>CM052245.1:15087671-15289376 GCA_028455795.1 Lasioglossum marginatum | reverse complement strand
ACCACTTGGACCTAATAGTCTTATTAACACTTTCCAAATCGAAAGGACCTCTAAAGCGCAACAGTCTTCAAGATTGGCTAGTTAAGGCGTCTATCGTGAATCTAACACTTGGACTGAGTCTTCTTAACATTTCCCAGATCGGAAGGATCTCTAAAGCGCAACAGTCTTGAAGATTGGCTAGCTAAGGTGCCCACAGTGGATCTAACCACTTGGACCTAATAACCGCTTCCGATCTCTGAAGCTGAATATTGGCTACCTGAGGTGTCCACAGTGGATCTAACCACTTGGAGCTAATAGCCTTCTTAACACTTTCCAGATCGAAAGGACCTCTAAAGCGCAACAGTCTTGAAGATTGCTACCCGGAAAGGCACTCAACGCGTTGAACCCGAAGGAGAGTCTGTCGCGAATCCAGAGCACTCGGCAAATGAATCAAGTATGTGGGACTGACCTTAGGTTCCTGATGCTTGGCGTGATGGGTCGGCGATCTCGCATCCTCGTTGATGCATCTCTTAGGCGAGTCGGAGCCAGGCTTGGTCGTCGGGCTGCTCGATCGGAACTGTGGCTTCGGGGTCGGCGATCTCGATCGCTGTTTCCCGAAATCGACCTGATGGCTCGGGCTGCCGAGGAATTTCCTCTGGGGCGTGGGACTCCTCGATCGATTCGTCTTCTTCTGCTGCTGTTGTGGTTGTTGCTGCTCGTCCGGCTGTTTACCGGCGGGCTGGTGGGGCGTGGGCGATCGCGAACGATTGCTCGAGATGCTCCTGGCCGCGTGCAGCTGCGTCGATTGTTGACCCTGCATCGTACTCGCGCAGGATCCGACGCTCGACGCCGAACTACGCCGAGTTCTAGGAGGTGATCTGCGGATCAGCAACCGTTTTCACGTCTCGCGGCTCGGGCGGCAATCTGTCCACGCTAGGGACCCTTCTAGAACCTGTCTTAGCTACCTGATTCTTTGGTGCACACCACTTGGGGATTTTGGTGTCAATGCACTCTCACAATATCATTCGGAATTTTGGTGTAAAAGCTGAACTATATTCGATCCTCTCGTGGACACTTTGCCTACCCTTCTTCTTGCGTTAGTTACACTGTTAGTCACGTCATTTTCTTTGTGCTATACCGGATAAGTAGACCAGAGAATTTTATGAACTTCTGAACAAAATGGTTCGTTTTGAAGTAGTAGAAACATTAAAATGATTTAAGGATGGTTTCATGCATTTTTTTATAGCAACATAGGACATAGCAAATAGTTCCCAGAAAATGTTCGTGGGAGCAAAACTAATATTCAACTCGAAGATACTTGATTCGATCATCATTTTATCGATCAGTGATCCAAGGCTAGCACCCCTTACGCAATCGAAGGCTCTTCTCTGAATCAATTAGCAAAGCCAGGATCGTTACAGAGTTGGAATCGTCAGCGCGTGATGATAGACGGTGGATTTCTGCGTTCAATTATTCTAGGAAGGTCCTTAATCGTTGGACGCGAGCGTTTACAAATCGCAGGTGCTGGGTGTGCATGCTCGATGATAAAGGTTTGCAGAAACCGCTGGACGCATCGTTAATGAATAAGTTGAGGTCTCCGGCGACCAGTTTGCGAGCGGAGCCGCGAGGCTCTGTCATCGGAGCGTTCCCGGCGCGTGTCAGCGACTATCAAACATGTTTCTCGGTTATCAACGCCACGTATAATTTCCCGATCCCCGTCGAGACCGTTCCCATCCGGGGAAAAATCATGGGAGCTGGCTGACTCCGACTCTCTCGCTCGCCGTCGACAGATAAATGACACCTTAGAGGCAGAAAATTACTCACCTCTCGTAATGCACCTGCGCGCTGCCAAGGTCGAAGGACCCTCCAGCCTTTTGAATCAGCTTCGCTGAGATCATCGAGCGGTGCGCTGCGACAAAACAACCACGCGGAAAAAAAGAATAATCATTGTGCAATCGGTACGACTCTTTCCTTTTTCTGTTCTGTCTTTTTTCTTGTCGATGGAACCGGACGCTGATCGAGCATATACTTTTTTTCACTGACAAACTTTTAGTTAAAACTAACTGATTCACTGCTCAACTCATTTACGAAATTTCAAACATCTATTATAAGATCCTATATTTATCGTGCATTCAAGATTCAAACATATTGTAATGAATTTTTAACGTGTCCAAGATTGAAGCGAAAAAATAAATTTTCAATTATGTCGATCATAGATAGTGCAAATAAACAATTTAATGATATCGGCGCTACAGGTTCGATCAATTGTCACTCACAAAGCAATTTTGCAATTTAAATTGTTCTCAACGTTTCAATCCCAATGTGGATCATTTTCAAGAGAAATTTTTGTGTTTGCTAAAGGTTGTTATAAACGAATTATATATGTTTAATGATGGAGCGTTAAACTGTTTAACATCTACCGGCACAATGTTAACTAGCTTTCTAAAAAGCTCCATCATTAAACATATATAATCCGTTTACACTTAGCAAACGCAAAAATTTCTCTTGAAAATGATCCACATTAGGATTGAAACGTAGAGAACAATTTAAATTGCAAAATTGCTTTGTGAGTAACAATTGATCGAACCTGTAGCGCCGATATCATTAAATTGTTTATTGAAGCGGAAGTTTTTCGAAACGTTTCTAGGAGTGTCAGTGGAAGGATAGAAATACTCACAGGTTCTGCACCGGCAGGGATCATGCTTGTCCAAATAGTGGCTGAGGGTGTCCCATCCTCCTCCGACGCGAACCATAACGTGGCTCCTCAGAATCCTCACGAAGATGAGCACCTTTGTGTCTCCGATCCTGTACTTGCCCTCGGACACACGGATCATCGGGAACTGCGTCGGGCACGTGCATCTCTCCACCAAATCTCGAACCTGTAACGAAAAACAAGAATACCTTTAACTTTTCTCAAACAATTGACCATGTAAATTACAAAATATTTATTTAAATAATTTCAGCTAACACAAGACGATTCCATGTCAAATACTGAACAGGAAGTGTGGAATACATGTTTCTGATACGAGGTTCTGTTTCCGAAAAAATCGAGGCTGAATATTCGCGAGGTGTCTGATCATGGTTGGCCGTTTCTACTTAGCAGATTTTCAAATTAGATTATCTCACAAACGGAGCTCAGTATTAAAAAAATTTATTCCACATTTCCGACTCAGTTTTTCACCTAGAATTATCTCCCGTTGAGTTTGTAATGATTACTATAATTCTGAACGAGATAGAGATAGAAATAACCAAGTTCCAACAGCAAACTCGATCAAAGCTGTCGATCGAAGGGAAATTCGATTATGGGACGCGACGAACGCCAAAAAATTGAACGAGCATGATTGCTTTTAGTCTCGAAAGGGTTAATAAAACATCGATCGATTTTTTCCCGGAGCTTTGAAAGGAACAAGGCGGTTTTACCACGGGCGACAGAGCTCAATCGCGTTTCAGTTGTTAGGGGCCATTGTGCCGTTAATTAAACCGGCCTGTCGGGCGACGCGTTCGAACGATACACGATTTTTCATGCGGCCTGACAACGCCGGGGCCCGGCTCTGACCCGTATTTGTTGCGCAGGATTTATGGGGCCCGCGCGCCAGCCGCTATTGATTAGAAAGGCTGCGCACCGAGAAGTTTACGCGGTTGCATGTCGTCCCCTGACCAAATGTCAAGGAACCTATCACGCCGTCTGCCTGGTCCCGGTGACAAACGCGGCCCAAGAAACCACCGGACGTCTCTTCCCATTGTCTGGCATTTCGCGTCGCTAAACGACGATCGATATTCCCGACGTTTCCTCCCTTTTCTTGCCATTACACCCGTCGGAACGAAAACTCCAACATTCACCATTTTCCACAGCCTTTTCTTGAAACGTCTCGAGAAAGCTCTAAATTGGTCCAATTAAAATTAACGCGGCCGGATTATGTTCCACGCAGCTGTAACCGGAGCGGAGACTTGAAAATATTGGTTTAAACGTTTCAGGAATTTCACTACTAAAAACTGCAGTCGATTCTTTAAACGTAGAATTGTGTATTTAATCACGATGTACATTGACGATTTGAACAATTTTTAAAAGCAGATCCATAAAAATTTTCTGATATGTACCTCAATGTTAGTTGTGTAAAATAAAAAAATGGCGACTCAACACAGGAAGAGTACGAGGGTGTGAAAAGAATGGCCAGAGTGCTCAGGTTAATTAATCGGCAGATAAATGCTGGTAGATAAGAGGTACGAGGTTTCGCTCGGTGTTGCGAGAGCACGAATTAGCGACAGTCCCCGATGCAAATGATTTGCCCAGACGAATAAAGTAAAGCGAGCAACAGTTTCCGCCGGGGATTGCAGTGGAACACGGCTCGCCTTCGGATATGTCCGCGTTTTTGCCGGTTTTCAACGCGAAGTGAAAGCAGAAACTGCGCCCCGACTGTCCGTCCGTCAAACGGTCGTGGCTCGACGCGATTTTTCCCCCCGTTAAATCGACTGTTAATTTCATTGTGCACGTCACGGCGCCGCTTAGACTTCCTTTCAGCGATCGGCCAACCTAACCGGCCGATTTTTCACCGTTGGACAGGGTACACACGCAATCCGATGAGGAGATTATTAAGGCAGGACGGTCTTTCGAAAGCGTTTCGTTCTTTCCGATCAACGTTTCCTCGCGCACATAATTTCCTATGACTAACGTTCCCCTTTTTATTCTCCCCCTAGACGGCCTCCGAGATTAATCGATCTCTCGAACGGTCTGATAAGCGACATTAAGATCTCATTCCAGTCGCTCGACGGAGACGTCTGTCTCCTTCTTCCTGATTTCTATTTTTATTTTATTCTATTTCTACATTTTATCTCAAAATTTACAAAATTTAGAAATTTTTAAAATAAGGCAAACATAAAAAATATATATATAAGCTTTGTCGTCCTCTCTAATTTCATTTTCATTTTATTTTATTCTATTTCCATATTTTGTTTCAAAATTTGAAGAATTTCAAAATTGTAATATAAGGCAAACATAAAATTATAATAAGTTAAGGAAACGGACCAATCTATTTTTCTCATAAATGCATAAAGTCTTACTGATAAGTAGACTGCGGATGCAAAATAAAAAATGTTTGCATTGATTGCAAGACACAGGAGCGAAATAAAAATGTCTTTCTCCTTTTAATTATCGGAGTAATCTGGAACCAATACGCTGATGTCTTTAATCTTTTTAATATGTTCACTGCTTTAAATTGAGCTAACCCATTTTTATCATAAATACATAAAATCGCAGTCTACCGATAACTAAGTTACAGCATCAACGAATAATAGATTAAAATCCGCAGGATCCTAACAAATAAATTTTTCCCTCTATAAATTGAATTACGGGAAAATCTCTGGATTCACACGGATTTTTCTTTATGATGCCACGTTTAACGAACTCTGACCCTCGAGGACCGGTGAAGCTGTCCATCCGCCGGAGTCATCCATCTTCATTGAAAATGGAAGCTTTCTCAGCATTAATAATTGTTAGCGATCGCTTCCACAAAGCGTCGTTCATTAAACTAATGATGTTTTCAATATTCAATCGACAGTTTCCCTCGGAACCGGGTCCCCTGATAAATGATTTGATCACCGACGCCGGTGAAAGCATCCAGGCAAAGGGCAGGCAAATACGTGGATAGGTGAACGATTTAACGCGGCGATAATGGCGAATGATCGATCGATTATACGCCGCGACGTGGGCTTTCGCGTGTCGTGTTTTGATCGGCCTCGATCCCGCGCCGACTTAAATATAGCAGGAAACGGAATCTGTTTACCAACTTGTTCGATCGGATTTCTTGCAACAGCGGAAGTGCGTCGATTTCGAATCTTCAGGTTCTCCCCTGAAGTGAGCAGAAAAATTTCTCCAGATTCTAGTACATAATCTGTCTTGTTAAATTCCACGTCTTCGGATCTGTTTGCCATTCAATTCTAGAGTCTGGCCATCGATCAGCCGCGGGGAGACCGCCGCGAAACTTCAGTGAATCGCGCACCGATTTATTACGGGGAAAAATGTCGTCAACAGATAAGGGTGTTGGCCGGGAGGGAGGAGAAAACCGGTGGCGACTCTAGCGATGGGTTCTGCAGCGTTCTGTGCAAATTTCTAAAACCTCGAACACCTCCTCTTACCTCTAAATTGATTTACAACCCACCTGATTCGTAAGACAGCAAAGATTTATAATTAAAAAAATGATTGGCATCGATAAGAAACCTTCCCTTCCTTAACAATCTCACCCCTTGCACTATGATTTATTTCGCGATTATCGTAATCAGAATTCCATAGACGTTCCCATTAAATTCCATAGAAATAATTAGAATTCCTTTGACGTTTATAATTTATTATGAAAAAAAGACACCTAAATATGTGGCGAATTGTGATGCTTATGGTTTGTACAAATTTTCAGAAAATGCTGGACTATCAAATTCGACAGAATTTTGTACGATTTTTATATATTCTGCATCTACAAATGTGATTGCCAATGAAAACAGGATTTTATTTGGTACCGCTTTCATAAAATTTCTCTACAGAAATTGAAAATTGCATAGTCATCCGCAGTCTAGTGATGACATAACAAATGTTTCTAATGCAATGTAAATGGTATCATATTTTTAATCTTTGCAAATTTTATTTTATTCTGAAGGCTTAATATTAATAACAAGAATGAATAGCATAGTCCGCAGATTTGAACAGATTCGAGAGCATCGAGTAGTCATCGCTGCGCGCTCGAACACGCGCTGGCTCGCTCGCTCGCGGCCCGTCTGTGATCCGGCGATAAATAATTTTCACCGTTCCACTGTCAAATGCCTGCCTGTGGGTGTTCGCACGTAAATGATATATATTTATACCAGCCGATTCGCCGCGCCGATAACAGAGCGTAATCAATAACGCGGGCGACTTAATACTCCGAGAGAGGAAAGCCCGCTCGCGCGGGATAACGGGCTCCGCTTATTTTCGCTAACGTCGCGATCCCGGTAATTGGCAGCTCGATCCCGTGAACCGTTCTTCTAGATCCCAGCCAGTTTTCTTTCTCTGCGCACTGATTTTTCCCGCCGTTTGTCGTTGCGCGAATCCGCCAGCGAGATATTTAGTTCGATTTGATACTTATTTATTTATTTACTTGTGAGTACCATAATCGCCAGCAATATTTTCGTACCCCCTCGGAAGGGATGTGAAGTTGATGAAGAAGGATTTCACGGTTTGAAATTTTGTTGGAGCTCGTCGCAACAGTTTTTAAGAGTGCGAAATAATTTTTGGAACCTAGATCGGAGTTTTTTGAAGAAAGAAGATTTTTGGAGACTCCCTGCGGAAAAGATTCCGCAGACTTGTGTCAGCGCGGAGGCTCGCGAGTCACGTGAACGGCTACTCCTAAGCAGGAAATATGTAGCCTACAAAGTTAGCGGATCGTAGACAATTGCCGTGTGTCGCAAGACAGGGGCTAGAAAAGGTCGACGAGTCGGATGACTATTATTAGAACCGACGCTGACAGCCGCGATTCGAACTGTTTTCGCGTGAAAAAAGATCCACGCGATTATGATAATCTCATCCAGTAACTTAATCTCTGCTGAAAAATTTCAACGATTTCGTATCCTTAATTTTGAAAAATCGATAAGTCACCGTGTCATAAGATAAGGTCCTTGCTTTCAAAGGACGACGGAAACACGTGTCAAATTGCCAGGAGAAAAGGACAAGGGTTGCAAGATTTAGCATGCGTGAGTGACGTAGTGATTACTCAAGAACTCTTTCCCTGATCAGCATAATAGAGTCGTTTCTATGTGGCAGGTCGGACTGGACGTGTGACCATGTTTCGCGTGAATGAAATATTTGGAGCGACGTGACGCAAACTGGCACGTCGATAAAACCGTTCCGGAGGCGGGCTAAGAATTGCGATCGATCGATCCACGATTTATATTTCATCGGTCCGGAAATCGTCGCCAAAATGCTCGCGGGCCATGTCCATCCATATCACACCGCTTCGTGCCCTTTCTCAACATTAGTTATTCAGATCTTTCTCGATTCTATTCGGGCACATGCTCGGAAATCCTGTGGAATATTTTATAGGATTGTTTAAAAATTGTCGGGGCGAGGATCCATTTCATTTAGATGGAATATTAAAACACTGGGGCTATTTGATAGAATAAAACGGTGAAAATATTCCAATTTAAAAATATTGTATTAGTTTTCACTTATTTATGTGACCAAGAACAGAAATAAAATATTTTGCTATGAATGCAAACCATTTTTATTTTGCATCCGAATCCTGTAGAATATTTTATAGGATTGTTTAAAAATTGTCGGGACGAGGATCGACTTCATTTAGATGGAATATAACATTAAAAGACTTAGATTATTTAATAGAATAAAACGAAATCTTCAATACGGTGAAAATATTCCAATTTTAAAATATTGTATTATTTTTTACTTACTTATGCATTCAAGAACAGAAATAAAATATTTTGCTAGGAATGCAGACAATTTTTCTTTTGCATACAAATTCGCGGTCCAACCACAGATTCAAGAGGTTTTAATAAAGACAGTCCCCCTCGAAATAAGAAAAATATAGAAAGCATAAGAAATTAATAAAAAAGGCTGAAATAATAATAAAAATTGAAAAGCTACGAAAGAAAGTACGGTCGTCCAAGGCGTTTAATTGGCGATTGCGTCAGCCGAGCGAATTCGATCCAAGAAAGGAAACGTCGCGGAGCAAATCGCGCGCTTTATAACCGGAAGTCGAGCGCAGGCTGGGAGAAGCGATCTCGGAATAATTCCGCGGGTAAGGCGAAACTGCCGGCAGAAAAATCTAGGAATTAATTCGACGGTTGTGTGAGTGCGTGGGCGGCGAACGAGGCTCCTCGACGTCTTCCATTCTACTCCCTCCCCCTACCCTCTTTATCCCCCTTTTATCCCTCTTCATCCCTCCCTCCTTTGTCTTCCTCGGCCCTCCATTCACTCGCATTTTCCTGGTTGATCGACACTCTCCGCTCCCTTCTTTGTGGTTCTCTGTCTCTCTGTAGTCTCTCGTTGTTCGCCTTTTCTCCACCATTTTCCTTTCTCATTTCCCAACTATTCTTTCGTCCCTGTTTACTTTGTGAGACTGTTTCTTCTTGCATTCAGATTTTTCCAGGAGCCTCTCCTTAGTGCACTCTCCACAGACCCCCGTTATTCTCTATTCTTCGACGACCTCGCACGAGTGTCGAGCCTTTCGGCAGTCAATTTTCTTTCTGGAACACGTTCGATTCCTTGGAAACTCCTTTCTGCTCTGACACACTGTTCTCGAGATGCAATACTCGGTCTCTCTGAAGCCTCTGCAATCATTTACCGAAGTAACTCCGAGCTACAAAATTTCTAAGCCCCAGAGAAGCTGAAGAATATTTATAATTGCTTGTTAAAATAGTTCTGTGATCGCGAGATACCTCATTACAAAATTAAATCCTCAATTCTGCTACCAAGTCTAGACTGGTGATCAGGGTTAGGAAAACTGAGCTAAAATTGAACACTGTTATTTCTTCTCCATCAAGCTGAACGACCTTGGAGGAGGAAGAAATCCAGTTTAATTCCTCCGGCGGTTTTCACCCTGAAAATGATACCACCCCCAAGTTCTTCAGGCTCATGGTAAATTGGATAGAAACTAGTTATCGTCGACGACGGAATAAAGTTAACAGAGAGTACTCGGTTGCCAAACTAGTTTCAGAGAGGTGCATCTCGAGCGATCGATAGACGGGTCTGTTTTTCGGAAAGCACCCCCGCGACACAGGGTGCAAATCAAAGGTGCAACTGCCGGGGTAAACAAACTTCCTTCCAGGTTACGTGACTCCTGTTTCTGAACGATTGAACCGATCACGAACCGTGCTCCGTATCGCTAGGTTGGGTTCTTCGTTACGTAAGTCGTGGCGGCCTTGCATTATAGCATCATAACCATTCATCCTGTCCGCTCACCTGCAATGCGCCACACTCGGTGTCCGCTCGGGATATCCACGACGCACGGCCGCGACAAAATTCTGGATGTACGATTACGGTCTCGCCTGCCGGGAATTACCGATCTTTTGGCAACGATCCACGAAACGCTAAATCAATTTTGGTTTTCGAAAAATACTGGATTTTCGCTCGAAAGGAAATGACAATTATTTTATAACATAACTTTAACATTCAAGTATACGCACAAAAAGTTTCGTTAACATCCGTTCATTAATAATATATGAAAAAATTATTTAGGGCAGTTATGGAACATCGGTCAGGCCTCATTATCAATAATTTTTCAAAATATTAATATTGGTAGGATACTGTTGAAACTTTTTTTGTATAAAAGGCAATGTTAGTACTCTTATGTAAAAAAATTTCGAGCCAATTGGTGGAGCCCAAGGATGCAGAGAAATTGTTAAACAATAATGTTTTGTCGAAAGGAAATTCCTCCTACGGGAAGGACGATAGGCGTGTATCTGGGTTAGTTAGAGTTCTCCGATAAAAGTATGTTTTACGAGGTAGTCTGGCAACTAGAGGCACACTTTACGAAGCGCTTTGTACTATTCCAGGGTTCCGAGAGAGCTTGTAGACGAGTAAACTCGTTCTCGTCCAGTGGCTCGTCGAGACAACTTGTTCTTGCCCCCATGTCTTCCTCTCTCGCGAGCGTCTCATAACTTGACACGCTTTTCCGCGGATCGCGGCTCAGTTGGAATTATATTCTTCCGCGATAGTGGATGATGGACTCTTCCCTCTACTCTGCCGAGACTCCGCTAAATACCGCGGCGTGCCGAACATTTGTATCGAATTTTTAAGAAATCGATCAAATTAAATTGGACGGACGAGAATAGAGAATGCAATGCAGTTCTTAGGTAACAGTCTTCAATTGTGAATGCAGCACAGGAACTGTGCTCTGACTTTAGAAAATTACGAAGATACAGATTTAATTGAGCATACTTCAACTATTTTAGACCAGTGCTTAAGAAATTGTGAATACACTAAAATTCTACAAAATTATATATATATATATATATATATTCAGTTCACATTCTATCAAATTTTTCAGAGGTGGAATTAATTAAAAAAAGAATTGGTAAAAATTCTGCAAGCTGCGAATGACTCATATTTTTCAGTGGTGGAATTAATTTTCAAAAAATTGGTAAATACTCTGCAAGCTACGAATGCATCACATTTTTCAGAGGTGGAATAAATAGATAAAAAATTGGTAAAAACTCTGCAAGCTACGAATGCATCACATTTTTCAGAGGTGGAATGAATAGATAAAAAATTGGTAAAAACTCTGCAAGCTACGAATGCATCACATTTTTCAGAGGTGGAATGAATAGATAAAAAATTGATAAAAACTCTGCAAGCTACGCATGAATTACATTTTCCAAAGATGGAATGATTAAATAAAAAATTGGTAAAGACTTTGCAAGCTACAAATGAATCAAATTTTCCAGAGATGGAATGAATAAAGAAAAAATTAGTAAACAATCTGCAAGCTACAAATGAATCAAATTTTTCAGAAGTGGAATGAATAGATAAAAAATTGATAAAAACTCTGCAAGCTACGAACGAATCCTGCGAATCAATCACTGTAGCGACATTCTCCACGCTTCCGAATTCGGCGCATGCACATTCAGCCTAATGAAGAGGCATAAGCGGGTACAACGATCCCGTTTGACAGGCTCGCGAGAGGATCCTCGCAGAGACAGCTGAAGCTGATGCAGGAAGAGACGCTATACAGAGAGGGTCACGTTGAACCTGAGGGGCCCGAGGTCCGAGGAAAGTCCTGGCGACCACCGCTCGCTGGGATTAGTTTTCTTCGCGTTATTATGTTAATAGACACGTCGACACGCGGAAGTACCGGCCGCGACACGGGTACCGGACCCTCGTTCAACAAACGAGAAGTGTCTTGCAAGTTTATTGCCTGCCACCGATGATGCCCCGTCTCGTTGCCCCTCCGCCCCTCCTTCGGGCTACAATGGTACGCAGGATCTCCTGAAATCCTTCAGACCAAGAATAGAAAGTTACCGCGCCATTTTGCTGTCTTTCGCTGCGTTGCTGCTACTGCGGTTCGTTTATCATAAATCTACTTCTTCGGCAATGTTGCTTTTCGTACAAGTCTTTTAAATATGCTCGTGTAGAAGACAAGTTTTACTGAAACTAATACAGATTTTCCCAAAAATGTATTTCTTTGAAAGGGCAATTCCTGAGGTGATTTGAAGAAACTTTTTCCTTTGCGAAAATCTTCCTCGCGACACCGTTCAGGAGTTATTAACGAAAAACACGGGCCAATCAGAGCGCGGCTACAGACAAGTGGGCGTTGCTGTTGGCCGAGCCGGGATGTATTTGGCCAGTGTTTTTCGTTAATAACTCCTGAACGGAGCCGCGGAGAAGATTTTCGCAAAGGAAAAAGTTACTTCAAATGACCTCAGGAATCATTCCAAGGAAGTACAAAATTTTTTAAACATCCTGTATATTAGCATGTCTCAAAAGTCTCTATCATAAAGTATGCTCTTCACAAAGGGTTGCAGCTTGCATTTTGTCGTAGATCAGGTATCCAGAAAATTTGTTTTAAAATCAATTATAAAAGTATTGCATGTCTCTTAGGAAAATGGACAGTTTATTATCTTCGTGGAAGAAATTGTCGGGTTAAGAATGACCGGTTCACGATCGGGCGAAGGGACTTTCATCTCGGCGGAAAGGACTCGTGCGGCCCGACTCATTTCCACGATCAAGATTTCCACGCGAGGAGCCTTGATCACGGAACCGTGGATCGTTCGTCTCTCCTCCTTCCCACGAGCCTCCCCCGCCGCGGATCATCCTGGGAAGAGATCGGCTGCTGGCGATACCGGCTGCCGAGATAGCGATCAGGATCTCGAGCGGCGGTGTTCCATCACTTTCTCCGCCGGTTTGTACACCGTGTTAATAAATGCCGGCGACATTTTTTCACGGCCGATTCTCTCCGGCCTGACGTAACCGGGAGGATCCTGCTGTAGCCGTTGTTGTTTGTTGTCGTTGTCGTTGTCCGTGTTCTCGCGTCGATCGTGACAGGATCATCGGCCCCCGCCGCAGGTAAAACACACACTTTTATCGGTCGACGAACAACGACCCGACTTCCGTTCCACGGCTAAACCAAACACGATATTCTGCACGCGGAATCAGGGGGTCTAAGTCATCGCTTCCCCCGATTTGCATTTTTTCGGGTACTTCGGACTTTTTATCTCTGGAACTGTGGGTCCGATTTCAATGAATTTTTTTTTATTCAATCTAGAAGATTTGATCTATTCTACAAATTTTTTTCCAATTGAGAAATTAATTTTATAACAAAATTATAAACGGATTCGGTGATTTTTGTAGATATCCTTCTAGAGGGTTGAACATCGTTGTAGTTATGAATTTTTATCTCTGAGAATACGTGTCCGATTCGATTGAACTTTCTTTTGTCTTAATCTAGAAGGTTTGATCCATTGTACAAATTTTTTTCCAATTGAGAAATTAATTTTATAACAAAGTTATAAACGGATTCGGTGATTTTTGTAGATATCCTTGTAGAGGGTTGAACATCGTTGTAGTTGTGAATTTTTATCTCTGAGAATACGTGTCCGATTCGTTTGAACCTTTTTTTTGTTTTAATCTGGAAGGTTCAAGCTACAATACCAAGTTTTTTAGTTAAAAAATTGATTTTGTCTGAAAATGATTTTCATATCTATCGTGATCTTTGCACGTTTCCGCAAGTTAAGAATTTTTATCTCGGAAACCGTGCATCCGAACCAGTTGATCCTTGTTGCATTCGAATCTGGAAAGTTGAAGCTACGACAGCGATTTTTCTCATCGCCAGGGAAATCGATTTTGCACCGATGAAAAATAGGAAGCGGCTAGCCGGAGTTTTCCAGTTGCGTCAGATTCAGGGAAAGTCGGTGTTCAGGGAGCGACAAGCGTTTGCAGGTAAATGAAAGGCTGTGTACCTCAGGTAACCTCAGGTAATGGCACCGGATAATTCCTTGTATCGCTGGTAATTGCTGTTTACGCGGTCCCGTGCACGCCGGTTACACGATGACCACGACGAGACCACCGTGGATTTATGCTCGGAGCGATCGTTTTTTCGATCGATGGAAAATGGAAGTGTCCGTTGTGTCCAAGTATTAAATGGAGAAGCTTGGAGACTGGATATTGAAAAACTAATTCGTCTCTTCCGTCTTCGAATATCCGGGGAAAAAAGGAGAGGGAAAACAGAAGTTTCATGGCGATTCTTCAGGCTTCCCGTTCGAGGAGGATCGTCGAGGCTGAATATCGTGGGACAATGTTCTTTAGAACTCGCCTGCGGCTAGAACGTTGAGAATCGACAGGAAAATTCATCTTCTGACAAGCAACAGCATCGTTTCCACTTCAAGAACATCTTGGGGAAAGAGAGGTGCACTTCTACTTCTGTGGAGAAGCTAGAAATACTTACTACGAATTTTTATGCAGAATAGAAATAGTCTGTATCGATTATTAAAAATGGAAAACAAGTAAAAAGTTATTTCCTTCTTTAATAATTTTAAAAAGTTAAAAATAGGTTATCGAGGCTCCTAAATATTTTCTAATATTTTTATATCATTTCTTAAATTGAAGAAATACTTTTCCATTGAATTTTTATCGTTGATATCAGCATCGATGATTTATTACAGAATTTGCACTGTTCTCGAGAATTCCTCTTGCTCTTCCAGATTACAAACAATATCAATTACTCTGATCGTAGATAACGCTTGCTCCAGGCGAGAATATTCAAGGAATTCGCTTCGACTGCGATAAATGAATTCAGGGAACGTGTTCGAGCAAAAAAGCGCAGTGTATAACGATCCATTTGTTTAACAAAGCAGAATACTTGAGTGCAACTGTGAGTCAAGTGGCATCGAAACCGGCCACGAAACCGAAAGCCAACCGGCTCTGACTCGAGCGTCCGATAAGATAATCGCGCTCGCGCGAGTGAATTGATATCGTTTAATTCAATGCTTACGTAGCGAATTATTTCCCGAGATTATCCGAGAGTGGTGCGAGTGCGTTGAATAATGGCGCAACATTGTGACCAATATACGAGTCCATCGATTAAGCGAGCACGCTAAATATTTCGGCGTGACGTATTCGAGCAGAGCTTCAATTATGGCAGAGTCTCCCAATCAATTCTTCGAGCGATTTTAGGAATTCGAGAGAAATTCGAGAGGCATTCGACGGGAATCGCGATGGGGTTCGATCTGTGCGAGCTCTCGAGTGCGTCCTCGAACGTTAAATCAAATTTCATATTTTCGACGGCGATGGCCCTCGGCAAACAAGCATAGTATACAGGGCGTCCCAAAATTGCTGTACTCCCTTGAAAGGAGAGATTCCTCAGATAATTTAGAGTAACTTTTTCCTTTGCGAAAATCGTCTCCGTAGCTTCGTTCAGAAGTTATTAACAAAAAACACGGGCCAATTGGAGCGCGTGTGGGCGGAGACACTGCACTGTAATTGGCCCGTGATTTTCGTTAATAACTTCTGAACGGAGCCGCGGAGAAGATTTTCGTAAAGGAGAAAGTTATCTCCAATGACCTGAGGAATCGGTTTATTCATTCTGATGCGTCAAATGTAAATTAACTTGTAAGTGTCCAAGAAAGATCCATAAAATCTTTGGTAGGATTTCTTTGTTAATTTAAAGAGCTGTGGTTGGAGAGGATGGAGGAAATGAAAGGCGAGAAATAATGGCTCGCGTTCCCCGAAGAGAGTTAAAAGTCACTGACGGAGAGGTGCACGATAATTGCATATCCAGTTCTAAACGACGACGTTAATCGCCCAATAAATACTACGTCACCGGGAAGCTGCAATTAATTCCATTACAGAGTTTCACGGATTGATCTTGATCGACGCGCAATCCCGGGAAGAATGAGTCCGTCGGAGAACAGGTTCGAATCATTGGAAACCGCTGAATAATAGTAATCACTGAAATGGATTCGGAGATCACGTTGAGAACGTGTTATATTGTCCCAGCATTAGGACCGATCCCTCACCTAAGACTTACAAAAATTCGTGTGATCAAAGTGCAGTGTGCTTTTCCGCGTGCTCGGACTTCTGTGTATACTTAATGGCACACTGTTCATTTGCAATTTGTTCCAGATAACGACCAACTATCTCTGCTACTAAGAACATAGAACGCGCGAGCGAAATTGCATATCGTTTCCACGAAACGGCGACCATCGCAGCATCTATTAATCGATCAGGCGCGAACTCGTTTCGGTTTTAGTTTCTCGCAAAGCGGTTCGATCGGTTCGAGTTCTCTTGTTGGGTCGATATGGTCCGCTGAGCATCAATCGATAGCCTGATAGTATCCGCTGAATATCAATTAACGATCACGCGATAACATCAATCTGGTTTCCCTCTGTTTTCTTTCTCTGCGATACGGCTCTTCGGGAAGGGATAGAACAAGAGAGATCTAGAAAAGTTACTGTACTTGCGAATTTTTATCTCGGGCACCAAGTGTCAGATCGGGATGAATTTTTTTTTATTATAATCTAGGGGGTTCGGTCTGTAGTAAATGATTTTTTTCAGTTGAAAAATTTAACGTAACGCGTAAAAAAAATTTTGAACGAATTCGTAGAATTGTGATTTTTGTTCATTTCAACGAGACAGGCTGTACTCGTGAATTTTTATCTGGAGAACGAAGTATTGGATCGGATTGAACCATGTTTCATATTAACGTAGAAGATTTTATCTACTGTGAGAAATTTTTTTAACGCTGGAAGTCGTAAGCGAATTTTTATGTGGCGTGTTTTGCTCGTTTTGGAAGAGCATGCTCGGAAATTCATATCTCGAGGACAGCATAACGGATCGAGATGAGCGTGATAATTTCGTGGGGCAACGAGAAATCGATTTCGCAACGAGCCCGCGGACAATTCGATCGATCCCGCGGCGGACGTTGAAAAATAGTACGCCGCGAACGGCCGATTTTTCGTAGCGGATCGATCGCCGGGGGCGCGGAGGAACGGCGTTCTTTGATTTAGAAGCAATAAGCCGGCGGAGAGGAGGCCGCCTCTTCGTCGAAGGAGAGAGAAAAGTAGGAAGAAAGAGGAGACCAGAGAGAATCGAGCGAGCAAGAAGGCCGACCGCGGACAATGCGTGCACGCGAAAAGAACGGGGCTGCTTACTAATTAGGGCCGGTGCATTGATAAATCGGGCCGATTATTAAAAGTCGTACGGACACGAAGGCGTGGCCCGCCCACACCGACCCTTTTCTTCTTTCCCGTTCGCCGGCGCGGCGGGATCGCAAAAAGAAGGATGCCGATCCACTCCGCACCGCGCCGGCAGGCGTTGCGGTTTTGCGGCCGAGCAAAAATCGGGGAAGCGGAACGGGCACCGATCCGCAGCTGATTTTCCACACACCGTGGATCCCGCACCCTCGCGAAAAGCTGGAAACGATTGCCACCCGGTCAACACCGAGATAAGCCGGGCAAACTGTCGTTGAAAAGAACCGGCCGAGTTTCCTCGCAATCGTCGCAAGTGGCAACGTACCGAAATCGGGTCGTAGCGCCATCGAACAGCTTATCTAAAAAGCGTAGATAAAAACAAGTATTGTTTTTCGTTCTCAAAGATATTCTACACCAAAAGACTTCAAAAGACTCTAAACATTATGAAACCGTTCGATTACTCGTTTAAGGCTTGTGAGGTCACCAAAAATGTTGTACTTGAAAGGGCTGATTCCTGAGGTCATCTTAACCCTCTATTGCATTCCGTTACCAATCGGGGACTTAAATTTCAAATTGTCTATAGTAAATTAAGTAGACAATACTGAAGATTCTAAACATGTTGGTTCTAAGTGGGAACATTGCGCTTATGAATAAAACCGCATATTTTAAAAGTTCCTATACAGGGACAGTCATAAAATGCAATAAATAACATTTCCTAATAAAATTTTATTATTTATTTCATAACCACACTCATTTTTAAGTAAACTAACAGCCATATACATTTTTTTCAACTCGTCATAAAAATTCATGCAATAGAGGGTTAAGTAACTTTTTACATTCTCGATCGTGAACCAGTCATTCCTAACTCGACAATTTGTTCCACAGAGATCGTAAAGCGTCGATTTCCCTGTAAAAAATGCAGTATTTTTCTCTTAATTTTTCTCTGCGAATATGTTCTCCGCAGCCTTGTTAAGGAGTTATTAACAAAAATAGGTCGTTCTCGGGACCTCTACGTGGACCTCGAAGTAACACGTAGTAAAGCAAGAGCCGACCGGAGATATAGTTGTTGTAGAGGCGAGACACTCGCCGCTTTTGACGCCGCAGTACACGGTTCCCGAGGATTTATACGTTTGCTCGATCTCGAGCTGCGAGCTCTGATTTCTCCGTGGAAGAACGCGGCCATCAACTATCCAGAATTCATTCGAACCTCGCAAAACCCACGTACAGGCGCTCTCACACGGAAAACTAATTATAAATATAAAAGATTAAATAAGGAAGAATAAAGTAATTTTTCATAGAAAATTTGACGTGGTTAAATTAGAGATGATTTTGCACTGGTTCTTTATTAAGAATCTTCAATTAATTAGCACTTTGATTGACACCTGCTCACCAAATTTGAAAATGAATTTTCATCAAAATCTATCGAGTAAACCAAATAATTATTACAAAAATATTCCAAAAATTATTTCCATGATAAGTTTTGTCTTTTATTCTGATATTATTAAATAATTTGCTTTTATTTGGTGTGACTTTAATGAGAATTGTGGAGCATTCGACGTGCTAACCCGATTAAACGAAGAACGGAACGGCGCGACGTTTCCGATTACTATAACAAAACGCCACTCTCCAGGAACAAATGATGGTGGTGTAGGGGTCGAGTAATCAACTGGGTACTGTCTAATTAAAGTTGATACGTTCGGAGGTCCGAAGTTTTAGCGAATTGGAAAGAAGAAGACGAGGAGAGCGTGGGTGGACGCAGCCGAACAGCTGAGGCCGGAGCTCACGGGACGTTGCGCCGCGACGTATTGATTGCAGAGACGCCGGCGCCGCGACGCTGCTGGCCTCGCCATAAAACCTGCGCGACTTCGCGAGTGTTTGCGGGAATTCACCTGCCGTTGCCGCGTGCGCCCCGATACCTCGGGAATTCCGAAGAAAACGATCGACGAAATGCTTCCGAAAATCATCTGTATTTTCTACGTGTTAGTCGAATATGTTGCACATCGATTAATAATAAATCAAATAAAATAATTCAGGTTAAAGTGATTTATTGTGTCTATTGTCTATCAGAAATGATTTAGTTTAACACTGTAACTAAATTACTGTTTTATTATTCAAACACCGGCTGAGCTGAGATTCTCAAAGGTATTTTAACGTTTAATAACCGATTGGAAATTCGGAGAAAAATGTGCCAAATAGAGCAAGCTTTTAGCTCCATGTTCGCTTTTATTCTCGAATAATAACTGAGAAAGTGAAAGGTAAAGTTCAAGCTTGTCGCCCCCATGTTACCCTTGAACGAAGGGGTGGAGATCTGAAATTTTGCAGAATCGTTTTCCAGGCAAAGAACATTGTTTAGCAGCCAAAAGAATGAAAGATGTCACAGATTATCTGTGCTATGCTGACGCTTTGTGACTTCTGTTTGAACGAATAAAGTCCATTAAAAATTAATTCGGAAGGTCCAAGGTGTACGAAATGCGAAATGCTAGGAAAGCATGGTATTTTTTAATGGACGTCGAGGGACGTGTAAAACAGTGGCCATTTCGTCGGGAACATTGTATCGGAAGAGCGACGGTGACTTTTAATGTCACGTCTGGAGGAATTCATTGCCACGGTTGGGGTGAACGACCCTCGAGAATTAAAGGGTAGTGCTCGGCACGCGGCGGAGGGTGTTTCCGGTTCTGGTAGACACATTTCGAAATGGAATTACGCGGGAGACGCGTAAGACAGACGTTTCGCTTCTGTTCCCGTGGAAAGCTCGACGCAGGAACGTGTCCTCGAGGCACACGACGTTCTTCGCACCCTTTACCAAAACGTTCGTTTTATCGCGCCCCCCCCTCTTTCCATACCGGCGGGGATCGTGATTCGAATTTAATCGAGTGGCTCGATCAGAAATATCGGCGGGAACACAATTGGGTAAACATTTCTCGGAAAGCCGTCTGGGAAAGTTCCTGAAACTCCCCGATGCTATTTTCCTTTCTTCGCGGGAAGTCGATATAAACTTTTTATTGTGGCGTTCATACTTCTCACAGGAAAATTCTGGATCTACATAAAAATTGTCTACATTGATTTGCAAGAAACCAGGACCAAGTAGAAATTGTCTTTCTCTAATGATTGTAATAATTAGACTGTGGATTTTATGACAAAAATAATAAAGATGTCCAGAGAATTTAAAAATATTGTTGCATTATTTTCAGCTCGCTAAAATTATCAAGACAAGATTCAATTGTCTTGCACAATTTTTGTTTTGCACAAGAAGTTCTAGTAATAATTTTTCTGGACAATTTAATAATTTCCAGAATGTCTAGATTAATGGAATAATTTTGGATGAGCTTTTCGGACGTCAGGCGGTGGAGGATGATGGGGGATGTTTTGTCCAGAGTGAAATCAGATTTCTGGTCACCGCACCCTCCGACACAGTGCCACGAGCCTCCGTGGCGGGCAATCAAAGCCGTTTAGAAGCACTTCGAGTGCACTTTATTGGAATAACCTAGATGTCGCGATCGAACAGCGCGAAAGGTGCCAACAGCGTCAATTCCGCTTCAGGACCCTCGGGAGAGAGAGGGAAAGAAAATGGGAAGGAGAAGAAGAAGAAGAAGAAGAGAGAGAGCGATAGAGGGTTGGAGGGCCACGGACATAGGGGTTACTGGGGCTGCCGTCAGAATTTTTCTTTCATCTCCCTAGCCCGCTGATGATCAAACACCAAAATCGAGTTTCGACTTTGTTGTGACTTGCCTCGCGAAGCGTGGAATGTCTATCGGGTGGTCTCGAAACAAATTCGCCGAACCAATACGACACAATAAATTTTCCACTATTTTCCTAAATTTGTTCTTGTTTTCTCGAAATTTCTCCATGAAATATCAATTCAATGTATCAACTAATGTATAATAACAATAATAAATGATCATGGACTTTCTGTGGCTAGATACGTCTCCAATTCGATGATCGAAGTTCTTTTGCGACCATAATTAGCGCGGACCAATACGCCGGGACTGTTTTACCCGCATTTCCTCTAGATTTCTGGCACAATTCTCGTAAATTATTGAGTAAGAAGATAAACGACCTGTTTTCTCCAAATATTTCTGAACTCAATGAGCAATACAGTGTCCAATGGAATGGCTCCAATCGGCTACAGTGTTCGTCAGGGACCATTTTATCCGCATTTCCTCCAGATTCCAGTGGATATTAACAATTTCTGGCACGATTCTGGTAAACTATTGAATAAGAAGACAAAGGAGCCGTTTTCTCTGAATATTTTTGAACCCAATGATCAATACAGTGACGTACGAGCATGTTGAATGGCTCGAATCGGCCACAGTGTTCTCCGGGGACAATTTTATCCGCATTTCCTCCAGATTCCAGTGAATATCAACAATTTCTGGCATGATTCTGGTAAATTATTGACTAAGAAGATAAAGGGGCCGTTTTCTCTGAATATTTTTGAACCCAATGACCAATACAGTGGCGTACAAGCATGTTGAATGGCTCGAATCGGCCACAGTGTTCGCCAGGGACCATTTTACCCGCATTTCCTCTAGATTCCAGTGGATATCAACAATTTCTGGCACGATTCTGGTAAACTATTGAATAAGAAGACAATGGGGCCGTTTTCTCCGAATATTTTTGAACCCAATGAGCATTGAATCGGCCGACGTGTTCGTCGGGGAGCTTTTTCACGCCGAAACAGATAGACGTGACTCACTGTCAGCCACGACGCGAGACAATATAGTACTTCGGCGAGGCGAGGGGCCACGGAGGCAAGTGTCGCGGCGACTCGCCGTTGAAAGTCGCCGATAAATAGTGATTAGCTAAGACTCAGACCGCAGCCAGACCTTGCACGGATCGGTAGCCTTCTCTCCTCTCGCTATCCCGGGCTAATTGCACGTAATAACTAACGCGCCGTCAAGACTTCAACGCCATTTATGGCTGTTTCGCGGACGCAGCCGGCAAGCTCGGCTTCTTTTCTCCTTACCACCAGAGCGAACAATCGCTGGCCCTTCGGACGTGCTCGTGATCCTCTTTTTCCTCGCCAATGTCAATATCTTCGTCATTACAATTTTCGTCCTCCATTCTAACTGGCCGACTTCTAATTAGGCGTTGAAGTAAACTTTTATCCATTCTTATTAATTCTTCAATTTTATTATTCTATTTTGTAACATTGGGTTTAATAGTTTTAAAATTTTTAATTCACGAATTATTCAACGAATTTATTTTGTTGGGTATATATAATTTAAAAAATGGTTAGAAATTATTCTGTAACACAAAATGGTCACCGGCAGTGCTCCGTAGACCCAGCGTTAATTTCTTTCCGTTTCGGAGAATGTCTGGAGGCATTAATTCGATGACACGTAATTACAGTTCGTTGGCAGGGAGAATTTGCGAAAACCCACGGGCGAAAAAGGGAAACAAAAATCTTAGCTCGACGCGGCGTTCGCATCCGAGCGAAATCTGGGTCATTCGCACCAGCGCGCAAGACGAGTATTCCCGTCATTACTCACCGTTAATTACTCGCGAGCCGGGGACGGTGTCGATCGAGGAATTCCTCGCCTAAGAGGTTGCAGTCGTTTCAAACTGCTCTTACGACGCGCTGCCCGCTTAATGACTCCGCGCGCATTTTGGGTCAATAGTTACGAGCGAGAACGAATGCTTTGTGAACCCTCTGTGCTTGAAGCTAGTGGACACTTCGAAGTAAAATCCTGGAAGCCGTAATTTCGACTGGCAGCCCCTCGATCTTGAAACGTTTCGAAAAACCAAATTCCTAGCATTCACTTCACAAGACAAATAATATTTATTTTTAATTAGATTTCTTACTGATGTTCGTAGATGTAATTGAAGATTTAAAACGTTCTCGTTAAAAATTGGAACGGGATTCGAAAGGATAAAATGATCCCAGGTGCGAGAAGCGGATCCAGGGGATCTAGGGTTGAGATCAGTGCTCAGGTGCGAACGATTCGCAGCGCGTTTGAGAGTGAAAATTCCGCCGGAAGAAAATAGAGCGATAAATCCTCTGACTAAGAGGCCAGATTCATATTTACGATAACGCGGCAGTTCGCAGATACAGAGGCGACCGTCCAAGTTTAGAACCCAGATAGGTCTGAAATGAATCACGCACGCCTTTCCAGAATACAGGATACGTCACTGTTAACAACGCTACTCGGAACCCCGCCTGCTTCAGATTATTTAGAGAGCTGTGTTCCGGTCTCGTCGGAGCCCGCATCTTGGCGACCAATTTAATTCTTATCGAGATTAAATTTAATTCGAAAAGGCTAGAGTCCAATAAAAAGGTTCTGAAGATTCCGTTTCACTGGAAGAAAAATTTCTTTTCACTTCACTTTTGTTCTCTTTCTGGAAGAGAAATATTTCCCACATGTTCTCCGAGTTCCCAAAAATATCTGCTGGAATATCGAGGGTCGGAACATGCGCATTCCTATCGCTGGAAATGAAACGGCGACGGGATATCCGCGGAAAATATCGAAAAGAAGTTGGGTAAATATTTTCCCTCCGATAATGAGACGCTCTTTCTATAAGGGAAGATCCGGGGATAACGCGGGTTTTATCATTCTGGAAACTATGCGACGGAGATTACGGTTACGTGAATCTTTGTACATGCCCGGAGTGACCGAGATCGTGTTCCGAGTTCTATTTCCGTGCCACGTAACCCAGACACCTTTATTTTTATCTTCGCGACACGGAAATAGCCTGGACATGTATTACATTTACTGAAAAATAATGCATTGTATTCCCCTAACAATATTATTGGAATACGTCTAATCGCGCCCTCTTCCAAAATGGCGCAGTGCCATTTGCAATGAAAAGATCGAGGACAATATTTTTTTTTATATATTTCCGATTGAAAGAAGAGAGTTTAAAGAATTTTCTGAGCTGGAGAAAGCTCTGGGAAAAGCTCGGAATTTTTTCCGCAGAGAGGGCAGGCCACGGTCAGCCGATATCCCAATGAGAAAGGAGCCTCGTCCTTCGTGGAAAGTTCGAGGACTTTGCGCTTGAACTTGATACGAAATGGGCTAACGGCGATCAATACACGAGCTTTCGGCGCTTGCGAGCCGAAGCTCGGCTCCCGGCTGGCATGGCTTGCGGAGAGACCACCCTGGAAGGCTGGAAGCTCCACCATGCCCGGCTATCATCATGGGAATCTCCATAGACGCGTGAATACAACGGAAGAAAGTCTAGACGAATTGATTTCTTCCTCGAGCCTTGTCGAACTGACTCGAAAGCTCCATAATCTCGCCTCTCACGCGAAATTATCCGATCCACCATTAAACACCTCTCGACGTCCTTGCGAGCCCATTGGGCAGCCATAAAAAATTTTTCCTACCGATCCCGGAAGCTGCGAAACCTTCCACGAAAAGTGGGTTCAATTTAAAATAGTCAAGAAATATAAAAAGAACATCAATATATACTTCAAAATTATTAAAAGATGGAAGATTTTTATTTCGCATAAAAATCTTCAGAAATTTAGAGTCAAGCATTTTATTTTGAGAGGAATACCTATCATTAATTTTTTGGAGAATTCTTAATTTTCATGTGAAATAAATCTATTCGTGGAGGGCGCTTTTAGTGCAAGAAAATGGCTGCTACGAGTGCAAGTTTCAACGAACGAGACTCCGAAGATTTTCAATCGTGAGTTCAGCGAATCACTAGAAACATTGATCAGAGATTTCATTAAGCCCGGACGGTTTTCCAATGATTCACCGTAGTTCCGACCAACTCATCGTGCTTTACCGTTTCGCGGTAAGACATGGGAGTAGCTTGTCAGCCTTTTTCCTAATCGATACCACCGACTCGCGCCTGAGTTCCTCCTCGGCTGGAATTCGCGAGTCGACAGCTGATTGCACAGCTGTAGGGCGTGGGCGTTCGATCGGGAGAGAACACTCGCTATCGAATAAAATTCCTGGCAACCCCTTGGGAAACCCATAAGTCTTTCCGCAAATGAATACGCCTCGAGGCATTGCGGATCAAAAATGAATTCTCGCTAAACTTAGGCTTCACGAAGTTAATTGAATATTTCCATTTGGTTTAAAATTCCAAAAACAGTGTTGGGTCATCGACGAGCTTCTCAAGACTCGCCCGTTCCGTTTCCGAGTGGAACCGCGTGTCTGACAGAACGTCTGTCCGCCATCTTGACGCGCACCCTCGGAGTAGCGCGAAACTTTCGCAATTTTCCACGGCGGCGGAAAGTTTATCGCTCGGTCTTCGAACGGTGAATTTAATTACCCATACAAGACTCCCACGGGGTATCACGGGAATACGGGGGACAACAGGAGAACACTGGAACACGTGGACAGGAGAGCACGTGTTGGAAGTTCGCTGCGGGACCGATCGACCTGTACAGATTTCCCTTTCGTTTCTGCCCTTTATGGGACGCGGTGACACTGCCTCTGCACCGTGTGTGCAATGTGCATTGCTGTTCGCATTCATACGCAACCGCGCCGGGGATAAATCTCCTCGCAATGCAGCTGCGACTCCGTATATGATCCTCCGTGCCCCCTTAAGAAACCGTTCCCCGCAACATGTGGCGGTCCTCGGCATGCAAATTCGCTGAACAACCGTGCGACCCTGCACTGGGAACACGAGCCTAGCCTGGACAACGATTTTTGGCTCCTTTAGCCGGCGAAACACGCCGTTCCCTCATTACTCCGCTGTGCGACCCGGTTCGGACAAGTATTGAAGCAGAGAGACATCTAACAAATTTTCTGAACGATTATTCAATTTTCCAAGGCAACTGGAGCACGCCAAGACAGCTGATGGCTTGAAGAATACAAGAAGCCAGCGTAATCAGCCTTGCCTCGTTAGTTGTCCATCTGTGAGGGACTTTCTAGTGCAGTTATAGAAGCAGGAAGCTGTTTCATAAATTCTCTGAGCGATCAGTAAACTGTACAAAGAAGCTAGAGCCTGCTGAGCTATTCTAGACTCCAATGAAACAGAAAAAAAAGCACTGCTGGCTTCGCCTCGCTACTTGTCCCTGTACGTAGATATTCCTGTTACACTTATAGAGATTTTGTTAAGCAGTGAATGAACTGTATAAAGGAACTAGAGCCTGACGAGCTATTCTAGAGTCCAATGAAACAGAAAAAGAAGCAGTGCTGGCCTTGCCTCGTTACTTGTCCCTGTACGTGGACAACTTTCCACCTTCCACTTTATAGAAACAGGTGGCTGTTTAAGCTGGCAGCAACCTTTCCAAAGGAACTAGAGCCTGATCAAGTATTCTAGACTCCAATGAAACAGAAACTGAAGCAATACTGACTCTGCCTCGTTACTTGTCCGGCACAGGATCTTTTTGCTACAATTGCAGAAGCTGTTTAGAAAATCAAAATGTTTTTCATGCTGGTACAAGAATCGAATGATTCTGACGCTGCCTCGTTGCAAGCAGCATTGTGGAGTAAGCGACAATTATCGAAGCAGATATTCCAAACTTGTCTTCACCGTAAGACAGCAGTGTTTCAACAGGAGTCATTAGTCGAACCAGTACTTTCCAGTAATACGATTTCCAGCGACCGCGAAGAATAGGCACTAGCGGTCCGTGGGACCCGCCATTGTGTCTAGTTGATGGCTCTAATCTCTTCCCGCCTCGAACAAATCCGGAACCCGTTAGACGCCGCGCCGGATAGACAGATCTCGAGGCCGGTATTTCATCTGTATATGAATTCTCGCGACTGCTCTCTTCCCATTCAGCCGGTCGCCATGGTCGGCGAGTGGAGAGAAGAGAGCACGGAGTCAGGGGTCGAGGGAAGACCATGTTCGAACGGCCGGCGAGTGGCTGGATCCCTGGGATGCCGGCGCGCGTTTTAAAGAGCGTGCCGCGGATAGTTACGCGGCGGACGTGACGAAACGGGACAACTTTGTTATTTTAATTCCTCGACCCGATTACTGTTTCCCTGGGAAAACGGCTTCTCTCCGACTGACTCATCCAGGAGAGACTGCGGATCCTCTTGCGCCGAGCAGAAAATTCTGCGGAGTCGACGCCGATGACGACAGCGCCGGAGAAATGCTCGCATGCAGATTTACATTACATTTTTCCATCGCTGGGTAACACCGGTCGCTACCTACACTTGTTTTCTTGCTTTCCATGATTATTAAGATTTTTTTTTAGAATGCACATTTTACCAAATATTACATCAATTTGACAGAACAAAGTCTCAAAGTCGTTGGACATCGTGCTGTCTACCACAATTTTAAATAGCAGTATATAAAATTAATATAATTCATGTATATTTACAATTAATGCACTGGTTCTTAACTGGTGGTTTCGCGAGTTTTTTGCAAGTACTCCGCGAAATATATTAAATATATTTAATAATATATTTTCTAAAATATATTTATTTCCACGCGGGATGTTTTTGTTTGTTTTTTGGATCATTAATTTTGGTGTTTCGCAAGCTTCTCATATAATCAAAAGTGTTCCCTGACTTTAGGGTTAAGAACCACTGATTAATAAATAAAAAATTAATAAAATGAATTTATATTTCCAATTAATGCATACCATTAATGATATTCGCAATTAATGTGTATCGTTAAAATAAATGTATATGTACAATTAATGTATACAATTAATAAATAAAAAATTAATGAAATTAATGTGACTGTCTTTGAATAAATTGCGAGACTGAACCGCATGTTCGGCGAGGGAAAATGTCTTGGAATTGTTCTCTGTATCGAAGGGAACCGCGATAAAGGCGAGTCCTCGTGAATCCGTTCGACGCGAGTCGCGGAAAAAGGCGTCGTTCCCGCCGTGTTTTCGAGCCTTTCAGCGCGGAACTAACGGCGCCTCGGTGTTCCAACACGGCGAAAAGACAACGCGAAACGCTCGTTAATCCGTTCCGACGTCGCCCTTCCCGATTTTATCGGCGTTCTCTGTTCGTTCTCGTTCGCCGTGTATAAAGAATCCACCTCCCCTGGGAATCCGCTCGGGAAACTATAACGCGTGTGAACGCCCCGCGAAAATAAGTTGCCGCTCTTCGGATGCACGACGGATTTTATTTATGGCGTTGTGTGGTTCGCCGCTGCCCAGGAATATCACCGGATCAGGAGAATATAAGGGACCGGCCGGCTGTATCCGAGAGCGTCGAAAGGCAAAACAACCGTTCCCCTTCGCGCCGCTAATAATTCATGTTCCATAATTCATGTTTATCGGTGGCCAACCGCGGCCCCGTCCGACCGGATCGCTCCTCAAATCGCGAAACAAGACGCGAACAAATTATAGCTACAAATTAATTCATCGCGCCTCGCGAAGGCAAATGATATGCGAGTTACAGTCAATTACCCGTGGAGATATCCGTGCGCGAGGACGTGTGAACCCCGGAGGAGACGCGGAAGTCCCTGATCGAAAGCGTGTGAACCCCGCTTTCATCTCTGATGGGAGATTAATTAAACGCGGGTCGTCGGTACCGTTTCCAGAAACGGATTCAGGGAAATCTGAATTCATAGGAATCACCGGCGTTGTAGGAGACATATAGTATATTGACCGTGGAGTATTTTTCAGCGATCATTTGCGTCGATTCGTCAGACAGCGAACGAAGTCCCGATCCAGGTCGTGCAATTCGGTTTCCAGGTGGTCCAGGGGTTCACGGTACACCCGGTTAATAGGTTGTGTACATGAGAAACGACAGTCTAAACGCTCGGCATGATAACTTTCTTCCGGAGCGGCGTGCCATGCCGGCAGTCGTTTCGCGCGCTACTCGTAAATCGTATTAGCATGACACCGGGCAAAAACCGTTCGCGAGAGGTACACGGGCTCCCGGTCGAAGCGTTTCCAGCCTCTAAATGGATAATGAGCATTAAATCACTCGCTAAATGTTACGCACCGGCGTCGGGCAATGCGACCGTGGGCCGGACCGGCGTAATTGCTCATTCCGTTTGACCGATGGAACCGATCGGGACCCCGGCTGCCGATCGTAAATACGCCGCTCGCGCGCACGGTAAATGTTCGACCGATTAACGAACGATTTTTCCTCCGGATTCGCTAACGGATCAGACACGGAAACGGTCTAGCAGGATTAGCATGATCCAGCGGCCCCCACGACAAATTTGATTGATATGCAAAATAATGCTCTTTTAGGGGTTGAAAGACAATTCCCTAAAATTTCAACTTTCCTTTTTTTTCATCTTAATACCTTAATTGACAACCGAGAAAGAAAAAGATAAAGTTCATGGTGTTTACCCTCATATTACCCTTAAATGAGGGGCTAGCGACTTAAAATTTTGGAGGATTATCTTTCAACCTAATAGCATTCTGTTGCACATGATATCAATAAATATTGTCCTGTAGACCCTTTGTGATTGCCTCCTAGGTACAAGGTTTCACAGGCTGAAATCTTTCTTTCTGTGGAAACATTAACACTGTTTCTTAGCATAGGCCTGATAGATTTACTGGATAATTTTCCTTTAATGTGTCCTCGAAGTCTCGATGAATTTTCATTAAAAATTTTAAGAGTTGCCTTTTGACACCTTCGATAGAAATGGTGTTAAACTTGTTACCACCTGGAGAAAGAGCTTGGCCTCTGTAGAAAGTGAAAAGTCGCTAATTCAAGTGGCAGAGGAAAATAGTTAGAGTCTAATAGACTTACCATCTCGTCTAGGCTCTTCAGGTCGTTGGTGACGATCTGCGGCTGGGGCCCGTAGATGAGACAGGGCTCTTCCTGATGCATGTCCGCGTATTCATCGTCGCTTTCTTCGTTCTGCGAATTCCCGTGCGCCCCGTTCGCCGCTTTGTTCTCGGCAGCGATTTCCCTGTCGATCTGCCGCTCCATTTGCACGAGCATCGGCGCCAGCATGCCGAATTTCGCACCCCTTCGCGCCACCTCCAGCAGACAGAGGATCACGTGGCGCTCGTTCTTACGCATGATCAGGTCATCGGTCTCGAAGAGCAGGCACTCGATGATCCCGAGGCTGTTCCGGCACCAGCCGATGAAATTCGAGACGTTGTCGCGGGCGAAGAACGTGCCGGCCTTCGCGTTCGGCAGGAAGGCCACGTCGTTCAGCTGGCTCATCGGCAACGCCAGCGACGAGGTTATCGAACGTGTCATCGAGATCTTGCGGGCCTGACGACGCGCCACATACTCCGCCGCCGACTTTCGCACGTTGTTCGCGTGCTGTAAACAAAACCAAATCCTGTTAATCGATCGCGTCCGAATTTATCTTCATTTTAAATACAAAACGTAGAATCTTGGACTCTTTCATTTTAGTTCAGTTTCGTGAAAATGGCTTGTACTCGGGAATTTATGTAGCGAAAGGTATTTGATGCATCGGGTTGAGACTTGTTGCATATTAATCTAGAAGGAATGACCTATCGTCAGTAATTTCTTCAAGATCGAAAGTCAACCACGTACGGTTGGAAATTATAAATAAATTCTGATCTTGCGCATTTCTTTCAGAAACTCAAGGGTGGGAACAATTATAATTTTCCTGCGAAAGGTATTAACGTATCGATCGCATAGATCGTCAAGCACGTTGGTTTTCAGAAAGGCTCTGCGGCGTTAGAAAGTGGTCGGCTCGAATTTTCCATCGAGTAATTAGCGTTCTCGGACACATCTCTAACAAGAATCTCGGCTTGCTCGGCTGACATTCACCGCGGCCGCGGTGCACGATCGAGCGTGGCTCGTTCTCCGGCGCTGATTAAAGAGTCAAACAGACACCGATAACATCTTAACACCCGCGAAGCTAATTGTTCCATTAATAATAAGCGGTGGTGCCAGCCGTAGAGACCTCTGGCTCTCGCGGCGACGATAAATGCCCGAGTCGCAACGGCGTCGACGACGGCGACGATGCCGTGGCCGCGATGCACTTTTATTATCGTTTCTTGAGCCGCTTAAGCAACAGCACCGGTAATAATTGGATATCGAGGGTGATATAAATGAGCTGCGCCGTTCCGTCTAATAACAGGTTCTCACCGCTGTGTTTGCTCGTTTGACACCGACCGTAGGATCTATTACTTTCCGCTGTTTTACGGTGTCGGCCATTTTTAATCAATTCAAAGTGCTCATCGACCGATGCCCTAAATCCCCTGATGCCAATTGGTTATCGAAACGCCGCGATCCATCGTCAACTTTCGAATTTACGAGCCAAAGTAGCGGCTACACCCGTTGCAGTCCCTGGATTCAGCCGTGTGGATCCCGAAATCAATCAACAGTTTCTTCTAAACTCCTCTAGCCAGTCTCGATACAAAGTGGTCACCAAAATGCACCAATCCACAGTCGAGTTTCGAGGTCATGGTCGAAAGTAGCGGCTACGACCGCAGCAGTCCCTGGATCAAGCCTTGTGGACCCCGAAATCCATCAACAGTTTCTTCTAAACTCTTCTAATCAGTCTCAATAAGAATTGGTCACTAAAACGCACCAACCCACAGCCGAGTTTCGAGTTCATGGTCGAAAGCAGCTGCTACGACAGCAGCACTCCCTGGATCCAGCCGTGTGGACCCCGCAAGCAATCAGCAGTTTCTTCCAAATTCCTCTGATCAGTCTCAATACCACTTGGTCATCAAAACATACCAATCCACAGTCGAGTTTCGAGTTCATAGTCGAAAGCAGCGGCTATAACAGCTGCAGTCCCTGGATCAAGCCTTGTGGACCCCGAAATCCATCAACAGTTTCTTCTAAACTCTTTTAATCAGTCTCAATAAGAATTGGTCACTAAAACGCACCAACCCACAGCCGAGTTTCGAGTTCATGGTCGAAAGCAGCTGCTACGACAGCAGCACTCCCTGGATCCAGCCATGTGGACCCCGAAACTGTCCGAGAACCGTGATGGACGGCCTCCCAAGCGCGCCAAAACGCTCAAAGCGTGCTTCTTTCTGTTTAATTCACTCCCCGCACCGTCCAGTCCGATATGAATCACGTTGTTTGCCTTTTTATTTGATCCATTAAACCTGCTCTGATTTATTGCCCGCCGCGACTGACTTACAGACTGGCAACCCTATCTCGACCGCTTGTGTACACACGCTGTTTACACGGGAATCCGATCAATGGGGCGATTCTTGCGTTCTGCAGGCTCATGGGACATCTGCGGGTCCACGGACGAGCCCCGCTCGTCCTCTATTATTCGACGATCTCCGCAAATATTTTCGTTCATTTCATAGCGTTGAAAAAAGAGTGTTTTTTCCTGTTGGGGCTACCGCCTGGTCAAACAATGGGGGCCTCCTCTGCATCGACTCGAATTTCCTGTATCCGCTACGCATACACGAAAATGTATCCGCGAGGCTGTTAATGAAATTCGTGAGGCTGTAGACTTTTTAACTTTATGTTACTTTAGCCACAATGAATACCGCTGATTTCCATAACGATTATTCCACGAAGATTTAAATAAACAAATTTTTTACGCTGCACGTTACGCCAGCTCGTTAATTTTTTTTTTCTTGGAGGATCGAAGAACGGTCAATAGCAGCACTCATAAGGACACAAACAACCTCCATCTTTTTTACGTCGCATGACGGGAACAGCCACTATAGACACTTCCGACAAGACCAATCTTTCTCAGACCGTGGCTCACGTCATCGACTGTAACTCTGTAAATCTTCGACAGAAATGTTTGAAAAAATTCCGAGTACCACTCGAGACCCGTGCGAGCATGTGCGCAAAATTTCATGGGCGCAAGGTTTGTGGTTCCCGTTGAGTAAATTCGCGAAGATCGGGCCGAGCCAAGCTGTAAAAACACAGGCTGGAAAATATCGGATACAGCTTTGGATTTCCATTAACTCGGCGCGCTACGAGTAACCTTAGACTCGGTCCACAACGGAACTGGATTTTTATCGGCATGTGCGGTTTCCACCGCATCCACAGAAGGCTCTCGCAGTTTTCAACCGGACACGGGAGCCCATTCACGTCGGAAATTGCGCGCCGAACACGCCGCCGCGCCGAGGCGGTTTTATAAATAGAAGGAAAGAATGAAAAAGGGAGAAAAAAAGCAAGAGCCGAGTATCGAAGATCGGAGATATACCGTATAATGGGAGCCGTGGAGCTTGCGAAATTTAATATACATTTTTCCCTCAGCTAATTCAGCCGTTTACGAGGTCAGTGTCACGTGGATTGTTGCCTCCTCATCTCACTTTCACTGTACCACTGACGCACCTCGCGGGACTTTAGACTTTTCGGAGCCATTCTCATCGAGCTGTCTCTCCCGGGCCTTCTCAAAACAAACAGAGGAACAAACTCCGCCGAATTCTCGAAGCTTAATCTTCTCGAACTTCCCGCCGACTCCGTTCGCAAATTAAATCTGCTCTTTGAACATCTGCGCAAGCATCTGCTCTCATAATCGGGATCTAGAAAAGTGTTTCTATCCAGAACGAACTAAAAATTTTATTAGTGTAAAAGGGATCTTTCTGCAAAATTTAAAAAAAAAATAAATTGCAACAAACTACAGGGAAACAGAAATTAATTTTTTTAATGCTTTTAAATTCTTTTCATGCGTTTACTGTTTTAAATTGCACCCACTACTCAAAAAAGTACTTCTTTAAGCTATTTATGTAGTAGGCATACAACTGTTCATAATTTGTATTGTATTATATAAAGTAATCTCTTCCTTGAGATTCAAATTGGATCGATAAAAAAAAATTGCAACTACTCATTTTTGTCATAAAATCCACTGTGTAATTATTAATTTAGAAAATTTCAATGAGACTGTACGGAATTTATTTTCTATTTTACAAGTTTTGGGGTCGTCGACAAGAAAGAGCGTTTTATTGACTAGGATTGGAGGGGCACTAATTTCCGTGATAATGAGCAATAATTGAATAATGGTTTATGACAGCGGTTTCACAGTGGAACGGACGACCGGTGTGTGATTCACGACGCGTATCTGCCACTGCCACTGTTAATCCAACCGAGCGACTTGATAAAACAGTTAAAGAGGTCAGCCTGCAGACGCTGATCGATTGTTCCGTAATTTTTCATTTCCTGCCTCGATACGCTACTATGAATTTCAACGCCGCCTTACCGCCATCGCCGCATCGAAGACGTTGCACAGTATGGTATAGTACAACGGGACCCTTCTGAGAAACCAATATAACCGACCGATTCTCTTCTTTACGAATCGTTTTTTAAGGACCGCCATTAATCTCGGGGACGATGGCTCCGGGATTAAAAGAAATGTCAGAGTTAATTGCTTCGACACTCTCGTTATGTAACGCTGACGCTTTAACGCCTTCTGAAGCGATGTTCCTCGCTTTGATCCGGGCCCCATTAACCGTTTGTTACTAATAATTATCCTTCGGCAAATTGTTTGCAAGCGTCGCTTACTCTTGTCTCGAGTTTTCATCAATCTTCCAAAGAAAAGAATTTACAAGGATCTTCACTTGATTTTTAATCAATCTTCTGGAGAAAAGAATTCGCAAGCGTCGCTTCTTCTTGTCTCGATTTTTATTCGATCTTGTGGAGAATATTTTATTAAGAAGTTTGTTCGAAATTGATGTACAGCGAAGAATCGGTAGAAATTGGCTCCGCTTCGAGCCAAGTTGAGTATTTTTATAGCGAAAGCAAAAAAAAACCGTATAAAGATGGTTTTATTAAATGCGTGGGTAATATTCTGTGATTTCTGTGCTCGGTATCTCCGAGTCTTTATGCACTATAAAAGAATTGCCGAGAGCCGGACGTCCTTTTCGTGCCAAATTGAGAATCCAAGATGGCGTCGCGGCCTCGGGAGTAGACGGCAGAAGATCGTACAGAGAAATTGATGAAAATTGGAAAGGAAAAGTAAATTACCCTGTCAGAGACTCTGCCGTATGCATTCCAACGAAGCCAAAATGGAATTTTTTGAAACATTGCTAAAAAGCACATGTTCTTTTTCTTCTACATTATCATACGCGATGAAGAAGTTTTCATTTTTGTAGAGAGCACAGGATTACAAGAATGATACACAGTGATGAATATTTTCCGATTGCAGCGTCGATGGGAAAATTATGGTGGGATATGTGGAATATTGTTGCTGCGGAAATGCGAGAGTGCAACAGGTCTCACGGTCTGCCGATTCCGTATCGACTATCGACGATTCGCTGTCGAAGAGACAGCGTCGCAACTCGAGACAAAAAGAGCGTCGCCTACTCGATTCCCCGATTCGATAGGCAGGATTTCCAGCTGCGAGGGCGAAGCGAAACGGTTGCTGGCTCGTTACAACCAGGCCGTTGACACATTCGCCTAATCTCTATATTATCCCCGGGGTGGTATCGAGCCGACTGCGACGACGGCCGACCGGATGCTGTTAGATAGAATTTTTACGAGTGCACCAGTCTGCTCGAACCGCTTCTCTCCTCATGCTTCTCTCTCTCTCTCTCTCTCGCATACCATCGCCTTATGGGATCCACGTGCGTGCCCACAACCGGACCACTGAAAACGAGATACACCCGTCGACAGACCCCCTTGAAACCACCGTTTCCAGCTCTGTTTGCCTCCACAGTGCACCATAACTCAATTTCTAGAAAAATTTCTGTCGATCCAATTTTATAGAATTTTTACAGTGACAATATGTATCTCATTTTACTGACTAATTTTTAAAGGCTGCTTGTAGAGCGTTACCGTCACGTTTTTGAAACGAACATAACTCAATTTCTAAAAAAATTTCTGTCGACCCAATTTTACAGAATTTTTACAGTGACAATGTGTATCTCATTTTACTGGCTGATTTTTATAGGCTGCTTTGTATACTGTTAGTATCACATCTTTGAGATAAATGTAACTCAATTTTTAAAAAAATTTTTGTCGATCCAATTTTACAGAATTTTTACAGTCAATCTTTTCACTTCAATCTGTGACAATGTCTATCTCATTTTACTGACTGATTTTTATAGATTTCTTTGTAGACTTTTACTGTCTACGTCTTTGAAACAAACATAAATCAATTTTTAGAAAAATTTCTGTCAGTCCAATTTCACAGAATTTATGTTAACGATCCATTTAATTTTTCCACTTCAATCTGTGACAATGCCTACTTCATTTTACTGACTGATTTTTATAGGCTGACTGTAGACGTCGTTGAAACGAACATTTTATCGCTGTCGTTCTCGTTGACAGATTTATTGCGGCAGTGGTTGACTAGTTGCTAAGCTTTCTGTGAGTCTAAGAAATAGTACAAGCTTAAAAATAGTCGTGGAACCGTACATTTTCAGAAACGTAACTCTCTTCGAAAGTTATTCTGCAAGCTAGACTGTGAAGTATATTTCGTGGGGAGAGTCGAATTTCTGAAAATTAATGATTTCATTATTTTCAGGCAGCCTCCGCCACCAAGTGCGAATAATTCCCGCCGCAACTCCGCGGGATCGCAATTAACGTCCGCGAGATCAAGATGCGAACGTTGTTACGGTGTCTGGAGAGCCATCGAAATCCTGGACGGATGTAATTGAAACAAATTGCGAGTCTACGAGAGGCTCATTCTTGACCCCGGAGCGATCCATTTCCCGCGGAACGAGCCGCTCGTTTCAGTTCGATCTTCGGCGGAACGATTCCGCCGCCCCGCGATCGCGAACAAGGCAAATAGGTCATCGATCGAGCCGCCATTTCCGAAATCCTTCGACGCCGATGGCCGCCCGGAAATTCGTTCGAGAAACAGTTATGTCCTATTCCGATTTCTGATGGTTTCTCTCGACGCCCAGTTTTCGATGGAAATTTCGGCCTTTTTTGTTCTGCTCGTTAATCCGTTTCCTAGTCGTTGATTGGTCTCCCGGAATCAAAATTGTTCGACGTGAAATCGTGTCAGAAGAAAATATGCTACTCATTTTTTCAAGTAGAAATAATTAGATAATTACAGTGAATTTAGGTGCATAATTTAATTTTTCATTTTACCATTTATGACAAAGAACCAACGTTTGTAATGTTTTCAATTTGCAATTTTTGTAGACGAGTTTTAAGAAAGTGGAATAAAATAGAATCTTATTTTCAGCGGTAGTAGCCTCCGCAGGCCCGGAATAAATAAAAATCGTATTAAATTCTGTCAAATTTGTACTGTAGCATTTTTTGACAATTTTTAGAAGTCACAATTTTTTCTCAGTTGATTAGTTTAGACATGATTTTTTAAAAATCGCATTGTCGGAGTTGATGTTTCGCCGAGAAAGTACAACAATTATATAAATTAATAGTTTAATCGAAATCTCGGTGGGAAGGAATGGCACTTTCCTCCTCTGCGACTCGATTTCTACTCGGATCTGCGACATTGATGACCAATTTACGTCCGATCATCTATAATAACGTAATTTTATGGATCCCTAAGCGAACTTCGAGATGGCACGGGGATTAAGCACCGTGTTTGCGACGTGTTATAACGATCGGCTACAAAATTGGAAACGAGAAAGAGAGGGAGAGGGAGAGAGAGAGACATCGGTAATGCCGGAATGGGATATAACTGTTCCTGAAATTAGCTTTCTCTCGGCTATTTACACGTGCTCGGCTCCGTTCGTGGATTCTGCAAATCAGGTGATCGAATACACGCGTCCGTTGCCGTGTGTGCCAGCTGAAACGTGCTGATCGACTCGTAAACTTTGTTGCTACTTTGACAGCGATCCGAAAGTTTCAGCAAATTCGCAGTCTCGTTAATAATTTCAGAACATCAGTGAAACTTTCGCCGAACGGATCAGACCTCATAAATGTTTAGAAAATCATATTGCAGACAGAAAATAGATTTCTTGATCCGTCAGGTGCTGCGGATGATCGATTAAATATTTGAACAGTCGCGAGACGCGCTGAACGAATGATTTACTGATTCTGGAGAATTGAAAGCAGATGTTTCATTCTGTTTGAGAGGATCGCTAATGGGTTTTCCAACTGAATATTGTTGCGAATGATCGACTGTCGGATTTTACCGGCGACAATTTACTCAAGGTTTCACACGAGGAAATATTTCAACCGGACAAATACGCGACACCAATTAACATGTTACGAACCGTTACGTTACTGTATACAGCTTTTCATATGCAAACGCGCGGAGAAGCCTCCGTTATTGGCCGGGGAAAATCATCTTTTCAAATGCTAACACGGTATACATTCAACTTCTCCTGGGATCTACTCGAACCGCGAGGCAGGAAATTTAAAAAATGATTTTATTCCCGAATCTTATACACTGCGCACCTCGAAAAATTCTTTCAGGCCTCTGGCCAAATCTTTTTAGCTTCCCAAAAAATCTCACATTGCTCGGTGCAACGTTTAAAAAGTTATTCTATTGTGAAAATTCCTTGATCGATTAGAAACGAGTACGTTTCAAACAGCGCAACAAATTATTGCATAACATATGTGCAGATAAAAAATTATTTTATTCCCAAATCTTATACACTGCGGACCTCGAAACATTCTTCCAGACTTCTACCAAATTTTTTAGCTTCCCGAAAAATGTTACATTGCTCGGTGCAACATTTAAAAAGTTATTCTATTGTGAAAATTCCTTGATCGATTAGAAACGAGTATGTTTCAACCCGTGCAACAAATTATTACATAATATACGTGCAGGTAAAAAATGATTTTATTCCCAAATCTTATACATTGCGGACCTAAACAAATTCTTTCAAAATTTTCTTCCCGAGGTATTTAGTGCAACATTTAAAAAGTGCTTGATGGATTAAACGAGTACGTTTCGCCCCATTAGACATACGAGCCGTGCAACAAATTATTACATAATAAACGTACAGGTAAAACTGTCTGTAAGCAATTACTATCCGCATAATTTCGCAGGAGAACGACACGTCGAACACGGTTCCCAGCACGCAGAGGCAATCGTTACGCGGGCACGAGCGCGTCAGGAATCATGCGAGTCAGTTGTCGCAGCCGGCAGCAACCGGATTTCTCCCGATGATTACGAATTAATCAGCCGTTCCGAGTTCCAGCGGGCTCGTGTCCGGTCGTTTTTACCGTTTCCTGTGAAATTAACAGCCAGAGCTGCGCGCGAGCTCGAGCAAGAGACCGGACCCTCTAATTGCAAGACATCGCGGCGCCAAGCAAGCGTCGGCCTCTTCACGCCGCGTTACACGCATTCTCCACGGTTGTTGCGGGCTCGGGACGGATGCACCGTACAGGCCCGCGTTAAACGCCCGATGCTGCCGAGTGACAGACGTTTAGAACGACTTCTTTATCCCCGAGAAATCGCGATTAACCCGTCGGGCATCGCTGGCCTTCGACCCTATTGTAGTGAACGTTTCATAGCTCTGGAATTGGACAAAACAATCCGAGCGACTGAAATGAACCATTCCTTTCCATGTTCCACTGTATCAAATTGTACCGAGGAGATCAATCTTGAAGTTCGATGACGATTTAATCAATTGGTAAATCTTAGAACGTGTCCTCCAGGCTCCAGGTAGCACAGTGACGATCCTCTAAAGTCTTATCCAAACGAACGATCAATCTTGAACATTCGATGACGATTTGATCAGTTGGTAAATCATAGGACGTAAATCCTCCAGGTCACAGAGAGACGATCCTCTAAATGCATCTTATCCAAACGAACGATCAATCTTGAACATTCGATGACGACTTCATCAGTTGGTAAATCTTAGAACGTAAGTCCTCCAGGTAACACAGCAACGATCCTTTTGTCTCATCTAAACGAACGCAATGGTTCGTTCGAATCCACAAGTGTGCCATCATCTGCAGCCAAGACACCCTCGAAGATTCCCACGGAGGGCCAGAAGAAGTTCGAACAAGAAGAGACAAGATGCCAGGCCCCACGACCCTATTGCAATGAACGTTTCACAGCTCTGGAATTGGTCAACGAAATCCAATCAACTAAAATGTACAATCCCTGGAGTTCCCATGTTCCACTGTGTTAAATTGTACTTGATCAGAAATTGTACTAAGCAGATCAGTCCTAAATGTTTGATGACGATTCGATCAGTTGGTAAATCTTAGGACGCAAGTCCTCCAGCTAACACAGTAACGATCCTCTGAATTAGTCTTATCCAAACGAACGATCAATCTTGAACATTCGATGACGATTTGATCAGTTGGTAAATCTCAGGACGCAAGTCCTCCAGGTCAGTGACGATCCTCTAAATTTGTCCTAACCAAACGAACGCAATGGTTCGTTCGAATCCACAAGTGTGCCATCATCTGGAGCCAAGATGCCCTCGAAGATTCCCACGAAGGGCCAGAAGAAGTTCGGACAAGAAGAGCTGATCCAGCTGGTGTAACGCAAGGGCAAATAAAACAAACCACATCGCGTTACACGCTTTTCTCCGCGCGGCATCATGGTATAACGACGCCGCCCGTCCCCTTCGCGAGTTTCGAGCTGCGCGAGTAGAAGCCGCTCTAATTTACGATGTTGAATGTGCACCAGCCATTTTCATTAAGCCCGTTTGCCCACGGTAGTCAAGGAGTCGGAGACACGAGGGGGTCAGAGGCCACATAATGTGACATCCTGCCGTCAAACTCTCATCTGCCCGGTATATTACCATATGCGCCACTTCTCTCTCAGCTCTTCAGCACGCTTCTCTTCCTCTTTTCGCTCAGTGACTCTCATACGGGCCCGCGTTTTTCGCCGCTTATTTCGATTGCCACCCGAACGCGACGCCTCCAGTTCGACCCCGAATTTTCTACCATCTTCTCCGACCCTTCAACCCTCCGACTCTTTTGGACCGTTCTAGTTGGAGCCGCTAATTATCGTTGACAATTTACTGGAAGTCCGGAGTACGCCGTGGAGTTTTATCTTCAGGCAATGTTGAAGGCAGCAGCTAACGAGGAGGAAGTTGATTTGCTGCTTTCACCGTTCAGTTTGTCAATTTTTCTTGAAGGTGTTCGGACTCGTTGATCTTTCTAGTGCACTCGAAACAACCTGCTATTAATCCTTATTCATTTTAAGGGAACTGCATTGGATGTTCAATTCGTTTGTATATTCCAGCAAGAAAAATTACTAGAATTTATGTAATGTTTTCGGCGCACAGGTTCGATCGCAATTTTGCAACTTAAATAATTCTCGACGTTTCAGTCCAGGTATGGACCATTTTCAAGAGAAATATGCGTCTGTAAAACTTTCGTTGTGTGTGAATATTTCGCCATCCATGATAAATATTCCATTTTGTCGATCGTAGATAATGAATGAAGAAAGAAGAAAAATTACTCATCGTTAAGAAGCTGATCAACTAGACAGTTTATAGCTCGATCCAAATGGTTCCATCGAAGTGTCAATTCATCTATCCCCTAAACTTTACTGTATAAAACACAGCTATTTTCTCCAGGCAATCTAGTAATAGCTACCAGAGTCGCCAGATTAAGGGCAGAGACTCCTAGCTCGTGCGCGACTCTAGACCGCGTATACGTACGCGAGGATTGCAAGGGTCTGGGATTCCGCTCCTGATTTCTCAATAATGCAAAGACGGGGTTTCTTAGTAGTCAAAATCGCTAGATGAAAGATCAATCTAGGGTGTTATTTGCCTCAAAAGTTCTATTTTTACGTTTACGATGCGTAATTCTCATTATTCGGCAGCATGTCGTGCAGCCACGAGAAGCAATGTGACAGGCGACAGTGCTATCGTGGCTGTCGATATGATGCCGAATAATGAAAATTAAGCGTCGTAAACGTAAAAGTAGGACTTTTGAGGCAAATAGCGCCCTAGATTGATCTTTCATCTAGCGATTTTGACTACTCTTCTCCCCACTCTTCCCCCGCGCGTCGATCACGTGACGTGTTCCCTCCCCGTCGCGCACGTATCTCGTACTGGCAGAGAGGGGGTAACTTGTTCCCCTCAATTCGTGCTCCCTCCCCTGACCTGCCGACTCTGGTCCCTATTCGTGCCAGAAATGTATCGTAATCATCGTTTGTTTGTTCAAGCAGCGCTTCAGGGTCAACCTAGCATGGTAACACTGTCTATGAGTCGTCGTAGGTTTACCCAAGATAATCTTCCGGAAGAAAAACCGTTTATCGCGCATGATTCATTTTTATTTGACAATGAGGCACGCAACGGTCCCCGTTGCAGCTGATTCGTACGCAAGCTGAACGCGTCCCGAGAATAATGGCGGCGCGCACGAAGCGCGTAACACGCCGCGAGGTGAACACGCTCCGCTCTTTGTTGTTCCGATTGTTGTTCGTTTAGCGTATGGAGACGCACGCGACTCGCGTAATTACCGACGACGCACAATGCCCGAAGCTTTGAGGTTTTCACGCTGGGAAAAGGGAAACCGCGGTTTCCACGAACCAACAACGCCACGTGGGAGAGCTCGGGAAATAGAAAAGCCGATTGTCAAGGAGACGTTTCCGCCGTTTACGACGGCCGTGAATTTTTCGGGGAAAAGTCTCGCGGAGAAAGCGCGCGGGTCACGCTGCTTAAGGAATTGTGACGAAGTATTAATTGCCTGCGAGATCATGCGAAGAAACGTTTCTATGTTCTCTATTCTTCATTCGCTTCGATTCTCGAATTCCTGCCTTCTCAGATTCCCAGAAATTCTGATTAAAATTCAAACTAGATTTGCATAGTACGATTGTATAGATTAGGATGATGTATATTTTTCAGCACTGTTGATGGCTGAGAGGGATTAAATAATATTTGAGGTGCGCAAATAGCGACGATTTCAACCATCCGTCGGTATCAGGACGGTATCAAACTTTTATTTTCATTGGGAAAAATTTAAATATTTCGCTGAAATACTTTTATATATTAAATTAGACACTACAATATGTCAGAAAGTTCTCGGATTTTTCCTAAACAAAAAGAGACTTGTTACGATCATGGTCTCCGAGAGGTTTCCAGTCAAAAGCCAACGGAGAATTGAAGATCCCGAAATGTTGTTCACAGGAAGACCATGATAATTTTATTGATCCAAGATGCGAACCACTGAGCTAGACTAACGACCACTCAACAGTTATCCAAAACACGACTCTACAAATGACCGAATGATTTTTAAATCATGTATGTCAATGTTGCTCGAAGATCGAAACGATCTCGCTATAAAATGAGCTGCATACAGTATCTGGTGATTAGTCACGTGCCCATCTATCATAAAAGAATCTGATCGGCGAATAACACCTCGGCCTTCTGAACCATAGTAATCAAAGGCAATGTTCCGATACAGAGTTTCTGCGAATGTGTTCGTTCCCGATCGGAATTTATTCATCGCAGCCGGTCGAGGCTGCGTGTGCGTGTACTATTACTGCGTATTATGATACTGTGCTGTAGTAGAGGCACAATTACTAGTATCCACTACATACAAGCATACGCAGAGATAGGAGCCGCGTGTTTTCCCGCGTACAGACACCGTTATACTGAAACGATAATCCACGGCAAGGCCGCGATACACTATCTCCGTATCTAAGTATGTAGCCATTAATTGAGGCACGGATTATTTTGTCTCGCAATTGTGTTCTCAATTACTACTCAATTAATAGCCCCGCGCCGACGTCGATTACCATGACAGCCGATACACGGCGAACCGACTTCCACCAGATCTACGCGGACCGTAGATCACCGTACCGGATCCAGCGATCTTTGCGAGACCGGTATTGTCCGGAAAACAAGAAAAGAAATTGCGGTGCATTTTTATGCAATAATTCTTCATGCAATTGCACGATTTCTTGGTACAATGATTAGACTGTGGATTTTTAGAAAATTGTAAAATGTAGATGCACTATTCTTCTTTAACAATATTTGGTCCCCTCAGGGTTTCAAATCCATTTACCATCCTCTCCCCCTCTTCCACTCTCACTATCGCCTAATTTTCAGCGGGACCTACTTCTTATTACGGTGGGTTCCGAACCACCTAGTATAGATGCACTATTATCAATTTATTAAAACCGTTACGAAAAGAAACTTTTATTCCGCCCCCGTTTCTTGCAATCACTTGAAAAAATTGAAATTTATGTAAACATTCGCAATCTAATGATGGTAATACATAGACTGCGGGATTTTATGCATTTATGAAGGAATTGGTTGGGTCAAATGTAAAACGGTAAAGATTTTTAAAATTGAAGAATGTTGTAATGTTTCTTTTGATGTGACAAAGTCGCTAATTTTTATGTTATTCCTGCTTCCCACAATCAATGCAAAACATTTTTATTTTGCAAAAAGATCCGCGGTCTAGTAATAAATTTTAGTGGTTCGGGAGTTGATGCGGTTAGCGCTTCAGGTACACTGCATAATATCGAATGTTTTTCCAGCGAAATAAAAGGGAATGATATAAAGACGTAAATTCGCGAACGCAAGTGTCTCGTTTCTGTTTGCCACGACCGAGGCTGGCATTCGCGGGGAACGAAGTGCACTTTCATCGGCTAATCCGCCCGCTCGGCTGTTTGAAGCCGGTTCCCGGCACGTTTCAATGATTCAAAAGCATCACAAAGAGCTGCGACCCGAGTCTCCGTGACAATCGAGTCTCCGACATCTGTGGCCATCGGTAGAAATTGTTCGCAACCTGGAAAAACGTGTTTCAAATTTGCCGAACCAAAATGTACCCTCCCCTTCGCCCCCCTAATCACTGCGGATTTAATGGGCTTATGACAAAATGGGCGGGGGTAATTCTCAACAGTGAATGGAATTCGCCTTTTACATCATTCATCTTTTATTTTCATTAAATTGCAATTATTTTGCACTCCTTTATTTTGAATTAAATTCAGAATTAAATTAGAACAAAAAGCGCAAACAAAAATTAAACCTGTGCAGACAGGCTCGTTCTTAACATCCCCCTGAAACTAACGATAGAGGTACACGGGTTTAATTTTTGTTAATCATAATTTTGCATTAATATGCAATTCATCTTTTATTTTGAATTAAATTTAAAATTAAATTAGAACAAAAGCGCAAGCAAATATTAAATCTGTGCAGCCAGACTCATTCTTAACATCCTCGTCAAATGAAAAATAAATGTGCACGGGTTTAATTTTTGTTCACGCTTAGGTTTTAATTTTATCAACATCCTCCTCACCATTTCCATTCAGAGTATAATAATGCAACACAAGGAATCAAGTTGCATAAACCGTGTAGGCATTTTCAATTTTTGTGATCGGGGCAAAAAATGCCGGAATTGAAACAGGAATCGAAAGTTCTCAGAAATAATAATGCGGTCACGCGCGATGCAATTATAAACGAAGGGAAAAATGCGGGACAGATGACAGATTTGGTTTCAATTTCAGCGAGCCTATTATTACGTTAAACCGAGATCAGATCGGTCGCAAGAAGTTGCAACGTGTACACGCGGCTCGGCGTCGATCGCCGCGATTAATCTTAATTATCGAGGCATAACGAAGATTGATCAATAAACAAGGATTGAGAGATCGAAGACAAGCAATATGTCTAGAAGCGAATCGCTTCCGGTGTTCATTAAAATTCCTCGCGGGACGCGTGGCTATCGTTCGATCGACATTCAGCCATTTTTGCGGTGTTTGCGTCACCAGGCGGCCATTAAACAAAGTCCGGGTAACAACGCAAAACATTCTACGGTATAATAAAAACAGAATAAAATATTAATCGCATGTTGATCTTCGTGGACTTACGGTCGGGACAAAAAAATATCGTCCTAACTTTACTTCGAGGAATTTTCTGATCGATACGTTCAGCAGCAAGAAAAATGTATTAGAAACCTTGCAGAACTGAAAAATTGTCTGTATTGATTGTTGAAGACGGGAGCCGAATAAAAATATCGTGCTGCCTTTAAACATTTTCCAGAGTTGAAAATAATATAAGGACATCCTTGAAATTTTAAAAATTTCATTTTTCCATAAATGCATAAAATCCTATGATCATTTCAAGAGCCCAAGTTTCCAAGGCCTTACAAAGATAACTCGCAGAACTGGCGGATTTTTATGCAAAATAAAAATTGTCTGTATTGATAAATGAAGATATGAGCCGAATAAAAATATCGTGCAGCCTTTAAACATTTTCTAGAATTGAAGATAATAGAACGACGTCCTTAAATTTTTAAAATTTCACTTTCTCCATAAATGCATAAAATCCCAGATCGATGTTGCAAGTTTGCAAGCCCCTTCAAAGATAACATAATCTTGTAGCGAGGGGTTGGAGCCTGCTAACGAAGAGGGTGGCTCAACAAGTATCGGACGGAGCGCGACGCGTCGCGTCGGACACCGACAAATTTGTTTCGACGACCCGAAGACGAAGAAAAGGAAGACGTGGGAGAAGAAGAAAAGCGAAAGGGGGCGCTGCCGTTCAAAGGTTCCGCGGTCAAAGCGTCTCTCTCGTGGCAGGCCCGTTTCCGCTCGGAGCGTCCCGTTTCCGCCCCTCGGACCGCCGGCGAAGATTTATCGGCTCGTCTAGACCAGGAATGCAACCAATGCCCTGCTCCTTTCTTTCTTTTCGTAGAAGATAGTCCGATTCGAAAATAAACACGCGGCCGTCCTTCCATCCGGCCTTTTTCACGGTTCCCGTCGAAAATGCCTAAATATATCCCGTCGACGAGCATGGGGGCGCAAGCTTGGAAAAACAACCGATCAAAATAGACTCGGGCGCGGGCGCCATCACTGCTCCAGGATCTCCGAGGATTTACATACTTAGTCTCCAGCGATTTTTATGCAGGACTTTCGAGCCAACTCCTTTCGGCTTTGTTTCTTAAAAGAAGCTACGGGTGAGTGCAGACTCCATTTCCAGGATCAAAGATTTGTTAATCTTCTCCCTATTGGCTGGAGAATCTTGTCGTTGGACTCAATTGTTCGTACAATTTTTTATTAATATATCAAATCATTAATTTAAATTGTTTTGATGGTTCACAAATTTAATTCTACTTCTTTTCAACTCTTTTGTACTTGCATCATCTGTTGAGCTGTCTCTGGGGTCATCGACCTTGAACCTCACCCAACGACTCCATTTTTCCTCCACTCCAATCTCGCTTCTTTCACGAATCTTTCCCTGGTCCTAATTTTTTCCTACTTGAAAATTCTTCGTTAATTCTGTGCATTGGTAAGCATTGTCTTCTGCAAGGTAGATCGACCTCGAATCTAACGACGATTTTTCGCGTTTACCGAGTTAAAAACTGTTTGTCCTCGGGCCCAGACATAATCGGAACCAACAATTTGTCAATGGTATCGTGCTCCGCGGAGGCTGTACACGGTCGCGTATCTAATTTCGCATTCGGCCATAAATTCTGCGCGTAGCTGATACGCGTGTACAAGCAGAGACAACGCAATAAAGTGCCCGAAGGGCCGATATACAAAGAGAGAGAGAGAGAAGTATATAGCGGTCCGATTAGGCCCGACCTTGGCTCGCCGACAGAAAAAATCGAGTCTGGCCTTCCGAAAAGGATAATCAGCTGCAAGGACGGCCTGCCCCCTTATATGCAAATATATGGAAAACGGAAACGTGGTTACGTTTGTCGCGAGAGACGGCCGCGAACGTTGCGTTTAGATTCCTGCGAAACTGCGAGATCGACGGGGAGATAGGCGGTCGGATCGCGAAACGGTGATGTATCTTTATTACAAGTCGCTCTCGTAACCTCGCCGGATTTGTTGTTACCGCTCCTTTTATTGGCGGGACGTGCGTGGAACGGTCGTTCGAGGAAACAATCGCTCGATGACGAGGCTGCCGTGGATCATCCGGAAATGGATTAGAGAAGGACAGGACGTAAACGCAGACATTTGCATGTAGACAAATTGAAGAAATTAGGGAGCATGAAAGTTGAGATCCTGGAGCTTTAAAGTTTTAAAGTTACATTTGGGAAAATTGAAGAAATTAATTAATTATCTCAAGATAGTAATTTCTGTTTTGAAATAGACGAGGCCTAGAAAATTTGCAGATAGAGAAATTGCGATGGAGAGTGGCTTGTAATTGCAAAAATTTGCGAGTAGAAAAATTGAAGAAATTAGGGAGCTTGAGACTTCAGATCCTAGAGTTTCAGTCTAACTTTGAAGCTAACAATTTTTGTTTTTTGTTTTAAGATACACGAAGCTTGGAAAATTTGATAATTGAGAAACAGCGATGGAAAGAAGCTTATAATTGTAGGAACTTAAGAATAGAAAAATTGGCAAAAATTGGAACTCTCTCTCTCTCTCTCTCTCTCTGAAACTCTGAAGTTAACAATTTTTATTTCGAGATAGTCGAATCCCAGAAATTTAAAAATTGTTGTTGTAGAGTTGTAAACGGTGAGATAATTTACGTGACGATAGAATCTCTAAAACTGGATGGTCGAAAGTAAGATTAAACAACGAGGAATATGACAATTTGTAGCACGACCTGCGACCATTTGAATAGCGGAAAGTGGGTCGAGGATTGGGACACGGAGTGGTAGAAACGGTAGAATCGGGTCGTCCACTGTACAGGCATTGATTTGCCAATTTCCAAAGCGCCTGAGAGACGACGAATGTATAATCCCAATTATGGCCAAAACGAGTCTCCGTCCGGCGCGGTTAATTGGTAAAAAAAATGATCTTTGTCCAGGAAAGCGATTCTTGGAACCTGAAAAGGGGGACACGTTAGGCAAGTCGAGACCCTGATGGAGCCGCCGTAAATTCTAATTCAACTCTGCAAGAAGAGACAAGGAAAGCAGATGTCGACAATTGTGCTTAATTAATCCCGGTCCGGACAACCTCGTCCGTTCTGGCTGTCTAGAAGTTAGCCAAGCCGTTTCCTATTTATAAAGAAGTGGAACCGGAGAGAGATCTAATCAACGATTTCTGTACTTTCCTCGTAAGAACTGTGAGAATCCGATTGCGAATCCCACGGACACATCGACAACAAAAAACCCACCGTTTACTCCATCTTCGGACCAGAAATCTCTCGACGCCATTATCAATTTCTTTTCGATCCTGTACCCCGCCATTCCACTTTCCAATCGACTGAACCCCCTATTTTCTAAACCATTTCTGCATCTCAGTCGCAACATTGTTTATATGGAGCTTCTTTTCACAAATTTTTAGTATTTTGTTTCCTTTCTTAAAAAATGACTGGTCTTTGAAGCGAATTTTTGATGAAAAATAATTACTAATTGTTAGCGATACAAAGCTAGAATGGTGAGGAGCTGTTGAATGATGAGGATTGAAACGATTTTCGAAGAGAACGTTTAATTAATTAATTTCACGACGGCTTGCCGTGAAAAATTGAAGAGGGGAGTTGTGTTGATTGGAAGACGTTTAGGCGGCAGTGTCGAAGATGGATTCCCATATAAGGCGCAGCGACCGAGACGCCTGGTATTTGTCATTTCCGACAGGAAAGGCCGCGCCGAAGCGTTCCCAGCTCCTTTCGCCTGTAGATCGCGTACGATATCGATTGATATATACCGCAGATCGATCCTTAACTGGCCGATAAGGGTCGGTGGAAAAACTTCCTGATTTATCACCGTTTCCCGTTCGCAAATTAAATACCGCGCCGTGGAACAGACCTGGCCCGCGACAGTCTTTCCAACGCCTACGCGTGCTGATGCAAATAATTATATTTAGCGCCTTCGAACACGGAAGAAAACTCACCCGGTCGAATTTATGCATTTAGGAGGAAAATAATTAGGGGTTTCAAGCAGTAGAAAGATCGAAAGAATTAATATTTTCAATCTGTTAAAATCGACAGAAATTTCTATCCCGAAATTGTATGTCAATGTAACAGTATACAGCTTGCAAGATTTCGAACGGAATGGTGGAGTGAAGCGAGAATGTTTTCGAAAATGCTGAGGATGGGATTCTGAGGATCCATTTGACTCGAAAGAAACGTAAGGAGATGGAAATGGCCGGTGTCCGGTGGCGCGTCCTTATTCAGCGACGGTGAAAAACGTGTCAGCCAAGCCGGGGGGACTCGTATCGAGACTATCGAGAGCACCGGGGGTCCTTATCGCGGTCCGGGGCCCGTACCTTATTACGTACCGCGCCCTTCTCCGGTGCCCTGGCTCTCGTCACGGCTCGTAAAGTCGACATGGTCGCAAAAGGTGGCTCGCGAACAGGCCCCAGGATCGGAAATTCCACAGTACACAGAAACACACTCCGAGAGAGAGAGAGAGAGAGAGAGAGAGAGAGAGAGAGAGAGAGAGAGAGACGGAGAGAAAGAGAGAAGCAGATAGGGCCGTAATCCTTTGGCCGTGCAATGGGGGCGCGTACCCGATGTACCGGCTGTCTCGGGTCCCCCTTCTCCCTTTCGCTTTTATCGTCCTGCCTACTCTAAATATTTCTCTGGCATGAATTTATAACGACGACGCCACGCCGCTGCTAATAACGAGCACCGATAGCCAGCGATGTCTATAAACGGACCGCGATCCGGGTCCACACCGCGACATTATTGTCCGGCGAGCATTTTCCATGGAAAGATTCTCTTCTCCGTATACAGGATGCTCCAAAAATGTACTTCCTCGAATGGGCTCGAATTCCTGAAGTCATTCTAAGCAATTTTTTCCTTTGCGAGAATGCTCTCCGCGGCTTCGTTGAAGAGTTATCAACGAAGGGCCAATCAGAGCGCGACTATGACGGAACGCTTTCCTGCGTTGCTATTGGCCGAGCCGGAACCCGTCCGCTGTGGCCCCGCCCTGATAGGTCCTTGTTTTTCGTTAATAACTCCTCATCGGAGCCGCGGAGAACATTTTCGCAAAGGAAGAAGTTACTTGAAATGGCCTGAGGAATCCGCCCATCCAGGGAGCACATTTTTGACAAAGCTGATTCCATTTGCACCTTCGAGAAGGAACGAAAACTGAGTTCAGAAATTTCTCTATCAGAGTCGGTTGGTTCCGGAATGCCGAGAGCGAGTGTCGAAATAATAACCCCGGCACAGGAACGAGCATTCAAATAAAAGTTTCATTAAGTAATGGCCGAACTCCGCCCATGGCGATGAATGGGGATATCCGAGAGATCCGATTTTACGCGGCGGCGTGACTGCGAGAAACAGCCGTCGTAGAATCGAGTCTCTCCCAACGAGACTGCCGGTCCCCGGCTGGGCCCAACCGGGCCCGGGCTCTCCTCGTAGATCAGTGAAAGTCCCGGCAGCTGTGGCTCGTTCCACGGCTACTCCGTTTGCGCTGGCGACAGCCAATCCGACACGCGAGAGACTACTCTATCGGCGTCGTTGAATGGCACACGCATACACAAACAGACGATCACTGAATATACACGTAAAGGTTGTACATGTATTTACTGACTATACAGACTCTAGCCGACTGCCTTCGTGTTCTTTCGACACACCGGCAGCAGGCCGATGGGGCTCGGGCTCGCTCAGAATTTAGTTTGACAGTGCTACGGGCCCGATCGTGTCGAACAACGCTCGGACACTTTGATTGTCTGCTCAGATTAGCCGGCCCCGTGCTCCGGGCCCTCTGGTAATTAGCTCCCGAGAATTTTACTTGATCTCCGCTGCTCTGCGACTGCTATTCTTGGACCCTTCGCTACCTCTGCGTCGAATTTCGAGAGGTATCTGGCTAGAACTTTGTTAGCATTTCATTCGCCGAGCTAGATTTTGAGGATCTTCAAAAGGGACTCTGCTAATCCAGGTCCTCTGGTAATTAGCTCTCGAGAATTTTAATCGAGTGATCTAGGAGTACAATACCATTGTGTTCTGGGCTTCGATCAGAATTTGGCAAATAGGGCTAGGCGTTTGAGGATCTTTGTTGAAGAGGCACCCTAGTTTAAATGCTTGGACACTTGGACCGTTTGCTACCTCTGCGAAAATGGACTGTGTTGATCTAGATCCTCTGGTACTTAGCTCCCGAGAATTTTAATCGGGTGACCTAAGAGTACTATATGTATTCTGGGTTTGGACCAGAATTTGGAATAAGTACCCAACTAAGGCTCCACTAGGACTTAGAATTGATTCTGGCTTTTCAGGCTGGTTAAAGCTACCTCAGACTTCTAAACACCTAGCTGAATTGTTGTCAGATCGAAATTAATTGCTCCCATCACAAACATCCTGCTTGTATGTAGTACTCAGCAGTCCAAGTAAAATTCCAATCAAAAGCGAAGGCCGCCATTTAATTAATGGACACCTGGCCGAGACATCCACCATCGAAATGGACCATGAACTTCTGAGATACGGTCGACAGCAATCGCAAACAAGCTCTATTCCGAGACTTTTGATGAGGATAAGATCGACCCGAAGATTTCCGCCGAGGAAAATGAGGATCGGCCGAGGAATCTCTGATCAAAATGGCGGCACAGGCGTGAAAGCCGAAAACGGCTTGTTTCAGTCGTCCATTCAGGATTTAGGTATCGCCGGGTACCGGTTGTGACATTATTCGAACTATTCCGGCGTGTCTGGGACTAGTCGCGCGGCACGCCGACTATAAAACAGCCGAAGTTATGCGGCCGTTCCGAACGGAGGCCATTATAGACACGGCGCGGGGCTATTTTCGCCCCGATGGAAATTCAATTTATCTCGACGGTAAATTCCGCGAAATTTATCGCGGATCCCGATCCCGAGGACTTTCTACACGCCCGCGACTCGCGCGAACGTTTCCGCGTAAACAGGTATCGCTACAGTTAATAACAATCGCCATTCCGGTCTGCGGCCACTCATTTTTCCTCTCGCGCGCGCTAATGATCGCTTCTACTTCCACCACTCACACAAGCGAATGGTCTCGATCTACTCCGATGTTTATTTTTCTGTTGCTTTTGCTGTAACAAGCTCCGCTAAACCTGACCATTTTTGCTGTAGACAAATAATTGACGACCTCTAAAACTGGGCAAGAGCTCATTATCGGAATTAATACATTGCTGAATGAAGTAGAAATTAAACAAATTTCCAACACTTGAACTCGCCCGATTTTAATTTCTGAAGTCTTCGTCACAAGTTCGACACCATCATTTTCCGGCGAGGTATCAACAGAGTGAGGAGAGGGAGCACGAATTGAGGGGAAAAGTTACACTCTCTTTGCCAATACAGGAGAATGGGGGAATACGATCTTTTTCGAAAATTTGTTCTGATTGTTGTTAGAGTCGTAGGCGTGGGAGGTAGGTGGTTCGGGGGCCACGATACGTTAATCAGTACTAATCAACCTAATATTCATAGACTGTCCCCTATTAAATTGTTTTAATATGACACACAACCATACATTGATGAAAAGTGGGGGAAAGTTGTAGAGGGGGAAGGTAGAGTGGGAACACAACTTTTATTTTAGATTTTTCGTTTTCGACACTCCAATACACTGACAATCGTGCGAGTAGCTGTAGCTAGGCTCGTGCGACATTCTCTGAGGCCGGAGCTTATCCGAGTGTACACGCCGGAGGAAAACTCGTTTGTGTCTTTTCAGCGGCGATCCGGGTCTCGCGATTATGCACTTCAGCCCGGAGAATTCATTTAACCGGACTGCCCGCTGGAAAGCGAGAGAAAAAGATAGGGGCAATCAAAAAACACCAATTTACACGGCCACCGTCCGCCCGACCGCCGCGAGATTGCTTGTTAAATATACTCTCTCGTTGAGAACTATCCCCTCGTTTTTATTCTCCGATCTCCTGCTCCACCGCCAATAAAATTAGAATCGAACGCGTTCGTCGCGCCGCGTGATCACCGTTTAATTCCCCGTAAATTTACCAAATTGACAGAGATTACTGAGCCCGGCACTCGCTTATTCTATTTCGTTTGCGAATCGAAAGTAGACGAGGCGAGCTCTCCTCTTCAGCCTTTTCGATCGCAGAAATTAAATTCCTAGTAATAATTAGACTGTATAATTTTTATGCAAACATTATTCGCATAATGAACGAAGGCCAAACTGAAATTTCTTTAATATTTTTAATGAGCTGGGAATAATACATCGGTGCTCTTGAATTCTTTTAATCATTCTTTTCGTCAACTAAAAAAGTAATAATTGTAAAGCATTTCTTTTTCTCCTCGCAATGTTATTAATATTCCCGTAAATTTTTGTGCAAAAATTGTTCGCATAATGAACGAGGGCCAAACAGAAATTTCTTTAATAATTTTAATGAGCTGGAATTAATACATCGGAGCTCTCGAATTCTTTTAATCAATCTTTTCATCGATTAAAAATGTAATAATTGTGAAGCATATTTTTCCTTCTCACAATGTTATTAACCTTCTCGTTATTTACTATTTCATAATAAAAAAAAATTGTTCAGTACCGAGTTCGCAATTTCGTGCATTTCGGCTGAAATTGAAATTTTTATCTCTTTGTTCCCCATGGAATTGCAAGGTCCCTTGGCAGGATTTCAACCGCCATGAATGGGCTCGTGGTGGAGAGAAGAGTTTCCGCGAAAGGGAAGCAGGAACGTTGTTTTTCCCGTGTCCCCAGCGTGATTTCTTTGGTTTTCGCTGGCGTCACGGTGTTTCCTACACGCGGCTCGCCTGATTCACGATTCAGCCGGCGTCGACGCCGAGGCAACAGCTTCCGGTGGACGTCACACACGCATCCTTCCCTTCCTCTGTTCCACGGGCCACGAACTTGAAGAAAGGTGCGTGGCTTTTACGCGTCACACGCGCCGCCAGAATCTTCAACAAGTTTTCTCGCTACACGACACGACCGACAGACCTTTCGACATTCAACGAACTCTCGAACATTTTCCTTCGTAAGCTTTATCTTTCTAACAACAAATTTCAGTTGCAACAAATCCCGTCGTACAATGAAAGAAAGAATACTTTAAAATTAATTTCGCTTGGTATTTCTCTAGTCCAACAATTTTTGTTAAATCATTTGTGTGTAGACGAAGAGGGGAGCAAATGATTTTGTAGTTTACTACACTTGTAAACCTGATATTTCTCCACTCCAACAATTCTTGTTAAATTACTTGTGTACAGATATAGTTTCCGAGCATCGCGCGACTACATTGCAGCACTGTTCCTCTGATCTCAGCTCGGAGAAGCACATTTGATGGTTCTAGGAATACGTCAATCATTCGTCGACCACTTACTTTGCACAGCGCGACGCCGGTGTCCAGTCTGTCCATAAAATTGTCAACGTTGATTCTCAGCTCCGGGTAGAGCGCGTTCAACCATTCTGCCAAGTCCTCCTTCATCGCCACCAGGTACTCCTCGGAGGACTTGAACGGCCTGTAGGACCTCGCTTCCAGAAGGACCGACATCTTGGAGCCCTCGCTTACCTGAAAACCGAGTCAACTTAAGACCTCTTTCAAATATTTCACAGTCCAACAATTATATGTTAAAGTAGGGACTTCAATACGCGCTCCAGAATTTTCCTAGATTTCTCGATACATGTCCGGAACGGAATTGTAACTTCTCTCTTTGCATTATTTATCTTTTGCTTCCAAAATATCTCAGGGCAACAATTATTTATGAAAATAGAGACTTCAATACGCGCTCCAGAATTTTTCTAATAGATTTTTTGAAACATGTCTGGATCGAAATTGCAACTTTTCTCTTTGTATTATTTATCTTTTGCTTACAAAATTTCTCAGTGCAACAATTATGTATTAAAATAGGGACTTCAATATGCGCGCTCCAGATTTTTTTTAGATTTTTCGAAACATGTCTGGATCGAAATTGCAACTTCCCTCTTTGTATTATTTATCTTTTGCTTCCAAAATTTCTCAGTGCAACAATTATGTATTAAAATAGGGACTTCAATACGCGCTCCAGAATTTATCTAGATTTTCCGGAACAATCGAAATTGGACGCCAACGACCAAGATTGCCCTAAATTGTCCTAAATCGTGTGTAGCTACAATAAATCGTACAATTTAAAAGAATCTGCAGATCTACGTCTCGCAAAGAATTAATTTCGTCCACAAATAAAACGAATTAAGAAAATCGAGGCTGAAGTTGACCGAGATCGGATTATAAAAATAAAGCTAATGGTCCATGCGGCAGGCAATAAACTAGTTCCCTAGTTCGTATAAACTTTGCACACTTCTCCACTGCGCCAGCTTCTTCGATCGACGACCGCACAGCGACTCGAATATAAATCAAACGATTAAATTCGCTCGTATTCCCATGGCCATCCCCAAGCATCATGCGATCACCCATCCGACAGATTCGCGTATTAGCCGTCGCCGTGAAATGTATCGCGGACCGGCAATAAAATCAGAAAGGATTTGCAAGACAATGGGTCCGGCGCGGCTCATACTGTCGATCGCCCCAGAAACTCTCCCCTAGTTACCGCGCCCGTTTAACCACCCTATAACTGGTCTGAAACCGTGCCCTATCACGATCGCTGCACCCTGGTCCCTTGGCTACCCTTGTAAACCGTCGTGGCTCTCATGAGCCAGCTTCGTTCCCAACGTCACCCCTTTCGACGGCTATTTCCAGCAACAATCAGCAATTTTCTGTTCCGCAATTTGCATATTTTAGCGCCACCCGACTTGCCGCATCGGTGCAAGCATGGGGAAAAATGGGTTTAAACGGTGACGAACGCGACAAGTGCATGGGGATGTCTGTTAGGACAATTAGCACCTTTTAAAATTAGCGGTAAGTAGTGATGCAAAAAATTTTTGTATTATTTAGTTAGCGCAGTATACAATAGACAGTGGTAAATAAAATGTGAAGAAAAAGTTCTTTAGTATCTAGAAAGATGTCCGAATATAAGCTAAAAAATTTTGACCTGTACCTATTTAATATTTTGTAAAATAAATTTTCAAAGATTTATTTTAAATTAATGATTCGATGACACAAATTATTTTTCAATTATTTTTTAGATTGAGGTCTGAGGACAGTCTACCAGTCACCGAGTCACTTAGCGCAGTATAAAATTGACAATGGTAAATAAAATGTGAAGAAATAATTTCTTTGAGTATCTAGAAGGATGCCTGAATACGAACTAAAAAGTTTTGGACCTGTATCTATTTAATATTTTGTAAAATGAATTTTCAAAGTCAGCCTTATCAGTGACTACCCTCAACAACTTAATGGATCTATTAGGATTTGATTCAATGATACAAATGATTTAGTTGTGGGTCTAGATCAAACGAAGATCACTCTGCCTGGTTAGTCAACAAGTACCACGAATGATCATTAGGTCGGCAGCAATTAATTAAAGCGAAAAGACAGAGAGCATTCAATGAGCAGCGTCGTCGATTTGTTTCCGGACGGTGTTTCCAGCGGCGATAAAGTTGCGGGACGCGCGTCCGCGAATAAACGGCGGAAAATCATCAGGGGAAAATATATAATGGAATACAAATGACGAGTTAACTCGCGTTCAACGGGGTTTATGACAGGTTTACGAGCCGGCACAACACGATCCCCGGCCAATTACTCGAGCCGAGAGTCGCCTAAGTCGCGCGCTGCTCGGCGTGTTGTGTGCGTCCGTTTAGCAAGAGGTGTCCGGATCGGAAAAATTCAGACGATGCTCGCAAAGCGAGCCTACAGGAGAGGAATTACGAGGCGATAGCGATCGCGACTCGTGAAAGTCTTTGCCTGCCTTCGGGTAGGTGTATGGAAACGAGCGCGTTTCGTTTTACGGCGCCGATACTTCCTGCCTTCCCCCACTCTGCCTTCCCGATTCAATTCACTAAACAATTTTATCAAAATTTCATTTAATTCCATTAATGTACCGAACTTCAAATCCGACGTTAAATAAATACAGAAGCGACACATCAGTATTAAAAACCTAGAGTCGTCAGATGAGGGGAGGGAGCATGAATCGAGGGGAAAGTTACCCTCTCTCTGCCAGTACCGGACGCGCAGAGACGAAGCGCGTCACGTGATCGGGCCGCGCAGAAGGATGGGGGAATACCGGAGTGGTCAGAGTCGCCAGATCAGGGGAATTGACTCGAAGCGAGGGGAAAGGGTTACCCCTCTCTGCCAGTACCGAATCAGTCACGTGATTCACTGTGCAACAGTGACGACAGAGACGAAGTGGGGGACAGCATCGTAGAGGGGGAAGGTAGAGTGGGGACACGAACATTTACTGACACAATTCTTGATCTCCAAGATGATCGACGGGAGCCCCAAAATTACGGTCAGCAAATTAAAGAGCAAGCAACGCTCAGCTTTCACCGAAGAACGAGAGTTTTATGGAGCACAAACTCGATAGCATAATCGTAGCGACGGGTCGAGGATCGCTCTGCGGAGATCCCAGCAGCCCATGGCCAAATAAAGCTGCGAGGAAAATATGCGACAAATGCGGCCTATCGGCATCTTAATGGGGCGAGATTGGCGACACCGGGGCCGATACTTGCTCGTTAAAATGCCGACAGTTTGCATTAGCCAGCGTCTCGCCAGCTCATGGCTTTCAAAAAGAGTATACTGCCTCAATAGCCGACAAGCAATTCATCGGGTTCGGCTGTGTTTAATCGCCGCTCTGGCCGGGGCCCCGTGTTCGACGCGTTCCCTCCGCTTCGCGGAAACAAAGAGCGGGAATTCTTTCTCTATTGTCCTCGAGGAAAATTCATTTGCACCGAGGGGCTTTGATCTCGACGAGAGAACGTTGTTCCCCCGCCGCTTTATTTCCGATCCGATGCGATGGAACGCGCTTAACGCTTTTACGCTATTATCCCCGGCAATCTACTGTTCCGCCTCGAGTTTTTACACGGGCGGTGACACTTGTAGGCGTGGCTTCGCTGCCCCGCGATCCTACTGGGAGCCACAGTGCTCCGTGGGGCAAGCGTTGCTCCGGACGTCACAAAAATTGTAAAATTTACCCAATTATAATTTTCCCTGGTAAGATCATCGAGGGGGGCCGTCGGTCGCGGCGCAAGGGGTTGGAAATTGAGTTCCCGGTTTTTCATTACACGCAAACATAATTCAATCGCGAGAATTGAAAATTAGATGCGGCCACCTCGAGTTTCTACACGGGCCGGTGACATTTGTAGGCGTGGCTTCGCGCTCCTACTAGGAGCCACGTTAGTGCTCCGTGGGGCAAGCGTTGCTCCGGACGTCACAAAAATTGTAAAATTGATTATAATTTTCTCTGGTAAGATGCTCCGTGGATCTGCGAAGCAAGAGGCTCTAGATCACTGAGGGGGCTGTCGATCGCGGCGCAAGGGGTTGGGAATTGAGTTATCCGTTCCGAGACCAAGTTCCCCGGTTTTCCATTACACGCATACATAATTCAATCGCGCGAATTGAAAATTAGATGCGGCCACCTCGTAAAGATTACACGTTGCCAGATAGCCCCCCGCCCCTCTGCCACCCGTCGTGATCACGTCCCACGTCGTGTACGTCGCCGCGTGGCTGCAGCACGTGCAGCATACTTACACGGTCCGGTCCATAAATATGAGAACGCATTTTCCAACTATTCGCGTTTGTTTCGTAGGTACTCGCTCGAATTACGAAACGCGTAATCTAGTTCGAACGCATGAGTAATCTGACCTGCGTCAGTTGCGCGTCACGGCGATCGAAGGAAAATTATGGAGGAACGTTGGAAAAATGTTTATTGGCTACCTTGTAGAGCGTTCGAAAGGCAGATCGGATTTTTATGCAAGATAAACAATTCCTAACTAGATCGTATGCAAAATAATTTAGATGTTAAATGATGTTAAAATGTTCGCAAATTCTTCTTGGAAGAAAACGTATACCATAAATGGCGTTCGAAAGGCGGATGGGGATTTCATGCAAAATAAACATTTCTAAATTGTATTTGTTCTTCCAGTAATTTGAATCTGTCGAAAATAATGTTAAAATGTTCGCAAATTCTTCTTAAAAGAAAAAGAAGTGTTTAGCATAAATGGAGTTCGAAAGACGGATCGGATTTTTATGCAAAATGAATATTTTCTAACTCGATCGTATGCAAAATAATGTAGACCAAACTGTATCTGTTCTTCCAGTAACTTCCAGTAATTTGAATCTGTCGAAAATGCTGTTAAAATGTTCGCAAATTCTTCTTAAAAAAATTGTTTACCATAAATGCGTAAAAATCCGCAGTCTAATAAAATGACGCGGATTGTCAGAATACTTGGGAACCTGATACACGACCATAAACTCCGCATAGCTGCGTTCCTCACGCGTCTACCGGGAAAAAGAACGGCCGAAGAAACGGATTGGAAACTCGCGTGAGAAACAACGTCCCCGGGACAGATTCGATGGTCCGCCATTGTGTCTACCCCGAGGCTCCGGGTAACGAGGGTAATCGGAAATGAATGGATGAATGAGGGAATGGAGGGCAAGCCGACCACCACGCGACTTCCCAAGATTCCCGCGCCGTAATTATTATTTCGCAGAGGGACTTCTCTGAAAGCGTCGTCGTGGTCCGGAAGAGCGGCTGCCATCTTCGGCGTTCTGGGTCGTTAAGAACCTTTACATCGAGAGAAACAATAGCTTCTATTCTTTTCCAGTAATGTTAAACGCGCACATATTATTTAACGACGCGAGGGTCGGCTCTGAGACCTGGCGGCCATCTTGTCGGCCTTCGAAATCCGTCGAAACCGTAATATTCCGCGGAACAATTTATTGTATATTTTTAGGAAGGAAGATAACATATGCAGCTACTGTTTACTAATTAAATTGTAGAATTTTGTTGTGAAAATTGCTGGAGGCCTGGGAAAGTGAGGTTAGGTAGGAGGAGGAAGTTCGACAGGGATAAAGAGATCGAAGATCCGGTTTCCTGGGTGTGAACGGTAGTTTAGATAGAGTTACCGTGAAATAAATTTCTCGAGGACAGCGTTAATAGGGGATCGAACGTCATTAAACGTAATTCTTCTAGAGGAAGTCCATTAATGGTTATTACAATGTACTGGGACGGTAGATTGCGCGAACCCGACACGCCGCAACTAATTATATAGAATATAATGCGCCGGTTGAGGGATCCGTGGCAACGTGAAATAAAAAGAGGCGACTCTAGTTGACATTTAATGGGCTGTAAAAGAGCAAATGACCATTAATTGTGCGCCGCGCCTCATTGGGAGCGCATGAAACGGGCATTATACGGGCGCCGGAGCCGCGGCGCTCGTTCGCGTTCCTGAAATTATCGGTTTATTAACGATTGCCGCGATTTACGCTGCCGGACGACCCATAAACTGATTAGAGGCTACTTTCACGCGCGCTCGTTCAATCTTGCGCTCAAATCGAACTTGAACTCGAGCCTTTCAAATTCAAATCTGAAATCAAAATTTCAAATTTTCCGTCGGAACTATTTTAATTCGAAAGTTAAACATTTCTTCCGACCTAGAATAATTCCTACATATGAAATTGATATAGCAGCTCATACAAAATACTTTGAATAATGGCATAGCAATTTTTAGACTCTGAGTCGCCACTCAAATGCTAAGGATTAAAATAAAAATAAAGTAAAAATTGAAAATTTTTACTTCCAGATTTATATTCAGAATGTAAAATGTTTAATGGCCGAGCTGTCTTGATAAATAAGAAGGTTTGCTGTCTGGTGGCACGTCCCAGCATAATTTTCTCCGGTGGACAAGCTTGTTCCCTGGGATCGCGAGGGAAAGGGTTCAGGCCCGGAGGGTTTTTATTATTCCATTGAACGGAAGCGTGTAAGGGACGGAATATCAAAAGGTGAGTCTCGCCTATGGGTTCCTCTTATGAAAGCCAGTTCGTAAGTTTACCTACGTGAGCGTACTTTAAAGGCGTGCTTTGCTCGTTGTAACGGTATACTACATACGATGTGCACGCAAAGAGAGCGAAAGAGCAGCCGAACCGCGTGTCCCGAGACCGCCGGATGGGAAATAGAAACGGAGAGTGAGCCAGATCGAGAAAGTTCCATATGCGAGGCGTAGATGTTTCATGGGAAACTGTGTTTCCACGAAACTTGTCACACTCGTCCCACGTGCACGATCGAATCATTTCGCTGAAAAGCGGGGCAGAAGAAGTACAGAACTCGCACTTGCTTAGAGATCTGAATAATGAAAAAATGTTAGTGCAAAACTCAACTAAGTTTAGACTGAATCCTTGCACCACACAATCGGTGAATGCCATTTTCAATAATAAAAATAATAGAAGAAATGTTATTGCAACACTCAGCTAGACTTAAGTTCACTAACTCCCATTCACGATCAAGCATATTGCGCAACAATTATGCAGCGTGATGTCCATCCAAATCCATATTGTATTAATTGGTCAATCACTATCATTCACGATCAATCATGTTGCGCAATATGCTTGATCGTGAATGGGCCCCATTAGTCCTTGCACCACACAATCGGTGAACGCAACTTTCAATAATAAAAATAATAGAAGAAATGTTATTGCAAAACTCAGCTGGGGCTGGACTTAGTTCTTGCACCACACAATCGGTGAATGCAATTTTCAATAATAGAAGAAACGGATCAGCTTGAGCGCTAATGGCTATTAGCAGTGGCTCGAATCGATAGTCGCGCCCTTGAAATGAATTTTCCTGCGCACAGCACTCCTTCCAGAACACCGGCACCGAAGTCAGCACGCGACCGATTCGAGCAGAAAAATGTCTCCTCGTTCCGAGCCATCGACCGTTTCTCAACCCTTCGCATGCGAGGCACGCAGTACCGTCCCATTAAAATTCCCTCACCCTCCACCCCTTTCGCGATAATACCGATTTATGCCGGGCGAGACAAGTACTCGCGATTTCCCAAGACATTCGATACTACGGGCCGCTTATCTGCGAGAGTCCTATCCACTAACAGGGATGGGGTGCGAACGAGGAAACAAGGGAGGAACGCATATAATTACGCTCGAGCACGCGCGCTCCATCGTGCATCGGATTTTTCCAGAATTTATATGCCGTCATATCCCCAGCGTAAAATGTTAACCCCTTCAGGAATGAATTCTTAAGCTGCGAGGTTGCGGGGGTTGAACTTGCATTCCGAGGATGGGAGTTTTCAGTTGATCTTGGACGCGTTTGCAAGCTTAAAAGCTCGAATTTCAACGTAAAAGTATAAAATTATAATATAAATATGTATATAAATTATTACATGATTTTGTGCCCGATTAAGTTTGTGCCCGATTTTCGTAGATGTCGCAAACTGTGCTGCACGGCGAATTGTAAAAAAGATTATATAGCCACCATTCTTTTCAAATTGTAGAAGAGAATGGTGACTATGTAATTGATTAATAAAGCAGTATTCTTTAAAATTTAACCATTGAATTTTATTTTCAAGTCGGGCACGAACTTATGCAATCATCTGATATAATATAAATTTGAATTCAATAGCACCGAATTCGTTTTGGAGCCGCATATCCGGAGTTGAAAGCTTACAATGGCGATTCCATTGTGCGAGCGCGGGATCGAAATCCGAAAGGGTGGAATTTCACTTTGACCGGTATAGGCGCGACCAGCTCCTGATGGATAAGTAACGGCTACTTTCTAGGAGCATTCCAAGCGGAAAACGGGTCTCCGCGGAAGATGTAAGGTGGCCCGATAAAGCGTTCCACCCCTCGGATGTCGTAACGCTTAACGATTTCATTCATTCGCGACGGAACACAGAGAGAAAATGAACCTGTTCCGACGTACGTCGCCGGCATGCGCCGCGAAATGCAAATGCAAATGCATTTGCCGGTGCACCGGCATGGCACGGCTCGGCGGCGGCGGCGGCCTATGGGTGCGCTCGAAATACCTGCATGGTAATGCCGCGGAGAGCCGTTCAGGAACACGAAGAAACCCGCGGTCGTCGTATCTGCCGGCCGTATCGGGGCCCGTTGATAACGTCCGGAACATTTCTGGCCTCGTTTGTCATCGCGCCGCGCCACTCCGCTTTCTTGAGAACCAATCGGCCTTGGCTGAGTGCTCCCTTATCGGACCTCTTCGCGTCTGCTCCGATTCCATTGGTACCGACTCGAATTCTCTCTCTCTCTCTCATCGACCTTCCAACGATCGATGGGTCCGGGGCGAAAAATTGCGCTGACAGACCACCCGAATTAATTGCAAGGGGTTGGACTCGAGATTAGGGAATTGGCAATGAATTTAGTGGATTTTGGGAGATTGGGAATCTGGAAGCTTTTAGTTGAACTCGAGGACCTCCAGTTCAATTGTAAAGTCTCTAGGTGCATTCTGAAGCTTGTAGTTACATTTTGAAGTTTTCGGTTGAATCTAGGATCTTCCAGTTGGATTTGGAAGCTTTAAGGTGAATCAAAATGCTTCCAATTGGATTTAGAGCGCTTCCAGGCGAACTTAAGAACCTCCAATTGAATTGTGAAGCTTCCAGGTGCTGTCTCAAGCTTGTAGATGTATTTCAAAGTTTCCGGTTGGCTGTAGAAGCTTCCAATTGAATTTAGAAGCTTTAAATTGAATCGGAGTGCTTCCAATTGAATTTTGAGTGCTCCCAGTTAAATAAAGAACTTCCAATTGAACTGTAAAGCTTCCAAATGCATTCTGAAGTTTGTTGTCGCATTTTAAAGTTTTCAAACGAATCCAGTTGAACTCAAGAGCTTGATCTGAATCCAGAAGCTAATTTGACGTGCACTCTAGCGTTCTATGATTGCTCCAAACGAATTCCAGACGCAATCGCGGCTCACCCGTGAATCGGATTATGCAAAGCTGTCCTTATTCTTAACGACCGGCAGATCTTTATCGATTGAGGCTGGTTAGGCTCTATTCTCATTGAAAGAACCGCGTAAATTCGTGGCGATACGACAGGGGGCAACCAGCCTTGCATATTACCAATCGTAATTTCGATCTTAATGGCTCTGTTAGAGGCAGAAACCCACAAACACGTCTCGAAATGGCCCTTAATTCGATTAAGTATCTGATTTCAGAGCCGCATGTATCTCCGTGTTCCCGGAGATCGTTTATCTCGCGGACAATTATGGTGGACGGCGGGGCGTTACCATGAAATTTCACTTTTTTTTTCTTCCGAGCCTCTGTTCTTTCTTGTGGGGGCGGAATGGTCTGCAACCGTTTCGCGAGATCAAGCCGACTCTATTTCATCATGGAGTTTGCCCACTGCGTTACACTATGTTCATTATTGTTTATTTATGCTCAACCAAAATAAAAAATCCTATTAAAAATTACCCATTAGTTTCACAATCGATCATCATTAGACTGCGGATCTTTATGCATTTATGAGGAAATTGGTTGGGGGAAATATAAAACGGAAAAAGATTTTAAAAATTCAAGAATGTTGTAATGTTGCTTTCAATGGAACAAAGTCGTCAAGGGATGAAATCAATTTTTACGCTATTCCTACTTCCCACAATCAATGCAAAACATTTTTATTTTGCATAAAGATCCGCAGTCTAATCGTCATCATGGATCTTGTAAAAATTTTGGACCACAGATTTTTATGCAAAATAAAAATTCTCCGAGCCAATTGCAGTACAAAATAGAAGAATTGGTCCAGTTTTGCCACGAATCCATAAAATCAACAGTCTGATAATCATTGGGGGTTGAAAACGAAGTCGATGAGAATTTTGAGACCACGATCGACCCGACGCAAAGGCGATATTCGAAGGCGAATAGAAAGGCGTTCGACAGCTCCGGCTCGTCGTGAAAAATCTTCGGAAAAATGTTAAAATATTCCGAGACACGATAAGCGGCCACCGAACGGCGAAACTGGATGATTGATCGGATCGCAAGCGGTAAACAAATACGAATTTAGACGTCGCGCGCCAGAGCGGAATTCGCGCGCGCGGCGAGCCGCCACGCCACACATTCGTGCGTGAACAGGATTTTTACGAGGCCGGGGAGCCCGACGGGCAACGTTTCGCCTGTAAATTATGCGCGATGCCCGCGATAAACGCTCAGAAGCCATCGACGGAAAAGTGATTGCAACGAGGATGTATGTAATCCAGCCACGATCGTTTTCGTAACACGATTATTCAACAATATAGACTCAGCTTGTCTCTCTCTCTTACAGCTGCTGCAAATCGTTGCTGCGAAACCGTGCTAATCTTTACAATTTAGTTAACCCTTGATACTCTCGTGAACCAACAATTTCCGACAAGAAAAACTTGGAAATCTTTATGAATCTCGTAATTTTCATGGAGATTAAAAATAGGTATTTCTTGTTTAAACTATTCTTAAATTGTTCCAACTCATTTTTCCCATAAATGCATAAAATATTTATCAGTGATGAATGGAGACTGTCTGTTTTATTCGGACGTGCATTAATATATTATATGCGTGAGTAGACTGATTTTCATTTCTTTTTTAAACTATTCTTAAATTGTTCCAACTAATCTTTCCCACAAATGCATATACTTATATTTATCAGTAATAAATGGAGACCGTCACCGCAGTGGCGCCAACGGAGTGCAAAAGGTTAAACGACGTCCGTGGCTGTTACTGACAATTACCGGTGATTTTGACATGCGATTACGATCTTATCGGCGAGCGAGGGGTTCGAAGACAGAAGACAAAGCGAAAGGGAAAAAGTCAGTCGTGAGAAATGTCGGGAGCGGGCGAAGGCGTGCCGGGGCGGGGGCCAAAAATAGCGAGCAGAGGGCAGACAGCTTGGGGCACGCGAGGAATTTCCAAAGAGGACACACGCGTTCGCGTGCGAGGCGAGCTGCACAGCGAGAGTGCGCTGCGAGAGTGCAACGACGGTCTCCGATTTGTCGCAGTGCCGCGCGTGCGTCCGCACGAGCTTGTCCAGGTGTGTGCTATGTGCTCGTGTACAAACCAGCCCGATACGCGCCTGGCGAAACTGACCGGAGAGGAAAATCTTGTGAATGGAGCGGGGTTCCCCATTCACTTTTAACCGGAGCGCCGTGGCTGCAGCTGCCGCCGGCGAGCCTCGTGGCCCCTGAACCACCTATCTCCACGCCTGTGACTCGAACACAACTCGGAAAAATTTTTCTGAAATGATCTTTCCACTCCCAGGCTCACAATTTGACTGACCATCATTTGTTTCGATGCTCTTCGTTCAAATGTTCGATTAAATACAACGCACCTCCTCTAAGAAATATTAAAATAATTTCATAGAAGACAGACACGGAGTCTATTAGTATTAGATTGATTAATACTGATTAACGTATCGTGGCCCAACAATAATCAGGACAAATTTTCGAAAAAGATCGATTCCCCACTCTTCCGCACGGCCCAGTCACGCGAGGCGGAACGCCTCTGTCGTGCGTGTGATAGTGTCACGTGACTGATCCGGTACTAGCAGAGAGACTTTCCTCTCGGTTCGTACTCCCTCCCCTCATCTGGCAACTCTGCGGTTCTTCGTACTGATGTGTTGCTTCTGTATTGATTTAATGTCGGATTCGAAATTCGGTAGATTAATTGTCGAGTTTAGTGAATTGAATCTGGGAGGCAGAGTGGACAGGAAATATCTGCGCCGGATGAAGGGGAAAAATTTGATGGAGAACCCCTGGCGCAAATGCACTTCGAGCGACGCGCCCATCGAACGCAATTAGCGTAAAGTGTGATTTATGCGGATCTCGGAGCAAAAGAGATTAGAATCTCGACGGCGGCGAAGGATATCCCCGACGTTTCTGCTGAATGATCTCTCTCCTCTTCTTTTCTTGCAAACGACTGCCGGTTTACTCCGTAGGATAATGTTACGCGACTTTTTCCCCTCTTGCAGCCTCTTCCACCGCATCTACCCAGCAGAAATAGTTGCGGCCGGTATTGTTTAAGCGCGCTCGCTTGCCTACTAGTTTTCTTAACCGCCTCATTTGCATTCCCGGAACCTGTGTATCAAGACATAATATGCAAATGTCCCGTTGCCCCTCCTGCTCTCCCACCATCCCCTGTCCCACAAGCTCGCGGACTATCCAGCCCATCCACGATGGCGGCGCCTCCTCTTCGTCTTATTATCGCTATTTATTTGAATTTTCACTCTCCGTTTCCATTAATCTCTTCCGCTTTCTCTCCATTGTGCCCCCGCCATCAAACACGAAAATCCACCGCGGACGATTGTGCGAATGCTCGACGCTCCCGGTATTATACTTCGCTTATTTCGTGGACGAGAACTTTCATCTTCTCCAGGCTGACCTTTTCGCGTAGCTATTCGGACCCACGTGAATAACTATAATAGACCACGTACGTTCCTTCAAAAAAAGCTGCACCAAAATTTCCCTTTGCAAGTCCTAGTCCTAAAAAAATTGCTTCAATGTATTAAATTTCAAGAAAAAGCTACACTACAATTTTTTTTGTAGATCCTTCCAGTCCTGAAAGAGTTGAAGATCAATTCGAAGGGATCCTTCACCCCTATTGCAAAGCTTCACTGTACTAACTTTCCTGCAAAATCAATCGATCCGAGAAAATTAATGGTAACGGACCACACGCGTCCCTTCAAAAAAAGCTACACCAAAAATTTTCTTTGCAAGTCCCAGTCCTAAAAAAATTGAGGATCAATTTGTGGAGATCCTTCATCCCTATTGCAAAGCTCCAATGTACTAACTTTGCTGGAAAATCCATCAACCTGAGAAAATTGCGAATAATTCAGCAATTCTGTTAAAAGCATAGGGTCATCCTTCCGCCGCTGGTGGAAGGCCAACCATGCGACTCGTGGTCAGCCTAAATCACGCAAGCTGTCCACGAAAACCACGACAAATCGTTGATCGCGATCCCGATCGGCGTCGTGTTCCACGGGAGGCCGTGGATACACGCTTTCGAAACCGGCACGGAGCCGATTATCGACAAAGCGCATCTCCGCTAAGTGCAGCTAAGTACATCGAAGTTACATCGAAACAATCCAGCGAGCATCTGTCTGTCCGGGTGCTGCGGTCTCGCGTTTCGTTTCGTCCCGTCTCGCGCGGCTCGCATTATCGGTAAACGATCTTCCGCCCCTTTGTCTCTCTCCGGCAATCTTGATCGTCTTCGCGCGCCGAGCCGACCCCGGCCAACCCTCGCGTTGCCAATTCAATCATCGGCGAACTATCGTTGCCGATCGCACACAGTATATCGCCGCGAATTATTCTTATCCGACGCCCGCGTATTGCCGCGATTTCAATGCACGGTCACAACGAACCCGATCGACGTCGCCATCGTATGCCGATTTTTCCATCGATTTTTCTGTACGATTTTACCGCCGATTTTTTTGTATGATTTTACTACCCATTTTTCTGTACGATTTTGCTACTGATTTTTCTGTACGATTTTTCTGTACAATTTTTCTGTACGATTTCATCGTCGATTTTTCTCTATGATTTTATTACCCATTTTCCTGTACGATTTTACTAAAGATTTTCTGTACGATTCTTGCGCCCATTTTTCTGTATGATTTTACCGACGATTTTTTTGTATGATTTTACTGACGATTCTTCTGTATGATTTTACTACCCATTTTTCTGTACAATTTTGCTACTGATTTTTCTGTACAATTTTTCTGTACGATTTCACCGTTGATTTTTCTGTATGATTTTATTATCCATTTTCCTGTACGATTTTACTAGCGATTTTTCTGTATGATTTTACTGCCGATTTTTCTGTATGATTTTACCGACGGTTTTTCTGTATGAATTTACTGCCGATTTTTCTGTATGATTTTACCGTCGATTTTTCTGTACGATTTTACTACCCATTTTTCTGTACGATGTTACTACCCATTTTTCTGTAAGATTTTACTACCGATCTTTCTGTACGATTCCTGCGCCTATTTTTCTGTAAGATTTTATCGCAGTTTTTTCTGTATGGTATTATTGCCGATTTTTTTGTACGTTTCTTGCGCCGATTTTATCGCCGATATTTTCTGTATTAAAAGATTCAAAGATTCATATGTATGAAATATGTATAAAGCAGGAAGTCTTCTCCGAGAATGTTTAATCCAAATCTAAATTTGTTTGCGCAGCGATTAAACTATCATCGCAGCAGGCTAATCTGCAACGAACATTTCCTCCTCAGTACTTTCTACGATCTTCCACACAAACAATGTGCGTAATTGCGAAATGCGGATAACGATGATTCGACCGCAACACGGAAAGAATGAGCGAGTTCTTATCTCGAGGACGTTCCGAAGAGTCTAGTCGGAATGTCTCATCTCAGACATCGATCTTAGCTCCCAGAAGATCACCGATTGCATTGTAATCGTAAACCCCGCGAAGGATCGTTTTCTGCGTGCGATTTATTTGTTCCTAGCTGTTACGCGCCGATACATTAATCACCTCATTTGCCTTTTAAGCGTGTTTTAAACCGCGCGGAGGACAGGTGAGTCACCGGACAGGCCGGACTTTGAGAAAATTTATTGGGACTTTTATGGCGACGCCGGCTTAAAAATAGACCCGATGCTTCAATGACAAAACGAGAAAAAGGCGAGGAGCCTGTTCCGAAATCAATTTTCGCCAAAAACGGACGCGAACGGTCACGTGCTCGAATTATTTCACGCTAGAGCCATCGAGCGTTGAAAAACGAAACTTTAACATTCTGCATTTATGAGAAAAATGTGAAGCGAGTTATCAACTTGTCAGAATTACTGAAATAAATTTTTCTCTGATTCCAGTGCCTCGTAAATAATGCGGAAAATTTTTTGACCTTTCGAGTAATTATCGCAAAAAACTGAATAGGTGAAACAATTTATCAACTTATGAGAATTACTGAAAGTTCAAACAAATTTTTCTCTGGTTCCAGTGCCTTGTAAATAATTCAGAAAAGTAATTATGCATTCATGAAAAAACTGAATAGGTGAAACAATTTATCAACTTATGAGAATTACTGAAAGTTCAAATAAATTTTTCTCTGGTTCCAGTGCCTCGTAAATAACGCAGAAAATTTTTAATAATTCGAGTAATTATGCATTCATGAGAAAAATGTGAAACAAGTGATCAACTTATCAGGATTACTGAAAGGAAACAAATTCTTCTCTGGTTCCAACGTCTCGTAAACAATGCAGAAAATTTTTAATAATTCGAGTAATTGCAAAACAACAGATCTAGTAAATACGTAGTATACAGCATTGATAAAACTCTCGAGAGCTGTGCTCGGGTTTTTTAGTGACACGGAGAGCAATTGTCAGATAACGAGCAGTGAGAAATTGAGATAAGCGAGTCGAAACAATGTTTTCTTCGTAATCTCAATATTGTGCTTCGTAATCCTATTGTACGGGCGTTAAGAGAGACGAATCGATCGCAAGAACGTCGATTTCCAAGTAGCCAATAAATACGAGTGACCGTTGGTCAACCCAGTGATCCACGGCAGATAAATATTTTCTATGAAAACATTTGTCATAGCAACCACTCTAGAGTAGCCTAGTTAATCAACTGTTCTCGTGTACAATGGCTATTAGCGTTGAACGCGTAGTTCTATGAATAGTCACGTTGCCCGAAAACTTATCTCTCATCTTCCTCCCATTGATAAACGCGGTTCGCCGCAAGCTAATTGTCTCTGACTCGATGAACCCGACGCGATCTATCTGCGCTGCGATAATCTATGACAGGCTCGTCGAATCTCGGTCGAAACCTCCTTTCTACGGGCACACGAAGCGAAACAATACACTTTTTCCCCGATAGAAAGCAATCCGCGCTTCATTCAAGTGTCATGCGACCAAATTTTCCTCGATCGTAGATCCACAGATCAATTGTATCTTAAAAAAATCTTCCGTACATACATTTTCCCTCGCATTTCTTTCCTACGATCCATAGATCCCCGTCTCCTCGGCCGAGGACAGGGATCACTGAAATTTCTATTCTACTTATTTCACTTTCTTCATCATCGGACTTTCGAAAGTATAGTTTCTTTAAAAAAGTAATTCACTTTAGTAATTACTAGACAGCGGATCTTTATGCAAAATATAAATTTTCTATCTGAATTGCAACGAACTGGAGTGAAATAGAAATTTATTTTCTTTCTTAATATGTTTGATAGGTTGAAAATAATTTTTAAATTCTATCAATTTTAAGTTGCACCCACTCACTTTTGTGAAAAATGCATGAAAAATTCGCTGTCTAGTAATTAATTATTAGTAATTCGCTTTTAAAAAGTATAGTTCCTCGAGGGGGATGCAAACAGCTCTACAAAAGATGGCTTAATCGAAGACAAATAGTAATCAAATGCGATCACGTAAATATTGATGCGCGCGGTAGCAGCTCGGTTCTAAATATTTGTACACACAGCGACAATCTGTGACGCGAATAAACAAAGTTTTCTTTCGTCCCAGTTTCTGCAAATGGACTCGTAAAATGTATTTCTATTGTGTGTATAGTCACGCGTCAACTATAGTAATGTGAACCATCGGTCAACCCTCGATTCAACCCTTCTGTGGAACATAATTTCCGAGGTGTGAAAGTGTTCTTCCGAACAACGTTGCTGGAGGGTTGGAGAACTCCAAAAGATGTTATTTTTATTACTATTTGTGTTGTTAGAGTTCAACAAGTTACTAGAATAAAACCAGTATTAATAAAATGATCTGAATAAGTCGTGTCACAACTTTAAAGCAATTGGAGCACTTAATCTGTTACTTTTCTTATTATTTCTATTATGTCTTACAAATACAAGTAAACATTTTCTTTATGCTAGCTACAAGTTCAGAGAATGATTTAACCGCTTGCAGTCCTATTATTTTGCGACTATAGTGATTAGTAGACTGCGGATCTTTATGTATGTACGATTTCGAAAAATTTTCGAAAAATGCTAGAATATAAAATTCCGAAGAATTTAATACAAAGGCTAATTTGTTCCCACTTTCTTGAAAATTGACTGCAAAAATCAAAAACTGTTCATAGCCAAAAGAAAACAGGAATAAAATAAAGACCAGACAAAAAAAGTTTACATTTGTTACATGCCTATACTGCAAAAATTAGAAATTGCATAAACTAGTGATTAGAAGTTCTTCATCATTCAGAAATTCATACATAGAAAAAGAAAGTTTATATTTATTGTATGCCTATACTTTCTCCAAAGGCTATATATACAGACTACAACCAAATAGAATTCCATTTCGGTATAAGAGAAAATGAATAAGTAGATCTTTATGCATTTATGAAGACATTGGTTGGGTGAAATATAACATAAGAAAAGATGTAAAAAATTCAAGAATGTTGTAAAGTTGCTTTCAATGTAACAAATTTTTATGTTATTCCCGCTTCCATCACTGCAAAACATTTTCATTTTGCATAAAGGTCCGCAGTCTATTAATAAGATACGTATTTATTAAACTCTGTTCCGAATCTTCATCAGGAGTCTGACTCGTTGAAACACGGCAATGAAACGAGAGTGGCGGGTTTCAAGGCGCTTCAAACTCATCCCCTATCTCTACATATATATCTCTGAATTGCAGCATAAGCTCCGATTGCACACGAAGAAAGAAAAATAGAATAATAAAATAATCGGTGGAGACTCACCGCGCCGGGACGTATCCACCAGAGGCTGTGGTTTGTGAATGGTAGCCCGTTCACGTATCCCTAGGAGGCACACGCGGCGAACAGTATCGCATCGACGAGGAACGACTCAGCCCCCGATTTCGAGAATCGTGTGAATCGGTTCGCGGTCGCGTTGCTCTGCCAAGCATCGAGCGACGCGGTCCGGACTCGTCGTTATTGCACGCGGATCGATTAACAGTACATTTGCGAGTGACAGCTCGAGTACTCACTGACAGAGACGGAAAAATCGACGTAGGGAAGAAAGGTCGCGCCGCGGAGGATCGACACGCGAACGGACTCGTCTGTCCCGGACAATGGGCGGGCTTGATGTTTTCTTGTTTCGATGGGATTCCGTGCCGGTCGAACACGTCGTCATATACGCGATCTTGTTTTTCTCTTCCCCCGGTGTTTTTGTTTTCAATTCTCGATGCAGTTCACGCCTGGCGGGCTGCACTCGTACCCCATACTCACGCCTCGCATCCCAACAAGAGACTAAAGCGCCTGGTTGCAGTCCACCCGTATAAATGCTCCACCGCAGCGTGAATGTAGTCGTTGGTTCGCTAGGGATCTTGGTAGGGAAGAGAATTCCCCCAGCCGACCGTCAGCTGGAGCCACCGCACGACCTGCCGTGGTGGCCTCCACCGGAGGGCAAATTCAAAACATTCAGAAATTCGAACAATTGAAATTATGGGGATAGACTCGTTTTTCCAGGACTGCAAGGGGGCGGGATGCGCCTTCTCATTTCTCGATAATGCAAAGATGGGGCTTTCCAGGAGTCAAAAACGCTAGATAAAAGATCAATCCAGGCCCCGATCGCCTACTTTTACGTTTACGAGGCGTAATTTTCATTATCCGGCAGGGTATAGCTGTCGCAGCTTTATGGAAATAGCTACATGCGCAGCTGAATGCTTCCGAATATTGCAAGTTACTAAATTAATTAAATTTGAGATTTGGAGGCGACTGCGGCTTAGATTGATCTTTTATCTAGCACTTTTTTTGACTACTGAAAAAACACATTTGCAATCCTGGAAACAAGTCTACTCCCTTAATATTAATATTAATTATATAAACCCAACACAGGGTTTATTATGTAGTCTTACTTGTCAGTTCAATGATACACCCAGGATGAGACCCTTTCATCAGTTTAAAATCATCTCACCTTTATTGGATCATTCCATTGCTTCATGCTCTCGTCTCATCCTTTCCATTTTCTGCCAAGCCATCCCTCTTTTCTAGACCCCATCGCAACCTCTCCTTCTATAGATCCACTCTTCTTCCCATCGTTTGAACGACAGAAGATTACGTTTTCGGATAAATATATTGAGAATACCGTGTTTCTGATAAGGTACAATGTAAATTCCGGCACGAATCATCTGCTCCTGAAAATGTGTCAAAATAGCGCGACTGGACGTAGTGGCGAAACGCTCAAACTGTTAGCCAAATAATACCGACACTCGATAAGTTTAAAAATGTCAGGAACGTTCTCGAATAAATGAATGTGCGTTTATTGTTTATACAAATCGTTCGTAACCAAACTATTTTACAAAATTTACAACTAATCAATATTACAATAGAGATTCATATTATCGACATCCGCCACAGGAATCTGTCGGCAGCGCATCTGTTTCAGAGAGTGAGAACCCATTACCTTTATTTGAATTTTGAAGTCGGTAAAACAACACACGTGACCAGAAAATCGCATGAGATGTTTGGTCTATACCTCCTATTTCGTCTGTGATGATAGTTGTCAATTTCCTCGATGTCCTGCCATGCTTGTAGTGTGCATACATGATATAAACATAACCTCCCGATGAAACTTTGATTCGAACAATTTTAAAATAGATGTGCATTTACAATGTCTGAAACAGAAATACTTGGCAATATCCTATCTGTAATTAATAATAACACTAGAAGATCGGAACTATTTTTGAGGTGAGTTCGTCGTGCTGCGTTTTATTAAGATATCGTAACCTAATATGTAAGTACACAGCGGATTTTATGCATTTATATAATTTATAACAAAAATGAATAGGAGTAATTTAAGGCAGTAAAAATATTAGAAGAATTTCGAAATGCTAGCATATTATTTTCAGCCTGTTAAACATATTAAGGTAGAAAATAAATTTCTAGTTCACTCCAGTTTGTTGCAATTCAGATAGAAAATTAAATGAAATCATATTATTTTCAACCTATTAAACATATTAAGAAAGAAAATAAATTTCTGTTTCACTCCAGTTCGTTGTAATTCAGGTAGAAAATTTTTATTTTGCATAAAAATCCGCTGTCTCTACTAATATGTATTATTGTTAAATTAATTCACTAATATTACAGCGTACAAAAGAAAGCAGCATTAAATTTCAAGAATTCAACGAAACGCTTATACGACTTCACGAAAGAGCAATCGGAAAGAAACACAAATGCACTACCAGAGCTTGTAACGGAAGGTTTCGACGAAGAGCAGATCTGGCAGCAACTTGAATTACAGAATGAAGGTGAACTTATGCATTTTATAACAGGTGTCTCGAAGGCTCTAGCAGAAAGTAAGAAATTTACGATACCGGTAAGCACAAGAAGACCAGAGATTGTACATAGCAACGAAGAAACTGTGAAAGACAATGACGAAGAAGAAGAAGAAGGTGGTTTGGACAGTGAGATGGAATTGGAAGACGATTCGAAGAAACAAAAGAGAGATGTGAACAAGCAGAGAAAGAAACCATCGATAGTAGATGACAAATTCTTTAAATTGCAAGAACTAGACGAGTACCTGACCAAGGAAGAAAGGAAGGAAGTGCAGAATGAGAAGAATGAGGAAGACTCTGATGAGGAATCAGTGGATCTGTTCAATGATTATTCAGATGACGAAGAGAGCAAAAGTGGCGAAGAGAAGCTGTTGAAGTACACAGACTTCTTTGACAGTCCACAGAGCGAGGACGAGGAAGCCAAAGACTCTGTACAGTACAAAAACGTTGATAGTAAAGACCATGATTCTCTGCGCGATGATTCGGACGAGGCAATGAACACGGATGAGGAAGAAGACGAGCGCAAATCCTCCAAGAAAAAAGTTTCCTTCAATCTCACAAACGATTCCGATGACACGGACAGCATAGAAAATAAATCCGACAACAGAAAGGAAGATCTAGAAATGAAATCCTCTCTCGAAACTCGTCAAGAGAGATTACTAGAGAAGATCCAGCAGCTAGAAGAAGAAGCGGTGGCAGAGAAACCCTGGCAACTGAAGGGCGAAGTTAGCGCTGCCAACAGGCCGCAGAATTCCTTGCTGGAGGAATTTGTCGAATTTGATATAACAACGAGGCCTGCTCCAGTCATTACCGAGCAAACAACTGTAAAACTCGAGGATATCATTAAACAAAGGATAAAGGACAAAGCTTGGGACGACGTGGAGAAGAAATTCAAACCAGTCGAGACTCCGATGGAATACAAGAAGAAGCTGGTCTTGAACCAGGAAAAGAGCAAAGAGAGCTTGTCCCAGATTTACGAGAACGAATATCTTAAACAGAAGCGAGCACTGAATCCAGATCACGAGGAGAAAGAGGAAGAGGAACCAAAGTTGCACACGGAAATCAGGGAGATGATGCACACTGTGTTCTTGAAACTGGATGCACTTTCTAACTTCCACTACACTCCGAAACCGGTAAAATGATGACAAAATTTGCAACTAATTCGTCTTGCTATTTTTTACTAATTTTACGTACTTGTTTCAGGCCCACCCGGAAATCAAGATCATCAGCAATGTTCCGGCAATTAACATGGAGGAAGTGGCGCCGGTAGCGGTCAGCGATGCTGCTTTATTGGCTCCGGAAGAGATTAAGGGTAGGTATTTCATTGGGGAAAACTTGTTTTGATGTTTTAAATATTTATTGATATTGTTCACGTGTTATGTTCTTCAGAAAAACAACGAGGAGATCTCATGGACAGAGCAGAGAGGACGAAGACGGACATGAAACGGGAACGAAGGCACAAGAAGATGAAGCAACGTGCGCGATACGAAGCCAGGGAAAAGAAGGAGAAACTGAACGCGATGAAACCGGGAATAGCGAAGAAATACCAGAAGGACAAGGCAGCGGAGCTAACGAAGAAATTAATCAATAATCGCAACATTGTCAAAATGGACGAGACGGGGCAGAGGGTTCCAAAGTCGTCGACTGCATTCTTCAATCAACTGCAAGACCAAGTGAAGAGTCACATCAAGTCCAAGACTAACGCACGTTCGAAGAAGCAGAAGGACTCTCTGTCCGCAATCAAACTGAAATTATAACTTTTGTATAGTTTTTTTAAATACAGGAGAACATATGTACAGTCGCAGTTGTTCAGATTTTCTAGTAGCTCCTCGAGAACAAAAAAAAATGCAAAGGGTTGAATAATTACGCCAGCTCTCCAACACGAATGTGGACTTTATATTACCAATTGTTCCGTGATTCATACAACTTTTATATTTATGTAATATAATAAGCGCACTGGAGGAATCTATAAATAATAGTTTCGTTTCATACGAGCGCATATTATCCTTCCGTTCTTATCTTTCTTTTTTTTTTAAATAATTCCATAATAGGAACTTCAGGTAACTATTTTTCTTTTTTGCACAAAATCAAGTTCGAAGCTGACCTTACTTTCATAAAGGGCATGGTGGAGGAGCATGATCGCAAACGATCAAGGATAAAGGGCCCCGAAAATGTTGTACAGGCGTGATTTGGAATTTAATCGATCGTTCGCGTATTGCATATATTGATGCACTCATCGAGACGTTAATTATTGTCCGAGCAATAGTCAGTGGAACTACTTTCGACACAGGATGATAAAAAAAGAATCGTACGCGTGTTGTATACTTTTTATATATTAGTAAAAATGTTCCCAATTCATTATGATATGCTGCAATTTTTTCGTTTCGATCTTTGCTTATCGGAATTCTCTAGACATGTACAAATGCGCTAAATCACACGTGGTTACTTATAAATGCAATTATTCGTATGTGTAACATTATCTATATTTTTTTTCTTTAGGAATATCTAAAAATGGTGTCTTGCACAGAGAAGCAAAAGTGGATTACATAATTTTTTTTTGTACATCGTCGAGTTCAAACAATCTCCCTTTCTCTTTTTTTTTCCTTTTTGTCCATAGAGTGTTGATTCTTATGATTGCACTGTTTATAATTACAAAGATCTAAATTAAAATAATTAAGCTAACCTTAGAAATCTAACGATAAGCTGGTATTAAAATTACCGTGATTTGTATAGATTTGATTGAGAAGTTTTAAAAATACTTTTCTTCACCCTTAATTTTTAGGATGCGCCTCGTTAAATTTAGTATTATTTTTATTTTTTAGTCGAAGTGCTCTCTCGTCTCCTTTTTTTTTTAAATAAAATCGGGACTATTGTCCCGTATTACTTATTAATAAGCACAGATGCGATGTTCAACTCCCATTACAATGTAAAAGGTGATAGCAATCGTACACGATACACACAGTTCCGAAATCTTAACGAAGCGTCGCTCGTCCGAACAAATTACAGATCTCGCACGTATTTTTTGTCTCATCCAAAAATTTATACATACTTACATCCAGTCAACAATAGCTCCGCGAAAACCCCGCGGCCTCTTCGAGTCATCGTTCTTCGGTTCCATGTACAATTTAAATATAACTTACCTACGTAAATGCGTTTATTTCGTTAAAAATCAGAACGGGGAGAGTTCACAGTTTAATCTCTAATTTACAAACATCGTTTCTAAGAATGCTCTTCTTACGTTCTAAAATCAGATCAACAACGGGAAGTAATAGAAGAAGAATGATTTCCACAATGATTCATTCAACACGATCCTTAACCACAAAAAAATAAACGAACAAACTTAAAAGTAAAATCATAGCTATCGTTCGAACGATCCTCCCACGATAAAGTCCGTGTAATTTTTCCTTTTTAAAAAGCTACCTAAACCTCCTCCACTGTGATTCATCTGTGCGTATTATAAGTGACCATTTTTTCTTTGTTTTTTTCCCCAACGACACGTCTAATGGCACTTTCACAAAATGATTTTCATGAATTTCCGACGAATTGTCCGAACATCTCGTACGATCATTGCAATCGTATCTCCTTCGACGCGGTCGAATGAAACTTCTCATGGAACGAAACGCTAACGAACCGACGAAGTTAGGCCGTTCTGATCCTCGCTGTCGATTCGGGTCAAAGTTTAATACGTGAGGTGCTAATTGCGAACTTTCAATTAATTGCTGAAGTAAAAGTGCTGATTATGATGCTCGGCATGATCTCGAGACAATGTGCCAATGATTTCGAACCTTAAAGTCTCTTTAAGGTAGACAATCTTCGATGCTATTTCCTTGTCGCTACTCGAAATTAGTATTGAACATATTTAACTCCTCGAAACCGGACGCTCCGCCCTGGTCTTGCAGCATCTGCAACATGTCCGAGAGCTCTTGGGGTTGCGTGCCAGGTCCACCCTGAGCAGGATGGGGTGGTTGAGCTTGCCCAGTCACTTGAGGATTTGATTGTCCGCCGTCTGGCTGAGGTGCTTGATGCTGTTGACTCTGCCACCCCCACATACCTAACAAATTCGCCACCGTGAGAAGGACTAAGAACATTTTAAATAGTAATCTAATCATTTGTTGCCGGTAGATAAAGGATTAATGTTAACCCTTAGCACCTGAGTGATGACTCTGAGGCGCCACTAAAAATTGCTGTACCATTACTCAAAATATTGTTGACACTATTAAATATGTGTTGGTATCTAACCAATTGCTAAACATTTAAGTATTGTATGAGTTATAGAGAATGGAAATATTCTAGGTCGAACAAACGTTTAATTTTCGAGTTGAAATAGCTCCGAGTGCAAAGAGGTTAAATGAAGGAGACCCTGTACAAAAATGATAGCCATACTTACCCGGATTATTAGGCACTGTGGTGACAGCATGATACTGTGTAGCAGGTGTCCTAGCACCGCTACTTAATTGAGTATAAGTTGGTCCGCTCGGTGACCTAGATGGACTTAATTGACTGTACTGATATCCTTCTGTTACTGGTTGCTGCTGAGAAACGCACACACTAATTAGTAACCAAAGTTCAGAATGATGAAAGGAGATTGGTATGTGTCCACTCACTTGTCTTCCGATAGCCCAAGCTTGCTGCACCGGGGTCGGCGATGTATTTGCTGGCTTTTGGATTCTACTTAAAACCGACGAAGATGCGCTCTGCTGGCCAGGTGAGCCGTAAGCTATCGGCGACTGGGTGGTTTCGTAACCCTGATACACGTTTTGCGTACTGGACGGCCTGGGCTGTTGAGGACCTGTTGAACGGACTCGCATTAACATTGTGTTTTTAAGGGGCTATATTCATTTCTAGGATTGCGAGGGTGCGGGACGCGCCTTCTAATTTCTCGATGATGCAAAGATGGGGTTTTTCAATAGACAAAAGCGCTAGATAAAAGATCAATCTAGGCCGCGATCGCCCTCAAAAGTCCTATTTTTACGTTTACGAGGCATAATTTGCATTATTCGGCAGCATCTAGCTGCCACAGCTTTATGAAAATAGCTACATATAATAATGCAAATTTCGCCTCGCAAACGTAAGAATAGGACTTTTGAGTCCTATTAGAACTAGATGAATCTTTTATCTAGCGCTTTTGATTACTCAAAAACCCCATCTTTGCATTATGAACTGCAATTTTGCATTACTGAGATTGCAAAAATGCTTCCGAAGCTTCAACTTCGAAGAAAAAGCTGGACGGCTTACCAGCTGTAGCTACAGTCACTGGATGCTGAGGCATCATGTGATGCCCCGAGTACAGAGGATCCCTAGCAGGATGTCTTTGAAGAGAATAGTCCAAGCCAGGTTGTCCGTAGGCAGGTACAGCTTCGGTCTCTGTATGACCATCGCTGCCAGGATGGAATGATCTTCAATAAGGAATAGGCGCATCCGTTAGGATGTATTTAGATTGAGATATGCCGTAGACATCAGTCACGGACATATGAAAATACTTACTTTGCATGCGTGTTGGTGCAGACAATGTATTCGACGTCGTCGTTGAACGGGTTTAAAAATGCAAATGCGGACGTCCTTAACCACACCCAGTCGCGATTTTTGGCTCGAAATCTGTACATCACAGACACCACTTGGCCTTTCAGCTTCAACACTGCGGAGACGAGCATTCGTTAACAACAATCAACAGGAGGACAATCGGTTCTTTCCACGCAGGGCTTGAAGATTTATTATCAGAACCGTTTCAAGCCCTGTTCCCAGGTACTTTACCTTGCTCGAAGCTTTCTCTCATGTGCGTTAAGTCTTCCGGGTGGAAGAATTCGTAGCACGGATGACCTAAGAGTTCTGAAGGTGTGTAGCCTAGAATTCCACCGACTCTTTGGTCCACAAAGGTAAATTTACCTTCAGCCGAGTGACGCGAGATAAATTCTGAAAATCATACACAATTAGAAGGCTCGAGGTATCGTAATCGAAATGGTTTTAAATTCATTGTCCGCTTACCATTATTGCTATTGGAACCTGCTAAATCGCTACTATTTGGTGTGCTAGTGACCTGTAGTCGTCCAATGGCAACCAGGCAGCAATTGCTGCTGGTGTTTTCATCTGCAACTACACCGTCAGGTCTAGCTTGAACACTACCAGGCCCCCTGTCACCTATGCCCACACCTGGTACACATGGGGGAACAAAATCACCTACAGCGTAAAATTATGAATCAGTCTATGACTCCTCATAATCATTCACTGGTTGTGATTTCTATGCTGATGCGTACTACAGTGTCGTGCTAAGTGTGTCAGGCTTAGAATTACTTATACTACTCCGAGCTAGACTTGTGTCTGCGCGGATGGAGGCATCTCTGTCTCTTTACTACATTAGTAGGGGATAGTAACTTTGCAGAATTAAATCTTCAGACATGTTATAGTAAGTCCTCGGCTCAGAGAAGCCTCCATAAACGCTGTTTGCCAAAAAGCTTATGCTCCATGCAATGCGAATTACAATTTCCACTGTTTCAGTTAATCATGATCCAGTTTCGATATCGATTCAAACGAGAGAAATGCCTAATTTCTGGCTAGCAGAAATAGATGTCTATAACAGCCGAGCGTAGAGTATAAAAATTCGTTTGCCAGGAGTCAATATGACTAGGATCGAGTGACGGTCTTTCTGATTATGTATCGGGGGCCGCGACACGGCATACGAATTCCGCATCGAAGACCCATGTGTCCCGGCATAGTTATCGGTATTCCGGCCCGTCTGTCGGCTGTTAGGTCAAGACGATTCCATTCATTCTTATAAACCGATCCGCACGGTATCCGTCCGTGGTCTGTCTCCGGCTCTAGCCCCCGGCAGCTCTTAATTTATAGTACAAACGTCGCTATCCCCGTATTTCTACGAAGCCAGGCGCGGGTTCGTTCATATTCCACCTGCGAGCCGTCTCCCTCGCTTTAAAATAGAAAGTTGGCGCTACGTCGCGGTGCCGACCGTTATATGTCCGACGATTAACGACGAAACATTGGAGAACATGTAGGGGCCAAACTCACCGGTGGGGGGCCAGTTTTTGATGTATCCTGTACAGTGGACCACCGCGTAATTCTGACCGTCTCTGGCCGGGCCCAGCGAGTTCCTCTGCTTCATGCGGTGGAGACCATGAGCGGCGGCCATGTCGCCGGTTGTCTGAAGGTTCCCGACCTTCATGCGACAGATGAAGCCCCTCCTCGAGCCCATGCACATCCTCATGGACGCTGCAACACGCCCAACAGTTCAACAATCCGTTCCTCTGGGTTCAACTATTACGTCGTTGCATATGAAATGTCCGATTTTGAACAGTAACGTTAAACAAATGCAACTATTTCTTATTGATCAAGGAATCACACGCTTCTTGATTGTATTATGGTAGACATTAAATTTTTTGGCCACTCACATGCTTCATTTACAAGATTGTCATCATAGTAGACTGCGGATCTTTATAGAAAATAAAAATTGTCTGCAATTTTCCAACAATCTTAAATTTCATCTACTCAATTTTGCTATGAACGATCCGATGAATAAAGATCCGCATGTCTATTCATGATATATCTAAAAATCATCGAAACGTAGGACAGATTTCGATTATTTTGACTTCCAGCGGATGGGTCTTAGGAGTCCCTGATGAGGAAGAAAAAGGCAGCGTCCACTCACACTGGCCCTCCTTCTTGACAGTCCCCGTCTTCAGGTCCAGCACCCTGCCTCCGTGCTGCGGCTCCTCTGCGCTGAGCTGCTCCCTCACCTTCTCCGTATCATCAGGGTGGACCTGCGAGTACAGACTGGTCCCGTACCAGTCGCTCTGCGTGTAGTTCAAAACGGGTGCGACGGAATCGGAAACATAGATGATCCTGCCTGTGTCGCAGCTGACCACGAACAGGAATCCATCGGCCGCCTCCAGGATCAGATGTTTCAGCTCCTGATCGGTGAGGAAGGAAGGTTTGTACGCGTTGTCCGTCGGCGTGCTTCCGGTACCTGAGACAAATGAAATTACAAGCGAATGTCTATCGATTCTCAATCGAAGAAGGACACCCTAGCGAATCACGTTTCTTACAAACGGCCACTATCGATCGGAAAGTTTCAGTCGCAAGACAGAGAGCGCACGTATATCGAGTAACACTTCCCAGGCGGGACGAATGCACGAGTACCCTTGTACGTGAAGATCCAAGACGCTTCGGGCTTGGGATCTAATAGTTCCTTTGTTGTACATCTCAACCCCCTATCGATCGACCAGCTCTACATCCCCTAAAAATGTAGCTTTCGAGACCACGGTAACCCTCTGCCGGATAGTTGCTTTTATTCGTTGGAATCTGGGGTCTCTGGACCGTTTATCTCTTAACCCTTATGTAGCCAACCAAAATGTATAGATTATTTAAAACCTTTCTGTATTCAACATGTTTGCAGAAATTCTCATTGTAAGACTATAAATTAATACATTAGCGAGTAAAGAATGGACATTCAGAGAAATTTTGTAATATTTTTAGAGGAACATCAACAAATTGTTGAAAGCAATACAGTAAATGGGTACCCGGTTGACTGCACAAGGGTTCTCTTCACTTTGGTGTTTCTTGTTTCGTGCGAGTCAAATTTTCATTTAGGATTCTTCGGAATATTACCGGCGAGGTTTGATTAAACGTCTTCTTTCTTCCGTATCTATCCTCTGCTGGATATTATTCTCCAATGGTTACCACACATTTTGTAATGAAAATGATTTTTCAGGGAATAAAATTTCTCTTATTTGACCTTGTTTTTCAAAGTATACGTAGCCCCTGGGACTATCATCTTTCCAAGAGGATAGTGCAGACATCGGCGGATGTTCGGAGAGGAATATTCCAGCGTCGTCTTGAAGGACAGCGAGAAGAAGCCCGTTGCGGACGGGTCGGAAGAGAGAGCAGATCGTAAGATCACGGTGGAAGTGAAGCCATCGGGTTCACTATGATTTACGTCGCTACTAAACGTAATAGTGTATATAGATCGAGATCAAGAGCGTGCTAAGATCGCCGGCGGGCCGGCACGCTGGATCGTCCGTCTCCGGGCGCTCGTGGAGAGGAAACCCGACCGAATCGCGCGGCATTAATGTCCATCGAAGACGTTCTCCACGTGGAAGGTAATGGTAACGAAGGTCACCCGGGGTCTTCCATAGATCTTGTTTGGAAGTCGTTAAAGTACCTCTTCCCGGAATTTCTCCGTATATCGGGGTAAAGATCGCATCGCGCCCCTCTCTGTCTCTCTTTCTCCCCCTTTCTCTCCTTCTTTCTCCCTTTCTCTCTGGCTCTCTCCCTCGCTGTCTCGTTCACTGCCGCCTCGCGGGATCCTGTCCGCTTTGCAATTCCGATCTTGCACCTCGATAGTTACCTGCGCTGCCGAGCTGCTCCGTCCTCATTTTTGGTACCGTCGTTCGGCACCGAATTTCTTCGTCCCTCTTACCTGTCTTCCGACAAACCTCCCATTTCAACATCCAACTCTGAACAGAGCTCCCATGATGAAAGTCTACTTTGAATTTCTCGTCAACTTCAGGAACCTCTTCTACGTTCTGTGTCCTCTATCTTCGTGTTGAAGTTCCTACAAATTCTTTTACGTTTTATAATAGATCCTTCAGCATAGCTAAAGATAAGTCTAGCATCCCCTAAACCTGCACATCGCTTTCCAGTAGACCAGCCAAGTCCCTGATGAGACTCGAGAAAAATCGGTGGGATCGTCTGAATTTGGTTGACGTTTCAAAGGTTTAGGTTTAGCTTCAATTTCAGGAACCTCTTCTAGGTCCTGTGTCCTCTATCTTCGTGTTGAAGTTCCTACAAATTTTTCTACGTTTGATAGCCTCTGAATTTTTAGAAAGACTTTTTAATAGATCCTTCAGCATAGCTAAAGATGAGTCTAGCATCCCCTAAACCTGCACATCGCTTTCCAATAGACCAGCCAAGTCCCCGATGAGACTCGAGAAAAATCGGTGTGACCGTCTGAATTTGGTTGACGTTTCGAAGGTTTAGGTTGAACCCCGGGTCCGAGAGGTGCGTCGGGCGCAACGAGGACAAGGGGTGCGTGTACAACGCGGTGCGGGAACGATCGTCGACGTATCCCAGAGGCGATAGCCTCTTCTCCCGGTCAGGTAAGAGAGAGGCTCTCCGGTTCGAGCAATTTGTATTCAGCGGCCCTCTTGTCGGGAAAGAGGAGAAGTGGCTATAAACAATGCGACGCACCACCAATACTTAGCTGGGAATCACGGCACGCACACCGTTCCAGAAACGGGGAGGGGAACAACGAGGCATGTGTGCTGGGTTTGAGTGCGTGTGTGCACGCACAGGAGAGAGCCTAAGCTCTCACCGAGCCGAGCCGTGCCGCTCGCTCGTCCGGGGCTAAAGGGACAGCCGACCGAGCAACTCCACCCATTCTTACACCGGAAGCATATAATCGCGCTTTCTGCATTCGATATGACCAACAACCGACGAAACCTTCGGTGAATTACGACCGTTCCGGTGCAACCCGCCGGCCGGATGGCATCTCGGAGACTGACAACAACCGGACGAATCCGTGGAACGACTGTAGTCATCCCCCTTTCGATGCTACAGGTACTGGGACCACGGATAATTAACTGGCCCGTGGAAAGCGATCACACAACCATACTAAATCGTAGTGTTAAAACTGTCTATAAAAATTTCGTACCTCAAGATATTTCAAGTTGGTTCAGCAAGGGCATAATTCACCTAGTAAAAATTCTGAGCAATAAATTTGCACAACTAATCGAAAAGATCTTATAGCCAATACTAAACCATAGTCTCAAGAATGTTTATAAAAAATTTCGTGCAAATAGGTTCGCTGGTCCTCAAGATATTCCTAGTTTCTTCAGCAAGGCTACAATTCATCTAGTAAAAATTCTGAGCAATAAATTTGAACAACTAATTGAAAATATCTTATAGCAAATACTAAACCATAGTCTCAAGAACGTTTATAAAAAATTTCGTGCAGATAGGTTTGCTGGTCCTCAAGATATTCCTAGTTTCTTCAGCAAGGCTACAATTCATCTAGTAAAAATTCTGAGCAATAAATTTGAACAACTAATTGAAAATATTTTATAGCAAATACTAAACCACAGTCTCAAGAACGTCTATAAAAAATTTCGTGCAGATAGGTTCACTGGTCTTCAAGATATTCCTAGTTTCTTCAGCAGTGTATATTTATCTAGTAAAAATTCTGATCATCATATTTGAGCAACTAATCGGAAAGATCTTATAGCCAATACTGAACCACAGTCTCAAGAACGTCTATAAAAAATTTCGTGCAGATAGGTTCACTGGTCTTCAAGATATTCCTAGTTTCTTCATCAATGCTACAATTCATCTAGTAAAAATTCTGAGTAGTAAATTTGAACAACTAATTGAAAATATCTTATAGCAAATACTAAACCACAGTCTCAAGAATCCTCATCCTCAAGAAATTCCTAGTTTCTTCAGCTAGAACGCTATTTGTCCAGCAAGAATGTAATTGTGTTGGAAAAGAAGCTTGAGAAGAACAGTCCCGATTTGATTCGATTATGCCGGTTCGTGGATGACGATCGGACGAATGGTACACGTGGGATTACGTCCGGCACGAGTGTCGGACCCGGTCAACGTCCTCTCGGTTGTGTCTACCGTAGCCCCGCAGGAGTTCGCTAATCAAAGTTTCGAATTTGTGACGGTATTATCGAACGGTGTGGAAAATACAATTTCACCGCGGGCACATAGGTGTGTCCGATAAAGTGGACGCAAAGTAGCCAGCCAACGGACGTGACGATTACGTCCCCGAGATGTTTGAGTTATCCGGCACGGGCAGCGAAATAACTTCGGCAACGCGATCTTCGAGTTTTGACGCGCGGCGATTGAATTACGCCCTGGCCAGCGAGCTCGATTCCTTTTCAACTGCGACGATCGATGCTGAACTTTGAGAATCTACATCGTTGATCGTTGCTTCGAAAATCGTAACTTCCATTTGAGCATTGTTTCACTGTAGGACTACAAAGAATGATTCAATGTACCAGACTAGATCTGTAAAATTAGTATCGGAGGACTGAAACCATTTCTTCACCTATTCAGCAAGATTTTAACGAAGCTGGTATTGTTGCTTCTTCGCTGTAGAATTATGGAGAATGTTTGAATGTAGAGGCTCGTTGATCTCTTGGCTGCCATCTTTAAACTTCATGATTTAGGTTGTTCTCCGAAAGCATCTCTTCGCCTCTTCAGCAAGATTTTGCCATTAATGAAGCTGATATTATTGCTTCTTCGCTGTAGAATTATGGAGAACATTTGGATGTAGCTCGCCTGCCATTTTTAAAATTGGCGATTTAGGTCGTTTCCACTTCCAGAGCTGTAAAATTAGTATCGGAGAACTGAAAGCATTTCTTCGCCTCTTCAGCAAGATTTTGCCATTAATGAAGCTGATATTGTTGTCTCTCCGCTGTAGAATTATGGAGAACATTTGGATGTAGCTCGCCTGCCATTCTTAGACTTGGCGATTTAGGTCGTTTTCACTTTTGCGCGAGGGCTAAATTGATGAAACGAGAAAATTGATGGTAAGTGGTTAGATAGGTGCGATTCACGTTTCCGATGACTCAATCGAGGATAATAGGAAGGTAGCAAGAGAAGGTACTCACCCCTGAGGGTCTTCATATGGGCGACCGCCATCCTGAGTATAGTCAATTTGTCCGGTTTCCGCGCCAGGTTTGAACACGTCGGCACCATGTCCGATAGTTCGGTGATGTAGGCGGTCATCTTGTTCCGCCGCCGCCGCTCGATTTCGCAATGATTCTCCCTGCAGTAAGTCGCAAGACAAAACCAAGGTAATTGCATAGTTCGAGCAATGGGTTTCTCGCCTGACGGCGGGACGATCGTAAACGACCCGCCGGATCCGAGATTACACGCGAGGACACCGGGAAACATGGGATTTCTCGATCCGCCGGAGAAAATCTCCCGGAAACCCTCGGGAAGAATTCTTCAGCAATATTGAATCCCGATCTTAAGCCGTTACCGTCCAATTGTTTCTTAAAATTAACTTTTTATCGATGCACATACTATTGTAGTACACCTGTACACCTGTGGCATTTATTACTTGGTCGTTCGAGTGAATTCTTCAGCAATAATTAATCCCAATGTTAAGCCATTAGTTGTTTCAAAAAATTAACTTCTCTGTCGATGCACATATTATTGCCAACCACAAGATTGTGTGAAGTCAGAATGAACGCAATCTCTTGTGCTTACTTAATTAATCCATTAATTATATTTTACTCTTGCTGTAAAAATTATTTTCCTGGTAAAAATCGGTATAGGGCAAAAGTGAAATGAAAATTGAAAGTTCGGATGAAAATGGTGGTCCAGGTATTATCGGGTTGGTGGAGGGTAGTTGGAGAATTTTTTGCGGCCGGAGACGAAAGCGGAAACGCGTTGGACGCGTTTGAAGGAATCCGGCGGCGCGGAGGAATTTCCATCGAGCGACCGTCATTGATAAGAGTGTTCGTGATCGATGCCGCCAATAAATTCTGAAACGATGCCCCACCGAGAGACGGGATATCGGGTGAGACCACAATTTCAGGATTGCCTCCCTGTTATTACGCTACCAGAGCGGGCGAGGGAGGCGAGCAATGGGCGAACACACGTCTCCTCTCGCTGTGCCGCGCCGGTAATTGTCGGCGAGCAATCGTAAATTTAATGGCATTTAATTCCTGATAATTCCCCAGGTCTGGATAGCACGCGAGAAACTTTTGGAACTTGCACTCCCACTCCGCCGGAATTTTATTTCTTAATTCGCCCCCATTCCCTACCGAAGAAAAAGAATTACTTCTGTGGATAAATCTACTAATATTAGGTGAGGGTAATAGTTGAGCGATAAGTTATTAAGTAGCGCCACAATATCAGAATTTGAAATCTCCGTGTAAAGCAAAATAGTTTTTCGCCTCCTGTAAAATTTACTTTTTTGGACTTAGGCAATTTTCATACTTCACAGTTTTCACAGATTTCTCAGTTTATTCTGGAGGAATTTCTGGAAAGGGAATTTCCGTTTGGTAATTTGCCTGGCATCCGGGATGCTCCCGTGACCGTGGTATCGCGAGGTAGGAGTTCCTTTTGTGTCTAGCAGCGAGATAAGACCCTCCATCTCATCCCGAGTCCATCAGGAACTATTACCTCATACTTATTCTGCCTTCGGAACCACGGGTCTCGTTCCGTCGATGTAAATACACGGGAAAGCGCATCGAAATCCCAAGATGCCGCGGCATCTTTCATTCAATTTCCTCTCTTTTATTACGCCCCGCGTTGGCCCGATCGAATTTGCATTCCTCCGACCGAATAACACCGCGAACTACATCACAATACTTCGACGAACGATAATGAACGAAAAACTTGAATTATAATCAACAATCAAATTTTTCAAGAAGAAGATCTCGGATAAAATGTCAATATGTATTTGTATCGTCAAGCGTGAGTATCGCACAAAATTCGCTGCAGCGTTGCAAGGGCCCGTCATTATTGGAGCATAAATGAAACGTGACTGCAGGAGAATATTGTTTAGATTTATGTCCAAGGTAATGTCTTCGTGTCGTGAACATTGACCTCTCGTTAAGTTCCGCGTCCAGGACATCCACCCCGTCTGGAGCACCGCGACCCCATTCAATAAAATCGTTCTCCAGTTGGCGACGCCATCTTGATTGAAATGCCTGGCTGCTTATTAACACGATTCATTCCGGCGGTACACCGACTGCACACAATTTCCACGGAACTTTGAAAATATGAGCACATTTTCCATCTTTCTTTGATAAAGGAGGTAGGTTGCATTTGATAAAATATTTCAACGAAGAAGACAATAGTGTAACAGGAATATAAAATGCAGAAATAAAAAATGCTAGATTTTTGAAGATTCGAAGGCCCAAGAGGGAGATGCAGTAATGATATTCCAGGTGGATGTTCGGAGGCAGGGGGATCCATTTGGTTGGAAGTCCAGGAGGATCGGTAACGCTGCTCGGTGCTCGGTGGAGCGGCGTGGGCCCCCTCGAGCAGGCCCGCTATTTAAAAGAGGCCAGGGCGCTTAAAGCGCAAGTATAAAGCAGGGTATGTAACGTGCAGGACGGTAGAAGAACACGAGGAGAAACGGGCAGAAGAGGAACGCGATCCGTGGAGCAGGACGGAGAGAACTCCTGGGTCAAGGGTCAGACGTTCCGAAGTTGCCCGCTCGCTCCGTGGGTCCAGCCAAGACTATACAGGGTGCTCGATCCTACCAGACCCAATTCTAAAACCAGCACCCCTTTCACGGTCCTCTCTCGAAAAGTTCATCTCGGTTTGCACTTTCCCGTATTTTCATCAAAATAAATATCATTCGGATCAACTGAGGGAATTTCAGGAGCTTCATCAATTTTAATTAGCTGAAACTATCAGATTGATATTAAACCGCCAGCAACCCTTCCATGATCCTCTCGAAAAGTTCATCTCGTTTTGTACTTTCCTATATTTTCATCAAAATAAATATAATTTGGATCAATTGAAGGAATTTCAAGAGCTTCATCAGCAAGAACTTTATCAATTTTAATTAGCTGAAACTATCAGATTGATATTAAACCAGCCAGCAACCCTTTCACGATCCTCTCGAAAAGTTCATCTCGTTTTCAACTTCCCTATATTTTCATCAAAATAAATATCATTTGGATCAATTGAGGGAATTTCAAAGACAGGAGCCAAATCTTATTTCTTGCTTTATCAATTTTAATTAGCTGAAACTATCAGATTGATATGAAACCAGCCAGCAAACCTTTCACGATCCTCTCGAAAAGTTCATCTCGTTTTGTACTTCCCCGTATTTTCAACAAAATAAATATCATTCGGATCAATTGAGGGAATTTTCAATTTCAAGAACGTCTCGCAATTGCGAAAGACAGTGCCAAATATTAACTTCTCCGACTGAAGTGTCTCGTTTTGATTGGCTAATAAATAAATCAGATTGCCTCAGCAGAGGACTGCACGATTAGAACAATTAACAATCTTTCCGTGAGAAGATACGTGACATCTGAACACACATATTTGTTTTGTTCCACGGTGGAGGGTTCGCGCTGAATGCAACGTAGCACTTTATCGAGCTTCTTTTATTAGGACTCGAGATAGCTATCGATTCCTTCGTTATCTTTAGCAATTAGTCCGCGACAATCGATCAGTTTATCGAACACGGGGAAAAAATGTATGGACACCTGAAATTACAAAGATAAGAGGAGGATCGGGTCAGCAGCCGCCATGTTGTATCAGGAGTGTGGCCTCTATCTTGTCATGTTTCAGAAAAGTGTTCGAATAATGATTTGAACAATGCAATGTTAAATTGTTTGACTGGGAAAACAGCATTGAAGTAAATTCGTACCTCATTGAAGGTACGTTTGCGAAATTGTTGAAAAACCAATTTTTAGGAGAACACCCTGTACATCGATCTCCGCATTACGATGATACAAAGTCGGCACGGAGATACACGTACCGCACACATAAAATCATTCTTCGGGGGGTAAAGAAGAGGCTGGACACGCGGAGGAGGAAAAGGAGATCGCGGCGATCAGTCGCAGGCATCATCATCGTCATCATCATGATGATCGTCGTCGTCTTGGTCGTCGTGGTTCGTGTTCGTCGGTACACGTCGTACCTGCGATCCTATAAATGACAACGTCCGCGCGGTGAATTATGGATTCGTCTAACGACCGTACGAACGAACTGTCGATAGAAGTTCTAACGATTGTCTGTCCTCTCTCTTTCTTTCTCGCTCTCTCTCTCGTTTTCCCGCTGTCTCTATCTTCTAGCCAGCGAACGGAACAATGAAATGAATTATGAATCGATCGAGCGATCGTTTAATGCGATCGTATTCGTTATCGAATATATTCCGAGCGCGCAACATACCGGGCGGACGTATGCTAACGAGCATCCAGTGATTTATGCCAAATCTTAATATTCCCGCATGCTAATGGGGACAGATGTTAGGTCTGCCAGTCGAAACGGGACGCCGATTCATTTTTATTGCCGCGAAAGGATTTCCGGGTTTCCAAAACGATTCCGCAGCTCACTAACTTTTTAATTAACTTCGAATTTTCTTGAGAACCGAATTCTTGAAAAAATTATTCAGTGTTCAATGGCCATAGCAATTTCTTTACTCAAGTTAATTTCCATCGTTTATGAAAACGACTTGAACAAAGCGTATCCTATCCTCGACCAGCTATTTTATTGTCGATCAAGCAGATTTGCATAAACGTCCACCGTTCGGATCGCTTTCATCCCGAACGGCTCTCCAGCGCAAAATAATAAAAGCCTGGCACAGTGATTTCATCGTGAGCGGCCGGCTCGTTAAGTGTCCCTTAAATCATTTCCGAACGAAGACATTATAATCACGGGTGAGACGCGAGAGCGTTAGACGATAAATTCTCCCCCGGTACGTTTACTACCGTGTAAGCGTAATCGTCGAATCGCTGTGTGTTCGTTCCCTCCCTCCTTGATCCCTTCGGAGTACCATATTCTTCGAATTTCACTCGAGGAACAATAAACTTCGCTCTGCGAATGATTCGTGGACGAAAAGAATCAATTCTCCGGCCATGGCACGCTGCAAGCTCGCTGTTAGTGTTCTCGCCGTGCGTTCGAATCACCGGGATCGGTTCTTTCGAGCGGTCATATTTCAACAAAAATTGCCGGACTCATTCATTCTGCACTAATTTATTCTTAACACTGAAAGCCTATTAACCTACCACCGATCAAAATGACCGGTTCCAGATATTTTATTGTACGATTATTGAAATAATAAACATGATTTCATAAGGAATGGTTGTAGATATCTTTAGTAGAGCACGTATTACAATAGGGGCAGCACTAAGTCTAAATAAAATCAATCTTGTCATTTTTATAAGGGAACATATACCAGTTACTTTTAAGGCTCGGTAGATTTAGTGTTAATAGGATTTTCAATAATTGTGCTATACGTTATATAATTGTGTTTTACATTACAATCTGAAACGAAAGTATTAGATAGCGTTATTGAGGGTGACTCGTTAGTTCACAATGAAAATTGCTGTTGCTATTGAAGGTTCCATTAAAAAGTGTTTAGCCACGTACCCTAGATTTCTCAAAATTATGCAATAATGAAATGTGTAGTAATTGATTAGATACCAACATATTGAATAATGTAAAGAATATTGTGAATAATGATACAGCAATTTTTAGACTCGATTGCGGTTTATAAATTGTTCGAAAGACGATTTCATCCATAATTGAACAATCGTCTAGAATCAGAGAGAGAGTTGTCGAAGAAGCAGAAGACAAACGTGAGATCGAATTTCCATTCGAACAAAATTTTTCTTATAGAGATCGGGTTCAAGCAACGATAGCGCGATTGATGGTTGAGACATTGGTATTTGCGGCTTCGCAAGGGGTCGGTCACTATGATGAACCCACGCAGGAAATTACAGCATCCATGGCGGCATTTCCGCGGAAAGAAAGGGTAGAAAGAGCAGAAGAAGCGGCGTTCCTCGACGACGAAGGAGGCGATTCCGCGGTTTCGCGGAACAATCGCCAGCCGCTGCCAAAAACGTCGGGTACCGTTCGCATTAGCGCGCCGCGACCGACAAAAAGAGGATCGGGCCCCGAACTCGGGCCCCTCGGGGGGGACAAAAGCGTTGAGACTCGCCGCAACAGCCGTAATTGCGTTATTAACTTAAAAGCGAGGTTCTCGGGGAGGGCGTCCGCGACATCCGAGCCCTCCGTTGCCATTTCCATGAAATCCGTGGTCCTGACGCATTTCGGGGCACGACGAGGGGTGAACGAACTCGATGGATCTGACGGGTCGATTGATCCCAGAGATCTTTTTTCAAACCATCAGGATTTTTAACGTCAGTCACCCATATCGACCGAACTCGCTTGTTCCTAGCCTTTCGTAGAAATGGTACTTTTCAATTAGTCAATTCAATTATATTCGTGGTTTTATTTGCGGACTGGGGATCTTTTTTATTACCGAACCTACCGAGCACTAAAAGCGATTAAAATGTTTTAGCTCACAAAAATAACAAGGCTCTATTTGTTCAGATTTTGTACAATTTTTATTACAATATGTGCTTGGATCAATTTCCACGTAAGCAACTTCATAATTTCAATCATTGTAAAATGAAGAATATAAAACTAACCGTTTGACCGGCAGTGGTAGGTTTAGTGTTATCTATGCAAAATAAAATTCCAACTTTTCCACTGTTTTAAACTATACTTAATATAATTACCGTCGAAGAGAAATGAAACAATTCATGTTCCCTAGCTTGTTACCATAATTTAGCAAGAGTCCGATCGAATTTTAGAAGCGCAGAGTCGAGGGCTTTAGAAGCTTCGTCGGAGTCGGACACCGGTACAATTCGAGCGCCTAGACAACAATTTTCGAAGCCCGGAGCTGCAGCATGACTCTCTGTCCGTGAAACGTGTAATCGGAACGGCTGGTATTAAGAGTAGACAAAAGCGGAGCTGTAATTACGCATCGTCGCTGACTGATGTCTGACTCATGCTTGATCCGCACTTAGTTTTGACGTTGGCGATTTGTCAGAGGGAAGAAACATTTTCCTGGTAGACGTCGGTGTATTCAAATTTCTTGAACCTTGCAAATAAAACGATCGTTTACAGGCGATCGGAGGTGAGCAATGAACTATTGAGCAATGAACTAAGCTCCTCGGACGAATGCGAGAACAAGGTAATCGGGAATTTAGAGCGATTGGTTGTCGCATCAAGCAACGATACAAGGGATACAATAGAATATGGACCATTATAGAACGATAATTATTGAATATTATAGAATATGGACCATCATAGAACAATAATTATTCAATATTATAGAATATGGACCATCGTAGAACGATAATTATTCAATATTATAGAATATGGACCATACTAGAACGATAATTATTCAATATTATAGAATATGGACCATACCAGAACGATAATTATTCAATATCATATAATATGGACCATCATAGAACGGGATCAATTTGCCTAAATCCCTCGGACGAATCCGGGAACAAAGTAATCGGGAATTTAGAGCGATTGATTGTCGCAGCAAGCAACGATACAAGGGAGCCGTGCATTGTCTGGCGTAATACGCGTCGCTCGTCGTATTTCATTTCGCGGATCGCGTCGTGTCAACACGGGAGAGGATCGCGTTCGAGGATCTCGATACGATATGCGGCGTTCTGGGTGTAGAGACGTAGCCAAAGGAGATGGAGAAACGAGAAGCGAGAAAAGCGAGAGGAGAGCGAGCGAGCAGCAACGAAGGAGCCCACAAGACCAGCGGAGAACGCTCGCGTATAAGTACCTTATGTTCCCACGCTGGAGCAGCCTGGAGGGCTTCCCATTCCGCTATCGACTCACATTGGCGGGTATCATGTAGGTATGTATGTATCTTCGTACTCGGCCCCCGCCATGTACAGGGTGTACCGCCGAGGAACATATTGGCCCGGGATTCCGTGAGACGAATTAACAAGTGCCGTCACCGGCACGGACCTCAGAAAAGACGCCACCGAGGGAACGCGGGATCAGAGACACGATTTAGGGCCCGTCTCGTACCGTCCCATACAGTCCCATACAGTCACCAGGCCGTCACAGACGTCGGAACCGGCCCCACTGATTTTTCGGACGAGATACAGACCCGCGCGAATCGCCGTGAAATGATTTTTTAAGTACCCCGACGGAACAACGCGACCTCCCAACTGAACAGCGACTTGTTTAACATTTTATCGGCACCTCGGGGACTGTGACCGTCGAAAATTTTAGCCGGGAAATCGATCGGATGATCAATGGCAGACGGGCGGAAAAAATCCTCGGATCATTCGAGGGGCTCACACACCTTAGTGGGTCAAACAAATCTCAATATTCTCTGAAAATATTTTTATCCGATTGTGGAACATTTAAACTATACTCCGACACATTCTGTTTCGTACATTTTTTATATTCGTGAAAATAATTTTTCAGAAAATCAAACTTCCCATTGACCGTTCTAGGACGACGATATTGTATCGTGTCGGAGATGTTACTGAAACTGATATTTCCATGTTCAAAGTATGAAACTGTATCGTGTATAATCAATTTTAAAATATTCTTAGTGTCAGTATGATGTACTGACGTCGTCCGCGAAGGGTTAAGTGGAAAAATTGTACCATGAATACAGTAGAATGAAACGGTGACAAAGTCTTTGGAATGTCGACCAACTATTTTTATTAATGGTTTAAAGGAGCGTAATTTCCGCGATTTTGATAGCGATCGCACGGTCTCGCGGTGAACACGGTGATACGCGGTGAAATGGCTGTAATTAGTCTCTTTTTACGAGCGTTATTAAATCAGTTTGTTTCCAGCAATTAGGGATGGGAATGGCGAAGTTTCGCGTGCGTCGTGTGTAATAGCTGTTCGGTTCCTCTCGGACGCGTGTTTCCTCCAAAAAAGGAGGTTCAACCCGTTCACTGACCTCTCTCATTTATCGTTAAGACCCGGGAGAGCATGCATGTTACGTCGAGCCTGACACTCACCTCGCAAATCTTTCTTTGTCCTGTACATTCTCGTCCTCCAGCCTCCTATATTTACACCCGCTGGGATCATCCTCGTCCGATCTGCAACGAAAACGCACTTTATAGTCGGTCGCCACTGTACTCGTTACCGGGGAACGGTAACTTCCTCGTTCACCCTCGTTACACGGTTCCAATAAACATATCGTTGGTGCACGAGAATAGGGACGCAACCAAAAAATTTCCAATTTCGAGTTTATTGTAAAAATGTATAGTAAAATCCCCATATGTATATTTTATGTACACAAACTAGAAAGTCGCGCAAGAAACAAAAAACTTTTAAATGGCTGTCCTGGAGAATCTATGTTTGTTTAGTTGTGTCGCTATTCTTGTGCACCAAAAATATAATAGGGAAAATCAACTACATCTTCATGTATATTATTAATCCCTCGCACTCGGAACTATTTGAACTCGAAAACCAAACATTTTCCAGTAAGGTGAACAAAATGCTTGTACTTTTGAAACGTAAGTTGCTCGATCAATTTGATTTCGCAGCGAGACATTGCGAAAGAAAAGGGTCTGTAAGAGCGTTTTATCCCGTAGCGTTGGTTAGTATGCGAGCAGGGTCTTGAATAAAATCCCGTCGCCGATACGCGAGGTGTAATCGCTTCCGGATGACCAAACGCGACGGCGGGTCGCGCGGAATTGGCGGTCGTCTATCCGACTTCCCCAAATCTGGAGCGTGGTGTAACAGTTAAGTCGCTCATGCAATATTCACGGTGGACGGTGCTCTGTAACGCGGCACCCGATGCCAACTATGTTCGCACCTGCGTCCACGTTTCGCCTAACAGACTGCAAGGGCCTCCTTGCTACTCGGGCAGAATCAAATACAAAATCCTTACGGTGACCGAGAGTTACGGTCCCGGTTCAACGTCTCGTTTGATCGTGCTCTGCAGGAAATCAATATCAAAATGACCAGCAGAGAGCAGTAAAAGTTGCGCTTGAATCTAGTCATTTATCAAATGTAGAAACAAATAATCGCGGGTATCTTTGCCGGAGATCAACGTGTTAACAGATCGTTTATATTTCCATTTTTGCGCAGCAGGGACCGCGTTTTAGACAAGTAACGACGTCGACGGCGAGCGCCGTAAATCCGTCAGCGGCGTCTCGTTACCGGTGTGTTCCTGCCCGCGAACGGGCGCTATTAAGCACGATAGGAAATTATGCTCTCATTGCGGGGCCGGCGGTGCAGCACATAGAAATCCGGCTGATCGTCAGTCTATTACGGGGAGCGCGAGCGCGAGCGCGGGTGATGTACGCCTCTGACCCTGAGCGAAAAATCCCCCTCCCTTCTCGCCCTTCCCACCCACCACTGATCTCCTCCGAGTCCCCTCTCCTCTGCCCTGGGCCCCTGTTCCCCCTCCACGACGATGTTTTTCTCTTTCTTTGCTCTGGTGAACGCCACACCGAGCTACAGCCAGCATCTTGCCCCCACTCCCTCGCGAGTTGGGCCTCGCCAACGGGCCTCGCGGGTCCCATGGGCCTCCGAGGACGAGGTGGGGGCGGTGTAGGGCCCGCAGCGAGTGTATCCGGGTACCCCCCCCCACCCCCGCCTCCCGTTTCACTCTGCGCCCCTTTTTCTTCTCCCCTTTTTGCTCCCAGAGACTACGAGTAGACTCCGAGAGCGGAACGAGAAGGAAAAGGAGAGGGGCCACGGGGCCCCCGGAGACTTATGGAGTACATAATGACGCGGCCCCGCGGTATTATGTCGACTTAACAGATACGTATATGCACGCTCCGCGAAGAGAAGACCCGCCGCTCTGTCCAAGCTCCATACACGCTGAGCTGACCCTCGGAAGCTCCCTCCTCGCCAACCGCATTTTGGACCCATAGAGTAGACCTCGAATCCTCGGAATTTTCGAGGCCTTGGGACTCTCCAGATTCTTTGGGTCCGTGCAAGTATCCCGACTTCTGGGGACCAGGAACATCTCTGGACCTTTAGGAAGCTTAGAAAATTGTGGACTTCTTGAATTGCTAAAATCACTAGCAATCCTTCGATCCCTGGGACCTTTGAAAAATATTTGGCTATTTGTCTAGCAATTTTAAGGCCCCCAAGACCTTCCACGCAGGCTACCTTCGAAACCATCGATCACCCAGCTCGAACACCTACTTGGAATTCCTAGATCGGGACACCAGTTACACAAGGAATATCCAATAAATATCCATAAACCACGCGCGATCGCGAGGACAAGAGCGTCGTAATCTTCGGGAGAAGACTGGGAAAAATGAAAATCGCGCTAAGGCAATCCGGTCACGGATAGCCGATCATTTGCATACAATTTCGCGTCGTGGTTAAACAAACACAATTTGACATGCAATTAGATTTTCCCGCCTCTTTCGCCGTGCGCGCCGCGCCGCGCCGCCTCCGAGAGATCGATCGTCGTTCAACTGTTGAATCTATGAACTCGCGGTGATCGCGCGCGCGCCGCAGTAACTCATTGTTCAAAACGTTAAGATGTATCGTTGCCGTTCTCGTGATTTAGTATCTCGACCGAACCGGGGAAAAATCGTCGTGCAGCCGCCGCCGCCGTCGTTCCCACGGATCCCGTGTCTACAAATTACTTGAGTGTCCTTTGAAACGGTGTCTCTACAAGGATCTACGTTCTGTAAAATCGGTGGAATTAATTAAAAAATCTCCATGTCGTAAGATCGGCTAAAACTAGGTCTTTTCGCAAGCTAACGACATTATTTTCGAGTTATTAACCCCTTGCCCTACGATTTAATTACGGTTTCAGTGATTAGAACTTTCTTTGTAGATCGTAATTTCCAAAAACAGGAGAATATTGATATAAATTGTATGCCTATATGTTCTCCAGTAGCTGTATATTAACAAAACCAAAATATAATTTTATTTCGGTTTGAAAGAAATTATTAACTACATTCCATACATTCCAATCTGTTCAGAATCTTCATCACGAGTCAGACACGATAAGGCAAGGGGTTCAAATGATTAACGGAAGAACTTTTTAATTTGTACATTGTTTTATATTTTCATATTAATCTATCGGGAACAGAAGAGTTTGTATCGATTCGTACAAATTTCGGGACGCGTTCGATTCTGTAAGTTCGAACGGAATTAGCTCCGAACACGTTCTCTTATTCGAGCAAATAAATTACTGTGGACGATCGCGCGAACGATCGCAAACGGCAAACAGCGACTTCGTTGATCCGACTGTCTACGGTACACGTTCCATCGGCCATTATCTCGCGTATAACGATCGCAATAACGTCTTGATAACCCTCTGCGCCGCGGCAGCTTCGGTCAAGCCAGAGCTTTCTTCTAATACTATCCTCGTTAATGAGATGCGGCGTTACATGCGCCGTAATCAATCTCAACACGCGGCGAATAGCAATCGCCGCCGCGGCCGGATACTTCGGCCCCGGAACGGCCGATAATTTCGCGCCGATACCACTTATCATTACCTAATTAACACCGGCTTCGAGCACCTACCGCGAAACTACTCCACTCGTCCTTTGGACGTGTGCTGGAACTGTGGAGATAGGACAGAAACTTATCTAATACTTTCGCCAAAACCGATAACGTCTCGAAAAAATGGCGGAGGACGCCATGCGCAGCTCCTTGGTTTTTCCAAAACGAAATTGCACGGAGGCAAGTTTTCAGATTCGATTTTGGACCAGGTTCTCAATATATTTTCAGCACTTTGTAATAAAATGGTCATGCTAACACTGAACTTACTACTGTTGGTCAAATTACCAGTTTTATATTTTTCATTTTACAATTATTGAAATTATGAAGTTGCTTACGTGAAAATTGGGTCGATAAACTTCTTTATCCAAACACATATTGTGATAAAAATTGCACAGAATATAAATAAGTAGAAATTCTTCTTTGTCGATCGTAAATTATTGGCGCATAGGTTCGATCTAATTTTGACTAACAAGCAATTTTGCAAATTTTTAAATTATTCTCAACGTTTCGATCCGGATATGGATCCTTTCCAAGAGAAATTGCGTCTGTAAAAAATCGTATATTTTAATGTATGTTAACTAAATAGGGTATTGGCTATTATATCACGAGAAATTTCGTACTTGCTGTGTGAAAACAAATTCTTTACATAACTGAAACTGAGCCACAAAATAAATAACATAAAACTGAAGCCATATGAATGTTAAGGCTGAACCACACCATACCATTCTCTTGAAAAGGATCCATATCCGGATCGAAACGTTGAGAATAATTTAAAAATTTGCAAAATTGCTTGTTAGTCAAAATTAGATCGAACCTATGTGCCGAAATCATTAAAAAGTTTAATAAATAAATAGAACCTGATAGGTTTAATGTTAACTCCAATTTAACACTTGGATGGTGGGACCCGGGGGTCCATTAAGACCCAGTATTCTAACTGGTGATGAATTTAATAAGGGGCTCAATGGATCTAGGTAAAATGGATACGATTAAAAATATATTTAAAAAATTGATGAACAACTGTGAAACAGAGTCTACTGCAAATACTGACGACATAAATGCGTTCGCTTCCACGTTTCGTAGAGTCGATCGAAGCTGGGGAATTGATTTGATTGGTGGATGAAGAAGTCGATGAGAGTCGCTGGTCCCGCGGGACACCGAGTTTGCGTGGCCCTGTACACCGGATAGATCAGCACCGTCGAAAGCAACACGGCTAGGCAGCAGATACGACTGGCGCGAGTGTCCGACTACAGGAAGACTAGGTAGATGTAACACACGTGGACGTAGAGGAATGGCGAACGTAAATGTACGAGGACGATCGCAGACAACGAGCAGAAAGGGGGAGAAACAGGGGGGTCAAAGTCGTGACTCCCGAGCCGGCCGGTAAAAATGCAAAAAGGCGCCACTGTAACCTGGACAGAGCTCCTCTTTCTCGATTTCTTTCCTCCCGATCGCTGCTTCGACGCCGCGCCGCGGCAACCGTCTACGCCTCTTCCACCTACGGCGGACCAGTTCGAAACTGTTACACAGTTCAAGCTCCCGATTCAAACTACCGAAATTTATAACTGCCCATTCTCACTGTCACTTTGTTTTATTCGTTTTGGTTCCAGGGTTGATTCCAATTTTTCAATATTTTCGATATTCTAATAGTTCTCCTGCGAGACGTCGATCGTTCCAAACAATCATACAAAGCTTCCGATTCAAAGCACCGAAATTTCCAGCTGCCCATTCTCACTGCCACTTTGTTTTATTCGTTTTGGTTCCAGGATTGATTCCAATTTTTCAATATTTTCGATATTCTAATAGTTCTCCTGCGAGACGTCGATCGTTCCAAACAATCATACAAAGCTCCCGATTCAAAGCACCGAAATTTCCAGCTGCCCATTTTTGTTCTAGAGTTGATTCCAATTTTTCAAGTCGATATCGCAACAATTATTCTGCAAAGGATAGCTTCGAGTATTGTCACTATCGGTTCTCTGTCTAGACCCTGATCGTTCGAAACTCCAGTCCTAGTTCCCGGATCAATTTCGAATCCGCTTGATCCGAATAATCACGAAAGCCAAGCGACCAATGCCCCGCGACAGTTAACGAGGCGCGAGGCTCGATAGGCTCTGTCACGCTCCGTTCTTGCGAACCGCCTTTTTATTTTAAGCTAGAAACACAGCGCGCTATTGAAAGATCAATTTTGGCTGGATCGTTGCTTTAAATGACGCTTTCTTTCTAGCATTTCTCACCGCAGCATGATCACACGTGACTATTTAAGTCGAAGAGGCTCGGTTGAGGCTTTGGAAATATTTCGCAAAGAGACGGTAGTACGCAGAGACGTGTAGGGCGTGTAAATGGAAATAATTGAACGAAGAATGAAGATGCGTCGTTAAGATGGTACGGAACGGGCAGCAAGAATCCAGAAGAGGGTAGCGAAGGGAGAGAGTGGGAGAGAAAGATAGTAGGCGAGCCTCGCGACACTGCTCGAGCCAGGAATCTAACACCTAAGCAGCTAACAACTAAGCGGCTAAGCAGCACGGTAGCGCGAGTTTTTTGATTAGGAGAACGGCAATGCCGGCGGTGAGCGTTAGCATATTAAAAGGAAAGAGCGTAGCTATTGGCGGGCCCAAGGAACGGGCCCCGCGCGCAGACGGGAGGCGGTCCATCGTTCTCCGACTCCGGGTCTCTTAACCGTTCTCCTCCGACCTTATTGGTCACCGCCTCCTCGATCGCTCCTACCGATCCTCCGCGCAGACTTTTCCGCGACTCACGATCCCCGTGATTCAAGAGCAACCGGTATCGTATCAACGGCTGATCGTCCTCCTCACCGATCCACTAATGGCACCGGAACAACGGACAATCGAGTGCTCGCAAGCCCCTTCAATCGAAAATCGTCCAGAACAGGCTCCTCGAGTCGTTAAACGTTAGACCTTATTTCCTTCGTGCAACCTTTAATTTGATTTGCAGCCACGCAAGTAGTGTAACGAATCTTGTCCTATTGTATCTTCGTGTAAATATGAACGGAAATATTGTCACAGAAAAATGAAAAATTTTCCGAACATAACGTGTTATATTTTATCTATGTCATGTACGAAATCGTTGCCAGAAGGGGTTAAAATTGTTCCTCCTTTTCCTCAATAACCGCTCGCGTTTGAACGATCGTGTTTTGGCGAAACAGATTTTCAGTTGAACGGAATAAAATTGGTGTTTTCGCGAGAGTCGATCCCGACGAGAGATAGAAAAGGTCCCGCGGACCGGTCGTTTCACGGTAGAACGGAACGAATGAGGAACTCGAACATTCTCACGCCTGAGGGAGCCCTCATTGTTTAGAGCCTGCGGGCTCGCGGGCTCGCCTCGAGCGGGAAGTCACGCGACCAAAACGTAAAAGGAAGAGGAAATAAGAAATCTGCTTAATTGCGCGAGCGCCGTTTGGTACTCCTGTTCAGTCACCGTGTAACTGGCCGGCTTGTCCTCCGGGGCCCTTTCGTTACGACTTCGTTCGACGGTGATCACGATTAGGGGCGCGAACGCGTGCCGAGCACGCCCTTCGCCGAAAACCGGCCTCGACATAATAAAACGGACGCTTGACTGGTCCTGCCGTCACATCTCTCATCCTGAAGAAACCCTTCGCCATTGCTAGACATCTCGTTCTCGCAGAAATGATTTTTTGAAAGAGACTTTTTGCCGCATAGTTTGAAAGAGGGTATCAATTCTCAAAATGTACAAGTCATTGACTAACTGTATAAAAGAACTTCCGAAAATGAGAATACCTGTAAAAATCAGCAGCCTAATCATCGTCAATGAAGTACAAAGGGTTGCGCTGAATCGTATAAACGTGATTACAACAAATAATGAGAGCCACGTAGAATTCGCGTGATTTATCGCCGCGTCTCCGGGGAGCGTCCCGGAGACTTCAACGCGCGGGTAGCGCGCATCCTCCAGAAAATCCTCGTCGCTCGAGAGATCCGGCGTGGATCGAGCTCAGATTATACACCACAGATTGAGCAATCGAATTTAGTTTTCGTTGGCGCGTGAACGTGACTACGAGCTAGTAGAACGATCCATTCTGGATCAACGACGCGTTGAGAGGCTGAAACGCGGTGCGTTAACTAACCGATGTATGAATTCGTGTAACGAACGTGTTGCGTGAAGATGCACGTCGATACTGTATGACATAAATATGCATTATACGGGCGCGGTATGTGTGTACCGAGCGTTACTAATAAGGTCTTAATTACGAACGAAAATAGTGTGCGAGCCACACTCTCGAAACATACTTTCCTCGTCGCGCGGCCATCCGGTTCAACGCCTTCTCTCGAGAAAACCTTCCGTTTCTAATATCTTGCACGCGCTGGAAAACTAACAGCTGCATATTTACGGCGAACGTTACGCTGATTGATAATTACATCCTTTCAACGATATAGTTAATGACATCTTCATCTCGCTCGGTCTGCTCAAACATCGATTCACTTGTTTACACGATTTATTCAAACGTGCAGGCTGGTTCGTAGAATTTTTCCACGGGAGGAGGAAAATTTCCTCAATAGTTTTAACAAGTTGAATCCATTCAATCATTTTACTGTTTTAGACTGAGCCTATTTCGTCATAGATGTATAAAATCCGCAGTCTACTTAAGAATGTTTCTAGAAAACCTGATGGTTCGGAAACTTAATCTTTCCACCGAAGGAAGATCTTCATGCAAAATAAAATTTTGAAGCTTCAAATTTATTTTATTATTTATTAAATGTATAAAATCCGCAGTCTACTTAAGAATGTTTCCAGAAAACCTGGTTCGGAAACTTAATCTTTCCACCGAAGGAGGATCATCATGCAAAATAAAATTTTCAAACATCAAATTTATTGGCTTCAACAATTCCAACACGTTGCACATGGTACGTCGACATTCTTGAATTCTTTCTTTTAAATTGAACCTATTTTGTCACAACTGTATAAAATTCGAAGTCTGCTTAATATTTCTAGACAACGTGTGGTTGATGGTTCGGACCGCGTCTTCAGGTTCCCGGAGAAGAAAGCACACGCGTTTCGGACAGTCGCGGATCAATGGATCCGTAGAATCACGCGTGCCCGGGAATTACGCAACGTAACGATCTGGTAACCGGCCGCGTAAATTCGCGAACCGCCGCAAATCTCTGGTACGTGACGAATTCCGCGACGAGTGGGTTTTGTTTGGTGCCTAGCACGTTCGATGCACGTGGTTCGGCGTACTACGTTAAGCTCGTCGCATTAGGCGGACACCTCGCGGCTGCGATCCGACAGAAAACAATCTCCATTTCTCGCATTTCCCACTGCGGAATACAATTTTTCCCGGCCCTTCCATGCCCTCTTTCAAACCTCCCATAATCTCCCGTCGCTAATTGTCGAGCTTCGTTCATTTTATACGTCACTGCGCGATGGCAGAACGACTTTACAATAAAAAGGAGAAATAAATAGGACAAATACAAAATTGAAAAGACATTGGAAGAATCTAAGAACTTTCTAAGATCATTTAAAAAAATATACATTTTCATTTAACCCCAGTTTCTTACAATTTTTATTTTGCATAAATCCTCAGATTATTTATCAGTAATATTGATGTTCGTTTTTATCAGGCTAAAATAGTACAGCTAAAAATAATACGAAAATTCATTTATGAGAAAAGTGAATTTGAAAATCAATTGTATATTATGGATTAATGCAAGAATACAGCAATTAGGAGAACAAGGATTAATCGACGGATTAGGCCCCGTGATTAGGATGAGTTGATTAAAGCGCCCGGTGGGCGGGCGGTATAACAGGATAAAGCAGCGGGGAAATCGAATAAGCCTGATCACCGAGACGGTGATCTCGTAAAAACAACGCGGCGAACTGCTAATCCAAGGAGGGAACCGCAAGTCGAACGGCAAGAATGTCCCGAACTCGAGAACAAGAGGAAACGAAATGGAGCGTGACTTCGGGATTCGACGAAAGTGAGAATAAACCGGCGAAGATAATGGGCCGGACAAAAGAAAAACCCGTGAAGAGTCCGAACCGAAGGCGAAAGAAACCGTTGGCTTTCACGGGAGTCCGCCATGCCACCGGCGACGGAACTCGTCCCTTCGATAGATCGAGTTTTTACGCGATCGTAGAGATGCCTGGACCTCTGTTTTCGCGAACAGCCGATTTTTACGGTCCCGGAACTCTTTGTGTTCGGCGAAACAAACGAATATTTCCGTTGACTACGCGCTCTTATTTTTACTCTCGAACGTTCTCGATTGCTCGCTAAACTGTACTGTGCTCTATTAATAATTCCACATTATCTGACGCAACAATATTGTAATAACTAGACCGTAGAATATTGGGAAGGTTGCACTTTTCTTGGGTCTAGAGAGAAACTCGGATCAATGCTAAATCTAGTTAAAATAAACATTTTCTGTATTTGTTACAAGAAACAGCAGTCACACTTAGGAACCTCCTTCCTTCATTAAAAATAGAAATGGATGGATGTAATTTAAAACAGTAAAAACATTCAGACGATTTAACACTAAACCTACCACTGCCGGTTAAATTCTTATATTCTTCATTTTACAATGATTGAAACTATGAAGTTGCTTACGTGGAAATTGATTCAATAACTATCTTTATCCAAGCACGCATTCTACTAAAAATTGTACAAAATTTAAATAAATAGAGCTTTGTCATTTTCATAAGCTACAACATTTATATCGCTTTTAGTGCTCGATAGGTTTAGTGTTAAGCACATCCATATGTTATTTGCAATTTATCACAATTTTTAAAGATAGGAACACATTTTTATGTTTTCTGCATCTTGTAAGTGACGAAGAAAATTTTTATTTTATCTAAAAGTCCGCGGTCTAGTTATTATAATGTCTGCCTCGATAATTTCAAAAATCTTACACCGGTCATTAGATTACTGTTTCTCTTTTCCTCGTCAATATTTTCAGTAAATGAAGCTTGGAATTCTTCGACGATGAATGTTTCACAATTTTCCGAGCGTTCCGGCGCGATACGGAATGTAATCTCCTTTTTACAGGAAATTTCGCGCCGATTTCGAGGACACCGAACGAAACGTATAAGTGTGACGCGATAAACACTATGTACCCCTGGCCAAAGTATGAGGAAGTCGCGTGTGCATACATATAGATGTAGCGCGCATACGTTTTCCAGCGGTTTCGTATGTGCAATGAAGCCGGGCCGCGCTCGGTTACGCAAGACATTGTACAATAATGAAGCAATTTACTTCCGCCGAAACGTGACATTATTTTATAATCCGCGGCGTCGACGTGTTTGCGTTCCCTGGGGGAAAAAGTTGCCGATCTTGTAATAACAGCCGGCGACGTCGGCCATTGTTCGTCAAGGCGAGCTCGGACACAAAAATGTATTCCGCGCGCCGATCGAGTAGAATTTTATCTGCGCTCTTTGCCGCGAATGCGTAAAACGATTTCTATACATCGATCTAAAGATGGACGCTGCAGGAATGACTTTCGGAATGAAACGAATTTAGAGGCGGAACAGAATTTTATTCCGACTCTATGTCCGCGACGCGGTCGTTATGGTTGATGCTTTATAAAATCCCGGTGCCACTTGCTTCCCTGGAAGTGAAATGCACTTGCTTAGAATAATCCGCATAGTCGCGGAAAATTCTTTTCCGTTCGTACACGTGTCGGGTCGCGAGCTACATTTTTCATACTCGTTTCACGCGCTACAGATAACGTTGTAGGTATTAAAATCCCCACTATGCTGGAACCCGAGGAATACGAAGAATTTCGAGACATCGAGTTTTCGGACCTCGAACGCGCTTTGAAAATCGAGCGCGCACCCTAGAAATATTTGGCGAAGGGAGAGGAGCGAAATTGAAAATGAGCGAAGTGGTTACTGAGCGGGATCGAGTTCGCCCAAGAGGGCCCCGGAAATTCTCGTTTTCCCGTTTTCCGACCGCGTGGTGACGGTAAAGCGATTTTACGAGGGCTCGCGGTGTTTTTACGCCGGGCTCGATAATCGACCTATCTCGATTCAAAGGTAGCCACTGCCATTCCGTTTCGTTTCGTTTCCCGGGGAATCGCGCACGACCAAATTATGACCGATACGTCGGGAATGTTTTCACGCTGATAAAATGGTACGTGATAAATTTCATGGAGAACTTGACATTCGTGTCATCGCGGACGATATCAAAGTTTGACGTATCCGCTGAAAAATTCTACGACGTGCGCGATCCGACGCTCTTATCTGCGATTATCTAGTCCGGATCGGCGAAACCATCGACGCCCAACCTGGCTCTATCCAAATCGATTCCTACGGCTCCCGGAAACACGATTTTCTTTGTCGTTTCCACAGAGAACAATTCCCCGACTGCTATAATCACAGAAGCGAAGCGATCGTTTGCACCAATTAACGCTAAACCTACCACCACCGTTCAGATGATAGGTTTCAGAATTTTTATTTCACAATTATAAAGACTATAAAGAAAGAATTATAAAATTAGAAAGATGCTTTCGTGGTAAATGATCAAATAAATATATCTAAAGTTGAAATAAATTTAACACTAAAGCTACCGAGACTGTAAAGTATGGATTTCTTGAAGAGGCAAGGATTAATCGATTTCGACGCGGATTCGCGGTGCAGTTGTCGATTAAATATTAAACGCTGTTGTCAGCGACAGATTAAATATGTCTGTCGCGCAAACCGAGGACCTTGGTGGATACTATAAACGAATCGAGCATGTACAACGCGAATGATCACAAGCTTCTGCGAGAAAGAAGAGTATAAATTGATTAGCGGGAGAACAAAGTAAAATGGAATAATGAAGCCGGTGTTGCGTGCGAGGGCGGGGCTCCGAGAGTAAGAGCTGTTATTAAACCTGGCGCAGCTTAAATTTTCGACTCGAAGTAATCCACGAGGGCTGCGGGAATAACGGAGCGAAGGCGCTTTCGTGTCAACCCTCTGCCGCTCTCAAACACTTTCATTTTCTTCTTCCCTGCGCTCGAAAATACCACGATGAATATTTTTCAATCCTTTAAACATTTGACGTTCCAACAATTGTGTATTATTGGGATGGCAAGAAAGTAATTTCGGTATTTTATTCAAGCAATGAACTTTAATGAATAAGATATTTTCCCTTTTGTTCGACGATCTTTTGCCAAAAAGAATAAATAAGAAAATATTTTATTGATTAAAGTTCTTCGTTTGAATAAAGAAATTCGGTTTTATTTCACCTTAGAATACCGAAATTACTTTCTTGCCGGCCCAATAGGGTGTCTTCGTATCTCAGAATTTTTTAAATTACAGTTAAAATAAATGTCGACTATTCAATGAGGGCGGTTACTTCGAGGGCGGATTTAAAAATGAAAGTAGCTGCGAATGGGACAAGAAAATGGCCGACAGTTTCTGGAAACAAATGTTCCGGTGTGGATGAAGCACGTCCGTACGTAGCTTTGGCAGTGTAGAATGTAAAAGATCCCGAAGATCATGGCAAAGGGCTGGCAATGGGCATAGTTATTCTAACGACGCAAGAACGTTCGCGGTCGATCCGGCTGGAAAGTTGGATGGACTTTTATGATAATCTGCAAATCGTTGACCCACGAGCCACGTATTGTCCAATTGCGCGGCGTAAATCGCGACATAATGGTCGGACAGAAGAAAATCTCCGCGGCAAGAACCGCAAGAACGCTTTTCCCCGTGTCCCCTCTATGGTACGGTGCCCCCCTGATGGTGGTCGCTATTGATTTAAGGGAATTGCGAATCCGCGAGCGGTGTACACGCTCGGCTCTCTCAATTTCAATAAGCAATTGTAAGGAACGACGGTCACGACTCCTGGGGACTAAACCAGACCGAACACGGTTTCTAGCTGTAACGCTCCAGCTTCTCTTTTCTTTTCTGGTTCCCTCCGTTTCTTTATTCCCCTCTTTCTCGTTAACTATGCAACGACCGGTCATTTACAATTTAGAAATCCCATTCCCGTTCCGCGGACGTCACGATCGGAGATACGCGCAAAGAAGTTCGCCTATTTAATTAAAAAGAAAACAACCAGAAGGAAAACACCGACGGATCTCTGGTTCGAGAATGAGTTCCGAGTTCTGCAGTACGTATTACTGTGAGGCATCGCGACCACGCGCCTTGTGATAACTTCCTTCTATAAACAAAGCACCGTCCCACTCCGTTCGGAACTTCTCGCCTTGAAAACGGTGATAAACCGAATGAATCATGGATATATTTATTCCGGAGGATCAGAGGTTCCCAATACGATCCAGACACATCGATTGTCTTCGTAGAGCTACCTACTGAAAACATAGCTCAATGGGAAGAACGAATAGTAGGAGGAGCGAGCTTGCGATTGGCTGTTCGATAAGTTCCCGCTTCCTAGAATCGCATGGCCGAACGGCGGGAGCCCGAACAGCGAGCGCTTATCAAGCGGCTGCTGCAATTCACTCTGCGATACCGCTTGTTATCGATCAATGGATACTTCAACCCCTTTTTCGCAGCTGGGGGCCGTCTATTCAGCTCGAACGGACCGGAAAGAGCGTTTACAATGCGGTTGTTGATTTATTGTTAAACGATGGTTCAAGAACGTGTTAAATTTGGCTACTCTCCCCTAGAAGTAGCCAAGAGGGTTGGTTCAGGATGATTTACCTCCGTCTCTTGGACTGTTGCACGTCCGTGTGGGTCTGTTGCATATGATGGGGCGATAGGGTGGGCCCGTAAGACAGGAGCTGACTTCCGGCGGTGGGGCAGGCTGGAGGAGGTGGCGGGGGCGGCGGGGCCAATTGGTAGCCCACCGAGGAAGCGGAGGGTATGTAGTGCGAGGGGCCCGCGCCCGGGCCCGGGCCCAAACCGACCCCGTACCCGCCGCTCCCCGCACCACCCCCGTACATACCGCTGCCACCGGGGTACTCTATTTTGCCGACCTCTCGGGACCCTCTGCTGAACCCCTGCTATCGATCCCCCGGAGACGTTCGATCGCCTGGACCGGTTATCTCTTCATCGTATTCTCTGCGCCCGCAACGATGAAAATGTCCACCCTCTTGCTCGCACTAACACTTTTTTCCCGCGGGCAACTCCTGTACTTCGTTCCGGAGTAATCACTGCAGTCGTATCCCAAAAACCTTGGTCACTGTATCACTCCACGCGAGTTTCTTCGACTGCACGACTCGACGAACACGAACGCTGTTAGGTCGTACCGCAAGTTCTGTCGCTTCTTATGCGGAGCTTCATGCGAAATAAAAATGTTCAACATCTGTCGCGAGATACAGAAGCCATTAAACAGTTCCTTTCTTTCTTGAATGATCTTAGCAAGTCGAAGGTAATGCATCGGTACCCTTCAATCCTTTCGATCTTTCTATTGTGATAAGCTGCAATTGCTCATTTCTGGAAGCGCCCAATTGAAAACGACGTTGCAAGTCTTTTGCGTTCGTAGCGTCGGTAAACGACGCGACTTATGATCTAATGCTTGTCCGACTGCAGCCACAGGATCCTGCGAGGGTCGAAGAGCCCGAACGGGCCGTCCGACGACGATGAAGAAGCGTTCCCGGTCGGAGGAAGACACTTGTTGATTCCAGGCAGAAGAACCTCGACGCGGGGAACAGTCCCGATGGTTAACTTGTGTTTTGCAGGAGATTCACGGGGCTAGTTCATGTTCGAGCGAGGAACAAGTGTCCTCATCCGTGGTTATCGGTGGATCTCGGTGCCTCGAGATGAGGAGATTGCGGAGGAACGAGTCGGATCCGATCGGTTCTTGCGATTCGGGTCTGTTGGAGCCCGATTTCGCGACGTTCAACCGACGGTCTTCGATCTTTTTATCATATCTAGGAACGAGCTCACTCTCTCTCTTTCTCGAGCCCGGCGAACGAGAGACAGAAGAAGATTTTAGAAGGACTTTATTCGTTTGGATCAGCGAGCACTCTACCCCGGAGAATCACCCTTCTCGCTGTCCCGGAATCTCCGAGTTCTAATAGGAGATCTCCGAGGATTCTAACAAGTTCTGGCCATTTAAGTGTTCGACGGGCTCGCGGGAGGTCCGCGCGCGGCGCGTCATCCAATTTGTTGGCACATCCGAGCAGCTTTTATCACCTCAAAGGGCGGTGGGGAAAGTTCGGAACACCTGAAGCCTGGCAGCCTCCACAAACAGGATTCTCCTTCCGAGTCCCTTTGAAATCAACCGGGGGAACGTTCCCCAGCTATTGGAATCCTGAAACCGTTCGTTCACCCTATCGCTATCTCGTCATCTCGTTACTGGGGCTTTACGCCCGAGATCTATGCCCGATGAATCTCTGATACTTCACGCCTTCGGATATATTCCAGACCCGTTGCTTCCCTCTTCGTCGACGGAGAAATCTTTTTTCCCCCGGCGACTTTATTTCCACTTTCGCACACCTCCGCCGAATGCCAAGGACCTCGGCCGATTCACCCGACGATCACTTTCGACGGTTTTCACTGCACTGGCCGTGTGTCGAGCGACGCTTCCTCGGACATCACGATTCCCGAGGCGATTCGAAGTCGAGGGGAACAAGCACCGGGTGAACCATCGTCCGGGAACGTTCAGAGGTCGACGACAGGCATCGTCGTTCGTTTTGGAAAGCGTCGGGAACACCGTGGATCGCTTCCACGCCGGCCAGCCGGGACTAATGAGACCGCAAGACTAATCCGAACGATTGACACTCGCCGCGCCGCCGATAGTTTCACTCCGACACGTTCCGATCGCCTCCATCGGTCGCACAGTGTCCCGAATCGAGGATCATCGATCCCTCCGCGCCACCGGTTGCTGGACCATTCTCGATCGAAGAGTACAGTGATCTAACTCCGATGGTTCTACACCGACGTACCTCGAAATCGGGACCGAACGTTCGCCGATTTCATTTTCTACTCGTCTCCGATCCGTTCCACGCGATTAATGGTTGCGTTGGTCGCCGTGGTTACCAGCAGGAAATTCGAGGACGGATAAGCCCATAGATCGCGATCGATCGGCCACGGAATCGTCGAAACGTACGAACGCGGAAGCACGTTCCTCGGACGGATGGGTCGCCGACTAGTCACCACCCACAACTCGCCAGTGACTGATTCCACCATAGCCGCATAATGTGCCGCCGTGCTATACCCCGCTAAGGACTATCACTTCTCCCACCAGTGAGCCCAGAACAGCCACCGTGTAAAGCATGACTTTTAACTCGGGATGCATCGTCCTCGTTCCGCACGCTATGCGCCCACGAGGACGACCATGCGAGCGAACCGCTGCAAACCCGTTCTTTTATTCGCCGAAATTCTATTTTTCCAACTTTCGTGTTTTCACGACATTTTCATACAGTACGGTCGGCAATAAAATTTGTTCGTACAACCCTTCAAAAACAAGCGATCTCTCTAATATTGAACCTCGCAAATTTATTCAGTTCGAATTTATAATCTCTGAATTTATTTATCAAGCCGAAATTTCGAAAACTCGAATAGTTTGAGCGAAATGATGAATATGATACGGTTTAAATTTTTTTGAGATTCTAGAAGGATTAATTTACTAGGCAATGAGTAAATAATTCTTTTTGAAAAAAGTTAAGTTTTTGCAGTTATGAATTAAATATTGTAGATTGAAAATTTTTATTTTTGCGGAGGTGGATTTTGGTAGAGAACGAGTTTGAGACATTTGGGAGCAGAATTTTCATTACGAATTTTTATATTGAGATTTGTAGGTTTATCGAGGAGATCGAGCGCGGAATAAATTATTACAAAAGCCGGACTGGCTGAACGGTAAAAATACGCGCCGCTTGCGATAACGAAATGTTTCTTGCGCGATGTCGCAATAGCCAGAGCGAAAGAACATTAGTGGCTCAGGAATTGGTCACCGTTGTGCTGGACTGAACCTATTAATTACCGGAGACCTCGTAGACCAACTAATTTTAGTTTCGTTCGAGAACTGCCTTGACTCTGGCAAAATAATACCAAAATAATTTTCTTCGTGTCCTTCTCTCCATGAATTATTGTAATTTGCATCGTTTAAAATATTTAACTCCTGTTACTTGGACAATACTGTTCAACAAATACTTGTTTTGCATACAAAAATCTGCTTATACGTAACATGACTCACATTTATGTTATTCATATATCTGCTTGCATACAAGCACCTTTTACATGGAGGTCTGAATGCAACGCATGCAATAAAGAGTAAACATAGCATAGGACTCACCCGATGTGCGCCAGGCCAGCACTACGCTTCTGAGTCATTTTACTCGGGTCGCTCCCTGCAACAGTAAAAATAATAGTAAATCTAGAGTTCCTACAATATATTAAAATCTGGCTGAACTCTATAATAATTAATCCTGAAATTAAATCTACTTGTTAGCCTACTTAAATCGACACCTGTATCTCTGACGTAAATCCTTCTCTACCGTTCTCTATCAAATTGAGAAGCTATACCTACATTTATGATCTAATATAAATTAAACAATGTTCCTCAAATTGTAAAATCCCTTGTGAAACTTATTTTACACAGGTACGTTAAATTCCTCTGTAATTAATACCGCTTCAAAGAAATCCAAGCCGCCTTGCAATTTGGCTACAAATAAGCTCTACGAATACGTTCTAATATCAGAATCAAAAGCAATGGAGTACACAATGATTGGCTTGCACAAGGGGACCAGGAAACAATTTGCACAGCGTTTACATAGAAAATTGCTTTTGGAAAAGTGTCCCACTTATAAAAGGAACATCTATATCGCGAGACCTATCTAAAGATCGAATTGAAAATTCCCCGATTATCGGGACGGTGACGATCGATCGGGGAGAAGTAGTTTCATTGAAAATTTTCGCGTGCAATTTCCCAGTGCGATTAATTGACTCCGTCAGGAAAACGCTTTCAATGTCAAACAGGTTCGATATTTACCTGGTATCGAATGGGCGATCGTGGATACAGTGAACATTCAGGTAGGATTTGTTCGTCACACCGTTAACACAGAAAAATGAACCAAACAACCGGTTGGATTTTCACGCGAACTCTTCGCGGCTGGTGCACCTCGTTAACATCAAAACTGGGTGTTTACACTCGGCAGTCGCGCCATTTTGGAGTTTTTACTCGGGATTCTATTTTTCCTCGAGCATGAGAGCCGAAATCGCTTCGAGCGAGCCGCCCTCTGCCGACCAAACGCCTGAAACAGATTGAGAGGCAAACACTGGGTGTACGAAAAATTTTCGGCTATTTCCATGAAACATCGTGCACGATTTTACGAAAAAAGGTCGAATTATTCAATGAATTTAATATATGACGCTCAGTTAATAAATTCATTAATATGCTACGACATTTCGGGAATTTTATTTCGTGCTTAAAAAGGAGATGAAAATTTTTTCGAACACCCTCTATATATAAACGAAATATCAATATTTAACACGTACGCACGAGCTTCCCAAATGCAAAACAGCTGCGATTTCGATAGAAAGCAATTTTCTAAATTCTCCTAAAGATTTTCGACTAGGTTAAATAACGAATCGACCATTTCTATCGAACATTTCATGCGCAGCAATTATCGTTCTCGGAAAAGGGCAATCGAGAAGGACAATTGAGTCTATTAATTCGTGTAGCCTGTAATCGAGTTAATTGATGCCGCGATTAATTGATAAATATAATTTTAAACGTTAATTACCGAAAGATTATACGATTAAAGAAGTGTCGGTGGCGCCATCTAAGAACATTTTTATTGGCTCATCGAGTGTGCAGCTTCGACTTAGACTCGGAACTCCTTCCAGAAATTTGTTCACTGAATTTATCCTGTGTTTCCATGAAATAGAAAATTATTCTAACAATTCCATTTACACCGTTCTTTATCAGATAAAAACAGGTAGATCAATTCAGTCAATCATCAAGAAGAATAACATCGAATCAAAAGCACATAAACATTCTCCTTAAACGTCAGATTCCTTTCGATCGGAATAGAAAGTACGTACGGTGCGAATAAAATGAATGTATAGCAACAGTCTATTACAATATAATCGTGAAAGAAGTCAATTTTCTTGAGGTATGTAATAAAATACGCCGAAAGCAAGGATTAAATTTCGTCGCGTTCATGGGAATGGCGCACGACAATTTGAAACGCGACGCCGTAGCGCCGGTATACCTGTATCTGGCCCGTATCTACTACGCAACTTCCGCTAACTCGCTGCTGAGCAAAATGGACGCCTTTGTGTCTGTTTTCTTCGTGTTCGCACTATAAATACTGTTTTCACCGCGATGCACCACCTTTGACATGGCGATGTTTACGCGGTGTCGCGAGAAACGCGAGTGATAATCGCGCAGTGCCGGCAAGCGGAGCTTATTCACTGGTTCACGACGGCCGAACGTGTCCAACCAAATAGGCCACAACCACGGATGACAATTGAGCAAATATCTCCGCGACAAGAAGTTCTCGCGGGCTGTTTCGCCACGGAGGGACCGTTTGTTTCGGCGAACAGTGTGAACATCGACGGTTTTCGCACACCGAGCCGCCCGGGGATCTCGGATTGCGATACGCCTCCCGCCAAAATTCCATTCACTGCTCGCATTCTGCAGTATAAATAATCGTTCCGCGTAGCTGGGTAAGCCAACCAACGCGAAACTTCGACACGAAGTCTCGTCGATATCGCCGATATCCCGTAAAACTGTTTCCGTTCACGTCACTGACCAAGGCGATTCTATTATTTAGCGGAATCCCATTCACAAGGGAGCTCTCCAGCTTGTAGCATCCACTCCCCAGGCCATGTTATTGCACATATGATATTGGATGGTGGATATCCTACCAGTGAAGGTAAATAATATCAGTTTTGTGCAAGCATTGTGACACCGCCGTGCCTTTTCCATCGGACCTCAGTGAATCACAGATCTAAACAGTTGTGCTGTTAAAGGGACACCGTTCCAACGACGGGACAGTTTGTTTTTGTTTTTGTCGAAGCAGTGCACACGACGGATCCATCTCATTCTTTATACAGATTACAATGTGTTTACAGATGTTTTTAGAGAAAGTGTTACGTCCACTCGGTTCACATGATTTTTAACAGATTCGTGGAAATTTATTTCGATAATATTCGATCGTACAACCTGCGTTGTGACATAGCTACTACTATATGACTTTTTAGGTATACAAACGTGGTATTACATAATTTAACAGGTTTTTTATGTGGACAGTTTCGACACGGAGGGACTATTTATCGTGGTAAAGAGTGTCGACATCGATGCTTTCGTTCAACCGCTGCTCCATTCTGCAGAATAAATAATCGTTCCACATAGCTGGGTAAGCCGATTGATAGATAGTATTGTGTTTTTTGTTGTTTCTATGCGAAACCATTTTTGTTACCGTTACTGACCACAGCGATTCTATTAATTAGCAGAATTCCATCTATAAGGGAGCTCGCCAGCCTGTACCATCCACTCCTGAGGCCATGTTATCATATATATGATGTTGGATGGTGGATATTTTAAAAGTGAAGGTAATGATATCGGTTTCGCACAAGCACAACGAAACCACCGATTCGATGAGATAACCGAAAAAGTCATTGTGTGGATTTTTTTCAAAGTGGTTTTATAATGGTAATCATTGAATTGCGGATTTTTATGCTACAAAAAAATTTCTACGTCTGCTGCGAGAAACAGGAATTATGTAAGAATTCTTCTTTTTTTTTTTAAATAATTTTAATAGATCGAAAATATATTTTAAATATATTGAAATATTCAAATTGCAGCAACTTATGTTTATCAGGAACGCATAAAATCCGCAGTCCGGTAATAGTAATGAGAATTGTTGCACTGTTTTGGCCGTACAATATTTATTGAGGTACTGTTTGTTTTGGTATTGCCACGAATAAAATAACGTTGCATTTGGTACATAGATGAGAAATTACGCAATTAAAAAATTGTTTAAACGTTATTTATTGATATTCTCAAAATTTACTCAAAAAATATATTGTATCAGATTAATCTAACCTGCGTGTAAAAGTTAACATGTTTTCTCCATTCTGAAATATTTTAATACGAAACACGAATACTTGTGAACACTTATTATTGCAAATTTATATAAAAAATTTAATTTGTCGATTCAAATGGAATTTATACAAAAAAAATTTAATTTGTCGATTCAAGTGGAATTTATATAAAAATAATTGGATTTCATCGATGTTTGATATCTCTTTTTTTTTACATTTTTTATACGTAGTCGTGTTAACGAAATATTTTGTATTTCAGGACAAAAAATTAGGACTAACAATGGATCGATTATTGGAGGATCCTCGAGCTTCTTCAAAATTTGGTTGATACATTCTGGTGCACCATGGGAACTTAAAAGAGACTTTGTTAAGTTCCCAGTATACGCCTTAGTGCTAGTGTTCTTTGACAAGCGTTAGATACAATTCTGTTCGACGGTGGAACAATTCTTATATCGGAATGTCTTGAACATGCGTGTGTAAAAGAAAAACAAAAAAAAGTTCAACAATGATTTCTTTGAACGTTTGTGAGAACAGTGCATTCAGATATGTTCTGTTGATTTATATTTATCATATACTGTGAATGGAAAAACATTTTTCCTACATGTCAGTGCGGTGTTCGTTACGTTCGATAATTCTATGAACCTCAGTGTACACGTAAGGACACTGGACCTAATTTTAATAATATTTTTTGTCCAGGCTGTAATGCCAGAACAAATCAAATTCAAGATGAACGGGGTTATACCGAGTGTGCCAATCACAACTCTCGCTGGTATCGCGAGTCTCACCGACTTGTTGCCTGAAATGCCCCTTCCAACACCGCTGCCGCAAACATTGACGAACAAGTCCCTTCTGTTTCATCCGAGAGTGGCCGAGGAAGCACAAATACTGCTGAGTGTCCGTAACGAGAACTTGGTACCGCAGCTGATACTGTCCTTGTCGCAAACGTCCTCGGATCATATAGAGCTGAAAGACAATTATGCGAATACGGTGCAGCCATTGGAAACCGAACAGAACACTCCGGAATTGCTGAAGGCAATTCTGCAGATAAATCCGCACGTATTCAAGGGTCCTCAGTACAATTCACCGCGAAACTGGCCCCAAGGAACGCCTATGATGCACAGCAATCAAACGTCGGCGAATTACGGACGGTTCTCCCCTTCCTACTCAAGTTCCTCGGGGTCGAGACAGACGCCGCAAGGTAGTCCGGCTCATCCCGCTGCCGCTAGAACGGTACTCCCTCCGCCAACCGGCATCATCAATCCCCTGCCTAACATGACACCGCAGCCGAACATGTACTCCCCAGCACATATGAGTTCTCCTGGTACACCTTTAACGACTCTCGGCAACGTTACACCTCAACACCATAACATGGCTGGCATGACGCCCCAGCACAACATGCACATGGCGTCCTCGATGGGCGCCAACATGCCTATCCAGCAACACCAAACCATGAACATGCAGCAGAACCTGTTCGATCCGATGATAAACCAGCAAGTGCATCATCCGCTCGGAACGCATCAACCGATGAACATAGAAAGTACGGTGCAAGAGAACCCGCAGTTTCTACTGGATCCGGTGACGGGTCTTCCGGACATTGACTTGCCGATCGAGAACATCGAAGCGAAACAAAGTATAGACAACACGACGCAACATTTGCTGTCGACGACACAGACCACGTCTTACCCGAGCATGGAGACTGAAGACATAGTGAACACTATAAACAGTAATCCAGCACCTATAATACAGCATCAACAGAACAACAACTCGGAGAAGGTGTTGAAGATGCCCGGTCCTCCTCTGCCGGAGAAAATGAAGGAGCCGGTGGTAATGCTAGACAGATTGTCCCTGGCGGACCAGGCTCTGATGCAGAAGAGTTTAGCGGCGTTCGCCGAGAAATCGCCGAGTCGCGCGGCGAAAATGGGAATCTCGAACCGCGAGGAGGTGAAGTCCGAGTCGGAGAGCGAGGAGGAAATAGGTAAGAACAATAAGTACTTTAAAGCACGGGCGAAAGAACGCCAGGTGCAGCGGGAGAAGGAAAAAGCGGAGAGGAAGAAGACCGACGAGAAGACGCGCAGGAAAAGGAGGGTACTGGACGACGACGACGAGCAGGAGGATAAGAAGGATCAGCTGTCGCCGACTAAGCCAAAAATCCGAAAAATCGAGAAGAAGCTGGTCCCGGTGTTGGCCAAGCTCAGCGTAGAGGAGCTGATGGAGACGAACACGTATCAGCGTTTCAACACGACTATAGAGACGATATTCGAGAACACAGAGGATGCGACGACCAACGCGGAGTTCGAGGACGACGGTGACGTGCCTCCGGAGCTGTTGATCCCTAAGTACCAGTTGCATGATTTGTGCACGGAAGCGGCTAAACTGAAGGCGCTAGGAGCGATGGAGTCGATTCCTGCCGATAGGTTGGTCAGACTATTAAACATCCTGGAGAAGAACATTCGCGATGGTGCGAAGGTCTCGCCGCTCGCTGATCCCGACGACGACATCGAGGAGAGTCGACTGTGGATGCAGTTGGCGATGGAGAGGGTGCAACGCGCGGTGGACGCATCCCTAATCGCGTTACACATCATGACGTCGAACAACATGCCGAAGATGGTCTACCTGGAGGATGTGATCGACAGAATAGTTCTATTCATGAAGTTCCAGCTGCAGAACACCATCTATCCCTCTTTCGATCCCGTTTATAAGATAGACACGAAAAACAAGACTGACAATTACAATTCTAGCGGCCGTAAGAAGAGGGGTCACATGAAAGAGGTTCGTGAGAAGAGCATCCTACAGGTGTACAACAAGATGCACGAGCTGGTCGGTCTGCTCGCGGAGCTGCTGAACATACAGATGCTGACGGACACCAGTGTACTGCACGCGTCCACGCTGGGCGTCGCGCCCTTCTTCGTCGAGTCCGTCAGCGATCTTCAGCTGAGCGCGCTGAAGCTCGTCACTGTCATCTTCACGAAATACGAAAAACACAGAAGGTTGTTGCTGGACGACATACTGGCGTCGATAGCCCGGCTTCCGAGCAGCAAGCGGAGCCTGAGGACGTACAGATTGAACTCCGAGGATCACATACAGATGTTGACGGCTTTGGTGCTGCAACTAATCCAATGCGTGGTCGTTTTATCCGACAACGTGATCCCGCAGCAGAAGACGAAGGACGAGGAGGAGAAGAAGGAAGACAAAAAGGAGGAGAAGAAGCCGAGCTTCGTAGACGCGGACGTGTTGATTATAAACAAGTACGAGACGGCCACCAGAATAGCAGGTAATTTTTTAACCGTGTTCCTAAACAAGTGCGGTAGCAAAGGGGAGGAGATCGACTACAGACCGCTGTTCGAGAACTTCGTGCAAGATCTGCTGGCTACTGTGAACAAACCGGAATGGCCGGCTGCCGAACTGCTTCTTAGTCTGCTCGGGAACCTACTCGTAGGACATTTTTCGAACAAAAGCTCGGACATGTCGCTTCGAGTGGCATCCATCGATTATCTGGGCGTCGTCGCGGCCAGACTGCGGAAAGACGCGGTCAGCTCGCACTGTAAATTGTCTACCATCGATCAGATCATCAAGGACATCAAGATAGAGCAACGGAAGGACTCTGATTACGACCAAATCATAGACAAGGAGATTCACGGGCTGAGCGAGGACGAGGAGAGGACCGTTTTTTTACAGAAAGTATTGCTGGACTACTTGGCCGTGAACGGGACAAAGGACTCCGCGTTGGGCTACGCTCGTCACTTCTATCTGGCGCAGTGGTACAGGGACTGCGCGGTGGAGAAATCGAAGGTCGGTCAGGTTAAGAACAGTCCCAGTAAGAAGATGCACAAGAAGAGGGTCAAGAAAAAGAACAAACATCACTCGAGCGACCAGGACTCCGAGTCCGATCTGGAAGAACCGGACCCGGACGAGAACGACAATAACGAGCAGAAGAACTCGGAGGCTTACAGGATCATCGAGGAGAAGAAGAAGTACATTATAAGTAGAATACGACCGTACAGCACAGGCACGAAGCCGGACATCCTTCAAACGTACATCGACTACAACTCGGCGGAGCTGATATCGCAGTACCTCGCCTCGAAGAGGCCGTTCTCGCAGAGTTTCGACAGATATCTGAAGCAGATCCTGCACGTGTTGACCGAGTCGTCGATAGCGATCCGGACAAAGGCGATGAAGTGCCTGACGATGATCGTCGAAGCTGATCCGAGCGTTTTAGCGAGGGGGGACATGCAGCTGGGCGTGAAGCACTCGTTCCTGGATCACGCCACGTCCGTCAGGGAGGCAGCCGTTGACTTGGTAGGGAAATTTGTACTAAGTAGGCCGGAATTAATAGATAAGTATTACGACATGCTGTCGGCGAGGATCCTGGACACCGGGGTCAGCGTCCGGAAACGCGTGATCAAGATCTTGAAGGACATCTGCATGGAGTGTCCAGACTTTCCTAAGATACCGGAGATCTGCGTGAAGATGATTAGACGGGTGAACGACGAGGAAGGCATTAGGAAATTAGTGATGGAGGTGTTTCAGAACATGTGGTTCACGCCAGTCAGAGAGCGTCCCACCCTGGACTCCGAGTCGTTGTTGAGAAAGGTGATGAACATCACGGATGTCGTGGCAGCTAGCAAAGACATGGGCCTTGAGTGGTTCGAACAGCTGCTGGTAAGCTTGTTCAAACCGAAGGAGGACAAAGACGATAGTACAAAAATGCAAACCGAGCCGCCGAAGGCGTTGTTGACTGCGTGCAAGCAGATTGTTGATTGCCTGATCGAGAACGTTCTCCGATTGGAGGAGACCAATCTGGAGGAGGCCGAGAAGTCGGAGAAGAAGGGCTCCTCGCAGAGGCTGGTCGCTTGTCTGACCACTCTCTACCTGTTCGCGAAGATACGGCCGCAGTTGCTGGTGAACCACGCGATCACGTTGCAGCCTTATTTAAGTTTAAAGTGTCAAACGCAAGGTGACTATCAGATAATCAGCAGCGTGGCGCACACGTTGGAGCTGGTCGTGCCGCTGATGGAGCATCCCAGCGAGACTTTTTTAGCCCAGCTGGAAGAGGACTCGGTCAAGCTGATCCTGCAACACGACCGATCCGTCGTTGCCAGCTGCTTGTCCTGCTTAGGTTCCATAGTTAACAACGTGACGAGAAATTTTAAATTGATACGGGACTGCTTTAAGAAATATTACGGACATCTGACCGAGTACAAATCGTTCTACGAGAAGGATCCAACGAATCCGATGCTCCTCAAGTACAGGCCGTTCGTCAGGCGGGCGCTGTTCACGGTCGGCTTGCTGCTACGGCACTTCAATTTCACCGACCCGGAGGTGATCGAAGGCTTGGCGGAGAACATCAAGGACCAGGTATTCGAGACGCTCAACTATTTCGTGAACCTCGACAACGACGACATCAAACAATTCACGCTGTCTGCGATCGGCTCCCTGTGCATACGGCATTACGAGTTCATGCTGTTACCCGAGCTGAAGGAGCTCTACCATCATCTGCTCACGTCCGAGAACGCGTTGGTTCACATGAGGATCCAGGTATTGAACAACGTCGAGGTGTACCTGCAGGAGGAGGACAAGAGGATGATCAAGCAGGACATGGAGTGGGCCAAGAGATCCAAACAGGAGAACTTGAAGGAGATGGGTGACGTGTCCTCGGGTATGGCGAGTACCGTGATCCAGCTATACGTCAAGGAGATCCTCGAAGCTTTCTTGCACGCGAACGTGAGCGTTCGGCACGCAGCCCTCAAGGTTATCCAATTGATCCTGGCACAGGGCCTAGTACATCCGGTCCAGATCGTCCCGTATCTCATCTGCATGAGCACGGATTGCGAGAAAGCGGTGAGCCACAGTGCGGACAAGCAGCTGCAGGACATCGAGAAGAAGTATCCCGGCTTCATCCACATGAAGTCGCAGCTCGGTATCAGGCTGAGCTATCGACTGCAGAAGATCCTACAGAACGAGATGACGGTAAGAGGTATGCGGGTGAAGGAGGGTGAGTTCCCAGGGGCGTTGAACGGATTTCTCTACACGATCCTGAGGAACACGAAGCAGCAGAGGCGGGCGATCGTGCTGTCCTTCCTGAAGCAGTTCGACGAGTCCGCGAAGACGAGCCTGTCGCAGATGCTGTATCTGGCCGACAATCTCGCTTACTTTACATATCAAGTACAGGACGAGCCGCTGTTTATCATCCATCACATCGACATCATCATCTCGATGTCCGGCACGAATCTGGTGCAATCGTTTAGGGAGGCGTTACTACCCAAGGAAGGTAGTCAACAGATCCAGCAACAACAACAGCTACAGCTACAGCTACAGCTACAGCAGACGCAGTTTCAAACGCCGTTGGGCCCCGATGGTCAGCCTCGGCCGGATCAACTGTTGTCGGCGTTAGAGGACGAAGAGGACGACGAGGAGGACGAGGATGTCCTTCTGGCGAGGTTACCCGGCGACACCACTCTGCTAAGAGAGTACATCACAGCGAGTCAAGGGTTCCTGTTACTGCTGACGCTGAGACAGCACTTGAAGGATCTGTACGGCTTCTCGGATCAGAAGATTGGCCAGTACTCGCCCACGGAGGCCGCGAAGGTCTACGAGAAAGCTGTGAACCGAAAGAGCAACCTGTTGTTCAAACCAAAGGCCACCCTACATAGACTAAAGGAGGGCGCCAACAACGAGGAGCTCAACGCCGAGGGAAGGAAGAAGTTGGTGAAAGAGTATCTGGACTTCAAGCAGCTGATGCTCAAATTCGACCTGGAAGAACAGGAGGATGAGCCCAACGACGGTGATACGAGCGGCAAGCATCACGCGGAGAACGTCAAGATGGCTCACCACTCCGAGATGGAGGGTAAACTGAGGGACGGACATGCGGTGGGCAACTACCAGGGCAACGTGAACTCGACGATCGAGCACGCGAACAACTCTGTGAACTCCATGGCCGGTTCTGGGCCTGTATCAGTTCCCATGCAGGCTATGCAAGCCATGCAGGCCATGCATCCACCGCCTGTGCCCCCGCAGATGCAACCACGCATACCGAAGCTGACGATACATGCGCACTCGGACGCGAAGGAGCACCGCAAGCACCGCTCGCACAAAACGGAGAAGGTCAAGAAGCATAAAAAGAAGAAGAGGAGAAGAATCTCCGACAGCAGCGACAGCGGCGAGGACTACAGTGACCCTGACTTTCTGGTGTGAGTGCGGTGGTGTCCGCGCCCCTGTGTACATATATATACGCTGTGTGTGTGAGTGTGCCAGCGTGCGTGCGTGCGCGCGTGCGTGCGTGCGTGTGTGCGTGCATGCGAGCGTGCGTGCGTGCGTGCGTGCGTGCGTGCGTGCGTGCGTGCGTGCGTGCGTGGGTGAGTGGGTACGTGCGTGCGTGCGTGCGTGCGTGCCCGCCGCGCCCCGGAGACAGTCGTGCCTCGCAGGTTGCCTGCTCGCCATCTCCCGAAACACCCGCAACCACCAGTGCCCGGACGCTCGCAACATGGCGGCGGACTGTTTAACCGACGGAGCCGTGAATGCTCTGTGAACTGTGTACAGAGAACGCTGGTGCTCGATGTGAGTGCGTGACACGCGAGAGATGTAATTATAACGAGAGAGTGAGAGAGAGAGAGAAAGGGGGTGCGAGATGGTCGCGATGATCGGGAATCATCGTTTTTATCGTTTACGACAAACACGCTGGCTGGCGATCGAGCGAACGTCACGCACGAGTATGATTGAACCAAGGGAGAAAAAATCACAGAATTTTAAATAACGATTTTAGAATTAATCTTGTTGGCTAGGACGAATACATACAACACACACTTACACGCACACATACACACACACAAAGAGACGGTGGACGCACGTTCAGATACGTTCGAGGGATGGAACTTGGCGCAGTCGCTTCCCATTGTCCGTGTAAATAATATCGAATAGCCGGTAACAGTAATATTTGATCAATAGACTGCGGATCTTTATGCGTTTATAGAAAAATTGAGTAGATGAAATTCAAAATTGTTGGAAAAGTTTGAAAATTGAAGATGTCAATATATGATTTTTCCTCTATTACAATCATTAAGGGAAGGAGTAACATTCGATTTGGTTTCTACTTCTTGCAACCCATGCAAACAATTTTTATTTTGCATAATGGTCCGCAGTCATCTGATTGTTTCTTTTTCACGAACAGGGGGCAAAACGAAATTTCACCGACGAGAATTCAGGGGACAGGGAAGCCGGCGGCCGACATTGAACACACGGGCGACTAAATAGCAAAATTTTCTGTTTTTGTTCGAGAAGAGAGAGAGAGAGAGAGAGAGAGAAAAGCGAAACTTGGAACACGATGAAAGGAAGATACATGGCGGATCCGTTGAACTTGCTCCACGGCGTGTATAATAGAACGTGTGCAGTTAAAGAAACACATTGCCTATGCATTACGAGAGTGAGGGAGAGAGAGTGAGAGAGAGAGAGAGTATGCGAAAAACAGGGAGAGCGAGCGAGTGAAAGAGAGAGAGAGAGAGCGAGTGCGAAAGAGAAAAAAATAAAATGTTGTTTGTAATATCTGTACATACAAATTTCAAGTAAAGTATCTTATTTTCTTACAAACTATATAGCGGTGACATTTAAACGAAGAATACTTAAGATTTTGTTGTAATATTAAGTATTTATTCAGAATTCATGTTGTCCCAATATAGTTTGCTTTATGCACTCGTCTTTGGTGTATCGAAGGATGAAAAGGAAAAGTAACAAACAAAAAAGTATCGTTTTTATACAAACTTAGGAATAAAATAATTGTAGTAATTTACTCTCGACCGGGAAACAGAAGGCGGTAAGGGGGAGGGGGGTGGAAAAAGAGGCAGTGAGAGAGAGAGAGCGCGCGCGTGTGTGCGGAGAAAGAATGTATGCGTGAAACAGGCCGACCTGCGAAACGAAGGAGCAATAGTGAACGAAAAAAAAGAGCGTTGGTGATAGGACAAACTATAAAAGAAAAAAAAGGACAAGGTGGGATAAGAAGTAGACTAATCGAGTCGCGCGGTTATCTGTCAATATTTTTTGTTTCCTCCTCGATGACGCGGCCCGCACGCGCGGCCAAGGACACGGTTAGATCGGACCGCGGTACTGGCCTTGAAACGCTGGTATCGTGCTCGTGGATTGAACGATCGCTCGAGAGACACGCCGATCGCTCTTTCCAACGCGATGATTCGTCTTTTTTATACGTTTATAGAGCCCCGCCGGCTACCGTTGACAATTAACAAAAGCAATTCGAACGCGAACAGCTGGAATCCCGGACTGCGACGCGCGGACCAAAATTCGACACGATCGACTTTCGCGAGGAGGAAACAAGACTTCCGGACTGCCGCGCGATCCAATCGGACGCTGGTATCGAGTTCCATGGTCGACGGAATCTTTCGTTTCTCAGATAAGCGGCATCCGATGGGTCCGGGGGTCGGTCCGCGCGGTTTGTTAACGAACGCAGGCGAGCGAGGTCTAGGCGATACGCTTCTTTCGTTTTACCATTTAAAAGTAGCACTCTATTGGGGCCCAGATGTACATTCATCTATATCACGTCAATAAATCTGGCAGCAAAACAAATCGATGGATTCATTCGATTAGCTTTTAAGAGTAAACTTGCTCGATGAGAAACGTCCGGGGACCGTTCGATCCGTTAACCGGACCGTCCGCTCTTTACATATATTAATACTCAACGACTGTGGGCTGTGGTGCCTCAACGATCAATCTACTGAAAATGTTATTTATTTCCTTTGTCCAAAGGTTCCGAACTTTTACCGAACCGTAGCCTTTTGTTTGGTTTCTGTTTTCGTACAGACGCGAGAAGTGCACAGTCAATTGTTTCGAGGATCGACTGTAATTATAAGTATTCGTTCCCAGGATTATCTTGAACGACAACTCTAATAGTTCCAATGATTCCCAGGCGTTTCCCGTTTCCGAAGCCTCCGACAACGTTCCCTTTCGCGCGGGACGCTTCGAGGATTCGTTTTCTTTCAGCGAAGGGAATGCCTCGCGATCTAGGATCTCGAATCTCTACCGTCCCCAGAATGTGCAATGCTAGAAGTTAGGGAAACCATTTGCCGCGGAGCAGCCGTTCGAGTTTGCAAACTCGAGCGAGAGGTCGAGGATCGCGTGGTTTCCGCCCCCGGAGAGCGGACCCCGAGGTCGAGTGCGTTCGTTGCGAGCTCGCCGGACCCCTTCACGGCTCGATCCCTTTTTGTTAATGGTACTTAACCGCGTCTAGAAATCAAAGAAAATTGCAAAGTTTATTTCCGAAAGTTCCACTGTTGACGCGCGGCGATTCTATTTAGTTCCCGTCAAATTCTCTATTATCGGACTGCGGGTTTGAATCGGTGCAATTTCAAAAAGCACAATCACGATTGAAAACAATCGGAGAATATCGACGAATTATTTGGCCTAATGACGCCATTGAAAAAATCCCTATTTCTTGCAATCGATATGTAGAAAATGTTTATTTCGCATAAATATCCGCAGACTATTGATTTTCGAATGGATCGAAGCTAAGTGCATTAGGACAGTTTCTGTTTTGTTGTCACTTGTTGCGCTTCGGATCAGATCAGTGCGATGCCGTTTCGGGGCTTGGCAACAAACGCGGGAGGGTTGAAGAGTCTCTAGCTAGGGAGAGGGACGGATCTTTAACTGTACAAAATGTTCGTGTGTGTACATATTTATTATTGTATGTATAAATGCCTGGGTTGCGAGGAGGTTGCGTTGTCGTTTCGTTGCATCGAGAGTGAAGAGCGCGCGTGTATGTCTGATAAGCGAAAAGGGATGGTTCGCGGGGGGGGGGTGAACGAAGTATTGGAGCTGGATTAAAGACGAGAAAAACGAGGTCGAGTGCGTGCAAACGTATGGGACAAGTTGGAGCGTTTTTCATTAAACACTTTATTGTTCGTTGTAATAAACTTCTAGAAGGTATACATTATAAATTCTAAACAGTTATATATTTCTATGTGCATATATACATATATAGGCCGGTATATATGTATGTATACATAGCGTGGAACGGAGAAGGAGCGATAACCGATATCTTGTGAAGTCCGCGTTTCGAGTCGAGTGAATGTGAACCGTAAAAAAATTACTATGAGAAATAAGCGAATAAATAAATAAATGAAAAAAATAACGAGAGAGAGAGAGAGAGAGAGAGAGTGCGTGAGTGTGAGGCGAGAAGGAGAATACGTCACCCTGATCGATCGTACTTAGCACAGTACGGAGGCACATTTGTATTATAACATTATACATATATAAATATAAATATAATTGTATCACCTATGTTTTTTGTATTTGGTAATCTAACAAGAGCGCGAACGCGAGAGAATGGGAGAGAGTGACAGTGTCGGCGGAGAGACAGAGAGGGAGTGAGAGTGAGAAAGAGAGCGAGAAGGATATCGAATTAACGAGCAGAAGGTTCATAGAAAGTATATTATATATTTGAGTAAATGGATCCTGAGGCTTGGCGTCGTTCATGACGCCGGACGGGTCACAATAAACGATCGTCTTTACATACTTATAAGGGGCTTTGTTCCTTCTTTCTTTTTGTTCTATCGCTTAGATATGGGGATCGGGGAATCGAATATCGAGGTCCATTTCGGGAGCCCGTGCGGCCCGGGCCTGGACCAGGCCAAGCCTCGTTTACTCAATAACTTATTATGTACATCGTCTGAAGAAACCGGTACGTTCGTAAAGAAAAAAAAAGAAATAAACAATTAAGTATGTATCAATCGGTCTCGTTTATTCCTGCTCTCCACCCCACATCACTGTTCTTCTCAGTTCCTTAGATCGGCAGACTCCTCGTTCCGCCATCGAACGCACCTGTAACACGGTTCGCGTGTAAATAAAATGACAATTTAAGCGATACTCCGATTACCCACATTCTTGGAACGTCTTTGATGAATTGTGGCTCGTTGGGGCGTCTCTCCGAGCTCTTGCACCTTTCCCGCCAGACCGCCGTGCTGTCTAGCAGCGTGGAGAAGTCTCTCATTTTCAGAAAGTCCGACATCCTCGTCGTCGGCAGTTCCATTTTGGTCAACCTCTGATTGCGCAGTATCCGGTCTTTCCTCCTCTTCGCGTACTCTTTGTCTTGTTCCCTGCAATCGTCAATTATAATTACTAGACTGCGGATCTTTATGCAAAATAAAAATTGTCCCAGCTAATCGCAAGAAAGAGAAGTTACCTGAACGCTTTGATCAACGCGGAGTCGAATTTTTCCTTGGAGCTCGCGCTCGACTCTCTGGACGCGCTTTCCAGAGCCTTCTTCTTCCTGTACTCCTCCAGGGCTCCTCGGATCCTCTCCTTCTTCCTCCTCCTCTCGTTCTCCTCCATCTCCCGCTTCAATTTCATCCGGAGCATCAACTGTTCCTCGTCCATCCTGCTCTTGTTCTCCTTCTCCATCCGCCACTTCCGAATCAATTCTTTCTTCTTGCTGTTGTTCGACTCCGCGCTGCTGCTCGACCTGGTCGTGACGCTCTTCGCTAACTGTATAGTCTTCTGCATTGTCATTTTATCGTTTTTTTCATCCTCTTTAGGATCGTCGTCCTCCACGAAAGGATCCTCGACGCTTCGATCCGTCTCTTCCATGGATCTCGTCTTTTCCAACTCTCTTTTCCTCCGCCATTCCTCCACCGCTATTTTCTGCTTCTCGCGCAGAGTCTGGTACAGCTTGTACCACGCTTCATGATTCACTATGGCCTCCGTGGACAGGTCTGGGCACTTCTTTTGAATGGCAGCGACCAGCGCGGGCACGTTCTCGCATCTCTGCCGCGTCTTCAGGAAGAACAGGTGATCCTCTATGCTCCAATTCTCCGTGTGCCCTATTGAAAAATTAGAAATAAATTCTCGACCCATCCTCGACCTTCAAACGACTCAGTCACCTGTTTTCGCCACCAAAATGTGAAAATCCTGGACATCTCTGTGATCCGATTTCTCCGGTCTGATCTCCAATCGATCCTGAGACGACGACAACGCGTTCCTCCGCAGTTTTTCGCATTTCTGCAGCTGGGGCACGAAGTCTCGCAGCTCGTCATCGAGCGAGGCTTGCTCCTGCGCCAATGTCTCGCGGACCGAGCAGGATCCCGTCAAATCCTGGATCTTTTGCGAAAGTTTGAACAGTTTTAGTCTGTACGTGTTTACGTCTAAACATAACAAAATCGTCGTTTTATATTCTTCAGGATGAAGACGGCTAAATCGAAGGGATAACAGTGCTCACCCAGCTTCTTGATCTCTTTTGGGTTCTTCGTGGCGTCCCTGGCGAACTCCAAATCGCTCGCGATATCCTCCATGTGTCTGTACAATCCTTTCACGAAGTCCTCCCTGAAAAAAGCGAGATCAAGGATTTTGTTCAACGAGTAAATTAACGATGTACCTTTTCATAGACAAGTTTCTGTGGGTGTGGACAATATCCTGCAGCAAGGCTGGTTCTATCTTCATGTTCTCGATCGCGGTGACCAGCCCTCTTTCGATCACCTCCTCCTGCTGCTTCAGCTTCAGCAACGGCTTCAGGTACAGCTCCCTCTCCGCGGAGGACACTCTCCTCCTAGCCGAGCCATTCCTCTCTGCAGATTTGCGAACGATGCTGTCGCCCATGGGCGCTAATTAATTGTATGTACGCGAATCGATCACGAAAAGCTGGCGCGTTCCGTGACTCTGTGCTTTATGGGTTTCCATGGCAATTCACCATAAACTTCGGCTGCACGCGCTCGTTGCACCTGCTCATTAGAAACGAGAAAGCGGCCATTCAACTGAGGTGACCTGGGAATTCATCTTTATATTTCAATGTTTGTGTTGAGGTGTGAAATGTATTTCTGGTGTGTGCACAATTATTAGACAGCGGATCTTTATGCAAAATAAATAATATGTGCCGCATGGAAATTTATTTTCTCCCTTAATATGTTCCATAGGTTGAACATTATATATCAGTATTTTTAAATTCGTCTAATGCTTGTAATGTTTCAAATTATTCTGTCATAAATGCATCAAATCTAATAATTATTGATGAACATTCGTACGCGGGCTGGAAAAATTGAAAATTCAAGGGTTACATATATTTTGACGGTACAGGCATGTTCGGGAGACTTTCCTGCGTCATTGTCATTCAAAGAAAGGTTATTCGTTACCCTAGACCAATGAGTTTATTACTGAAAAATAAGAAAACGAATGATTCTTACCGAGTCTCCCATAGGGGACCGTGTAAAAAGCGGCACGAACATCTGTAATCTGTACAGTGATGAGATATGGGGCGCTTTTTTTCGCGCATGCGCGACGATTCTAGCCTCAGTCAAGTACGAAGATCGGGTACCTTGGCCGCCCCGTAAAATGTGTACATGTATATATATATATATTAAAATTTAATATATACATACGTACACAACTCCGCTAGACGTTCCCGCCAATCATACTCCCCCACTATTTTCCTCCCCCAAAAAGTCCCCCACAAACTTCGGGCGTAGATACGTTCCTGCCGAAACTCGCGCATGCGCGAAAAAAAGCGCCCCATATCCTCATCACTGAATCTGTACCGTAAAATGTAAACATAGCGTCACTAGATGGTGGCAAAACGCTGAGACTGGTAGACAAAAGTTACCGACAGACACGACTTGATTTACCAACTGCCGAGTTACCGACAATATGTTTCGTCTTTCCAAGCATTGCGTTAGATGGCGCCATGAAACCGTTCTACCAAAGCTTGTTAATAAATAAAATAATATAAACTATGTATTTACATATTTATATGTATAAGGCTTATGGATCAGAATAGATCTAAAGCTTGTTAATAAATAAAAAGAAGTTCCTCTATGTCCTCATAGATGTCGCGTAATGTATCAAGGGGATTCTGATTGGGCCTGTTAGCTCGTAGGGAGCGAAGGGAGGGGGTAGAATGCGAAGGAATCCCTATACCGTCGGTCGGGGGGGATCGAGACGAAGAACCGCTCGGAGTTCGAAGCCGCAAACGCATTGGCGCAGATCTCGGTGGGGTTCGCGCGACACGCTACCGCTCCGATCAAGTTGGAACGCGTGCGTTTTCACCGTTCGATCGTCCGTGTGCGCGTGTGTTTACCAAGTTCGTAACAAGCCGAATAGATATCTCGAACAAGGGAGAGCCGAGAGTGTGTACTTTGAGTGGGTTCGGTGTGGTTCGACAGTGTTTGACACAGTGTAGATATCGAGGCGAAGTGGCTGGCTCCGCTTTTTGGATAAGCTTCGTACACACACGCAAAAGGTACGTACCGGAATTTTGTGTCAACGATTCCGCGAATCGATTCGGGAGGGGGCCCAGCCTGTTGCTGCTGCTGCTTTCGATCGGCCGCCCTTCGTTTACCGTTCGCGTTCGCTCGATGGGAACGAAATCCGATGGAATTTCGTACGGTCTGCTCTTTCTCAATGGTCGCACGTCGCGTGGACAGACGCGATCGTCGCAGATGCCGAGTTTGTTTATCGTCCTCGACCGTTCGATCGGCAAACAGAAAGTTTACGCGCGCAAAGGTCGACGGGTCACGTGGGATACTTTGTACATACGCGAGACTCTGTGATCCGGCCACGCCAGAAAATAAAAATAATGATTCTCTCCTCCGTGTTCCGTCACGACCGAGGAATTTCTCGCGAAACTGCCTGTTCCGACGAGAAAGGCTGATCTCCGCGAGATTAGGGGATAAGTGTGTCGCGTCCATTCAAATTCTGGCCCCTCGAACACACGCGTGGACGCCTTTGCGCGCATGTTTTGATTCCGCTGCTTGATTTTTTTTCTCCGCATTCCTCGTCCACCTTGTCGAAAATTGGAGGATAATTGTTAGGCTGCGGATCTTTATGAATTTATAGAAAAATTGATATGAGAAAAATTCAAGATGTCAATACGTGATTTTCTCCTGTGTTACAATCGTTAAAGCAGTGGTTCTTAACCTTTTCGAAGTCCGGGAACACTTTTGATTATATGGAAAATTTGCGTAACACCAGAATTTATGATACAAGAAACAAACAAAAACATCCCGCGTAGAGAAAAAATATATTTTAGAAAATATGTTATTAAATATACCTAATATTATATTTCGTGCAATTTTCGCAATTCACGCGAAACACTTGCAAAAAGCTCGCGGAACACCGGTTAAGAACCAGTGCATTAAAGGAAGAAACAACATTCGATTTTGTTTCCATTTCTTGCCATCGACGCAATTTTTATTTTGCATAAAGAGATTCCCAGTCTAGTAATATTCTATAATAAATATTCTACGTAAATTAAAAATGAGATTTCCTTGTTTACCAAATGCGTAAATCGATCTCAATGATTTTCAAACTGAGGACTCGACCGAGTTAGGGAAGTAGGGCCGCGGAGAAAAAGAAACGAAGGGTCGCCCATCGGTACCTGGAAGTCGTGCAGAAAAAAAACGCGAGCGACTGTTTCAAAACTACCAACTGACCTTGGTGGGCTGTTGGAGTATAATCATTATAGATAGTATTGAATGGATGACAGAGGATATCAGGACATTTAAACCAGGGAGGGTGAAACTTTCCGCTTTATCTATCCTTTGAAAATGTTCGAAGAACAAACTCTCCCGCCACCCAGAAATTTCCCCGAAGAAATTATTCAAATTGTGATCTTGTCGCTTCGTGAGGTCTGTATCTGTCTCGGAGGGGAGAAGACGCTGGCAACATCTGGATTGCCGGCGTCGTAGGGGAAGTTTTCGATTTTCCTTCCGCCTATCGGAACTAGTTCCCCATCGAATGGCGATTATAACGGGTCGGGAGCGTTGGTTGCACATGAAATTGGAGCGGACTTCGATCCTTTGCTGAACGGTACCCGGCATTTGATCGGCCTTAGCCTCTGCGTTCCACGAGGAAATAATATTACTCGCGTGCTCGCGCGAGCGCGCCGTTGCCTCGAGTTTCTAATGAGCCCCTCCAGACCTGGCTGGCCCGTTCCTCTACTCGACGAATACCGTAATTCTCAATGGACGTCGTTTTTTCCCCTCTTTCTCGCTCTCTCTCTCCGTTCGCCGTCTCCGTTTTCTCCCTTTCTCGCTCCGTATTTTCTTGCCCCTACCAATCAACCCTCCCTCCCTCCTGGCGTCGCTGCACCACTACCGAAGCATTTCGAACCGTCCGACGGGCGAAAGTCGCGCGTGTGTGAAGCCACGGCTAGCGATGGACTCGATCCAACAGAGAACGATCTTCCCGGTCGCCTCGATCAATGAAAGAAAGTGAAAAGACCCTGCGAGGACCAGGCATGCCTCTCGCCGCACTCCATTTTACAATGAAACTCTTGTGCCTCGCGTTATTATCTGCGGGATTAAATCCCAGACAGCGATGGCGCCCTCGCAAGTAGGGCCCCGACTTGCTAGATCTATAAAAGTCGAGAGCAGTCATTGGTCTCGGAGTTTACAAAGATTATTTGATTCGCTATCTAGGAGATACTACTGCCAGACGGTAGAACCTACTAGGGACTTGGCCTTGATAACACGTTGAAAGCGAACGCGGTAGGCTGTAGACTTTTTTATGACCCGTTGTGATTTAAAACGGTTTCCAATTTCGATAAACTTCTACGCCGTAATGTATGCAACGTATTTTAGGAAATTACATCAGCTCCGAATCTTCAACGTCCAATTCTCGGAATACCCGAAGAGCGCATCTTCCGAATCGTTATCAAGTGCAAAGAGCAATCCACGGATCATTTATCTCTTTGATAAGGATGGTTTACAGCCGGATTATCGTCCGTTTGAAAAAGTTTAATGCCGTTGTTTGCGACTTTTTCTTCTCGTGAGATTCTTCGGGATTAGAGTCATAGCGCGTTCGTTCCATCGCTAGGAAACGTTAGTTGGAGTACTAGCAAGCGAAATGTAAGTACGTTTCTGATGCGTGCGCGCGCGCGAGCGCGAGCGCGATCACGTTTTCTGGGGAGTTGCTGGACCGCTCTCGAGGCATCCCCTCCTCCTTTCGCTGCTACGTGGAGAGTCCGTGGAACGAGCAGAGGCGAGAGAGAATGAGAGAGAGAAAGATCCTTGGCGAGTCCTGGAACTCGAGACGAGCGAACCAACGACTCCGGTTACAGACTTCAAGGCTTGGCGCGTACTCCCGCGTTCCATCAATCGTCGATTTATGCGAATCGGGCAAAATCTGTACGCGTGCTCTCCTTCCGTCGGGATTCGTACCGCCATTACCGGGCGAACCTGTTCCAGGAAAGTTTCAATTATCAGACTCGTCCGCACCAAAACATAAATAAACGCGTCCACTATTTTGCATTTGATCTACTCATGTTTGTTCTAAACACATCAAATCCGCGATGTAGACGGTACCTGTGCAATGGCCTAATAATATTATACACAAAGCAAAGAATTCTCGTGGGACCTTGGCGCGACCTTGAGTACGACAATTTCTTTGGACCACCCTGTACATTTTAACGCGATAGAAAACACGGAGGGCCCAAAGGGAACAGTCCCAGAGGGGCGTGTTAGATGTGTAGGTGAAAGGGGCACGAGTTATGGGGCTGATTTTCGTCGTAGATCCCTAACGACGTCTGATCGCCGTAATTAGTTGCATGTCCCCGGTACGTGACCCCTCACGGGTACGCGTCGACAGAATACGATATGAAGAAAGAACGAGCAAGCTTCGTATCTGGCGCATACACGCGGCCAGACTCTTCTAGTACCTACCTAGACGCCGCGCCGGTGAATGTAAAACTGCCGGAACGCATGCAGGAATGTAGATTTTTCTTGTCAACTTTCTACACGGCTCTGACGTCACCGGGGATCATTTCCGAATGCATTAACGCCGTTGAAAATTCGATTTCTTCGTTGGGGGTCACCTTTTCACCGCTCCGACCCTCCGGCATTAGGATTTTCTTTACATCTGCAACAGTAAAAAATAAGCGAGATGAAAAGAGGATCGGACAAATGAATGACCGGCTCTATCGGCCGAGATTCCGTGTGTAATTAATGCAGGAATGGCGATTAGATAGAACAGCGAATAATTTTCAATCGGCTCGGCATAGCACTCCTATCACGGCTTTTCAGACTTGTCAGCGTGAAGTCATTACTCAAGGCCCCCTCCCGTAGATACCGTAACATGAAAATATGCTGGAAATGCATTCGGTTCGGGCGAGATACTTGGAAACGCTATTATTGGTTAGCCTCTATCTTCAACTTTGTTCTCGGCGATTGAACCATCGCGAACTCTACACGCCCCGGCAACGAGTTTCACCTCGTAACGAGAGACACGCCGACTCGTTATCGATATGCATCCATCGTGTTCCGCGGCAAATAGAAAAATCGTGTACACACATATGTACAAGTCTCATTTCACTTTCCGACGATTTCGCCTCGCGTGAATGCCGCTTCGGTTTGCGCAATCACCGTGCCCCTAATTCGTTTCGAAAGCCACCGGGGGCCAAGTTCATTGCGTTCCGTAGCGTTCGCATGAACTTGGCGTGAAATCCTGCGAACTGACCGGCTAATTTGATCAATCCCTTTGCTGTAATGGACGAGACAAATTAGATCCGCAAAACAGTTGAAAAGCATTTTTTCATTGAGAGGAATCGTGAAACGTTGATGGAACGCGGCCTGGAAAACTCACCAAATCGTATCGAAACGATGCAATAGCTTCACGGTTGGAAAACTCGAAGGATTCTTGCGTCTGGAAGATCCTAACGGTGGTTGCCATCGATGACGGTCTTCCCTCGTTGCTGAGCGCGCATAATTTTGTTGAAAATCAATGGCCCGTTAGGAGAGGAAGGCTTTTTTAGGGTTCGTCGAGCGAATCAGAGCGACGGAGCGGAAATTGGAATTGCCGCGATTCCCAAGAGGCCCGGGGATCTCCGGGTTAGCATCTCGTAGAGGATGTTCACCCTGGTATTCTATTAAATTAAACTGATATCGGCGCTGTAATTGGATGACGATCATCAAACAAGAATCATCGGCTCGTCGTAAATAGTTCGATTACATAAAACAGATTAAAACGACGACTGCAGGTAGGATGCCAGCTACTTACATGGTATTTCCTTTAGATCCGAGCCATTGGATTAATAGCGCGAAAAGTAGGATAATCGCTGCAGCCTCCTCTTCATTAAATTGCACACGTTTTGCCGCAGTGATTCAATAAAATGTAGAAGTGTAGAAAAATATCGTGTATATTTAGTTATCGAATAAAGTCGCTGGTCTTCTCTTGTCTCATAGCAAGGCTCGACAATTCAAGCCCTGTTTTATATTCAATCAACACTTTTTCGACGCACGATCAAATAAACGTTGCAGTGTGATTAATTCAGCCTCCAATGTATCACCTTGCCGATCAAAATATGTAATCAACTTCTCAAGCATTACCACTGCCTCTGCGTGGTCCAAGTTCTTTGGATCTTCGCATCTACTGTGCAGCGAACTTTGCGTGTCCTCTTCATCATCTGTTATTGGATACATGACCATACTCTCGGGTTCATAGTCATCCTCCAGCAATGGATGACAGTTTGTTTTCTCACCAGAAGTAGAATTGCTCGAAAAGCTTCCGCTAGAGAGGTTCAATTTTATTCCATGGCGGCCTTTCCATCTTCCCAGCCATCCCACGCTCGCTGTGAAGGTTGGATCGCCACCCAGCTTTTCGTTAAGGCTGAGAGCCTTCTTCCTGAGCATTGGTCCTGAGATGGCAACACCGTTCTCACGTTCTTGAACGTACCAGATGTACAGAGCATTATCTAACGTTGCATTTTTTGCCTTCTTTATTGTCCCTCTATTGTCCAAGCCATCCCTGGACACCATTTTAGCGCAAAACTCTTCTATTTCCTTTCTGTTCTTTTTCCAATCCGACACTGTGGAGGTCCCCACCCCCAAGTCGATGGCTACTCTTTTCAGCGACTCGCCATTGTCGATTCTAAATAAGGCTTCCAGCTTCTTTTGTATGGTTAAGGTTACTTTTTTCCTTTTCCCTGACATGCCTAGACGCTCGGATCATAGGGAAGGTTGTATCCTGTAACAAACATTCCAGCAGTCTGCAATGAGCAAGCGCTGGAAAACTATTTTTAGATGGTCGTGACCTACTTGGTGTATTTCTATCAGCAACACACCAATTAATGACATCTATGCAACAACAAATGACTCTCTTCGAGGGAATATAAATAGTTTTCCGAGAAGAAATATGCATGTGCTTGATGATTAAATTCCTCTGTCGATTGGAATTTAATAAATGTGTATAGACATTGTGGAAACATTCTAAGCTTTTTTTATAACATCTACAAAATGTAATTTGCTTTTTTTTTGCAAGTAAAAACACAATATTGATAGATCATTTGCTCAGTCAACTTTTACTGTCAAAATTATCGGATGTTACTCGATTGACAATCGAATCTTCGTTTCATAGGTTATGTTATTCAGACTTGTTATCGTTAGTATTTCAGGTCGGAGATGACTAACAACGTGAATGCGTTCAAATAACAATTAGACATTCCCGACTTACCCAACAGCGCTGCAACGATGTTTATCAATTAATTATGTTTATATTTACATTCCAAGTGTCATCTGACCGCGAATCGAAATACCATCTTGCCGGTAGTGTCCTCTAGCATACATGTTTGCAAACATTTTCTGTCAAGAATGCAGGGGCGTCAATCAATTAACATTTAACACAAAGTTTGTTCCATTAGACTTGGACATTCGAATTGAAATAAATATGTAGACGTTCCCAGGATTTGAATTTAAAATCACACAACAGTGCCCAGCAAACGTAATTATGTTTATCCTTTGCGAACAAGTGGAAAAGTCTCACAATTTATTTTTTAAATGTATTATGGTGGTACATGTCACTCGAGATAACATGGGAAAAATAAGAAACGAATAAATCATCTTCTGCTGTTCTAATTCATTTGAATTTATAAAGAATTAATGCAATTTTAACTGATCATTAATTATTAGACTACCAGTGTTTCAGAATTAATTTTGGAAGACAGAACTTGAATTTACTTTTGGCAAAGTGGTATCTCGAACACAAAATTCGCGGCAAATTCAAGCTATCGATTTTATGCATTTATGATAAAAAAGAGTAGGTGTGATTTAAATACACTGTTATATTATTTTCAATTAAAATCGATTTCTCTTTCACTCCAGTTTGTTGCAACGCAAGCAGAAATTTTCTATTTTCCATAAAGTTCCACTGTCTAATTATTAATCTCTTTTCACTGTAGCCATAAAATAAATCATGGCGCGAGGGTTTGAAAAAGGGCGGTCCATTAATGAAAATTCAAATCGCCTAATTTAAAGGCCCCGCAGCCAAGGAACGTCTAGATGATGTCCATTGTATTCAGATGGTTGTTGCACATTTCCCCGTCGAGAATTCATGCGACCAGGCTCGGGAACGACAGGGCTTAATGTGGCGCGTGGGAGTAACGGCAGCCATTAACGCGAAACTTACAAAGGACACCGCAAACTACTCGTTCTCCCGTAGATCAGAATGCGGGCGTGTAGATAGCGTGAAGCAGATAGCCGGCTTGTAAGCATTTTCCGTGGCATAATACGTTTCATTCAGTCACGCCCCTCGTAACCCGTTGACATCCAGCGTGTTCCGCATAGTGCACGTGGAATCTTTGACCGTGAGGCGAGAGACACAGTTCACTTTTCATTAAAAGGAGCCAGGCCAACACTTTGACACCTGGTTCATCCCCTCTCTTCGATTCCACCATCCGCAACCGTAATCTAACAATCATTACTTCCAGCACATTGAGATTATTGGAAAAAGATTTGTTTCTCAACTGTTGCATGAGAAAACAGGTTCAATTTGATCTGCACAATGTAAAAAAGATTACATAGAATACAGAAGGTTCTGGGTTGAAAGAAATGTCTTCGAGTCCAAAGGGTTAGTAACAAAAAATCGTCTGCATACAAGTTTGAATAAGTGTCCGGTGACTTGTAGAGTGTAGCTCTCGCTTCTTGCAATTAATGCAGACAATTTTTACTTTGCATAAAAATCGTAAGATAGCTTACAGATCATCAGGGAACAGCTCGGAGATCCTCCTTCCCAGAAAACCAGTTTAATGAAGGGTTCGATAAAGCGATACGCGCTCGCCCGGCCCCCGATTCCGTGAGATAATTGCATAATGCAACTGGTTGCCCAATCCGCGCCGTGAAAGTTATAATTTAACAATTAACGTCGGCAGGAAACCGAGTGAATCACTCGCTGGTCTCGTAAGACGACGATTCTTGTGCAAACGGGGATCACCGGACTGTGGATTATATCAATATGTAGAATCAGCGAGTCGTAACGAGCCGAAAGAAAAACGTATAAGTTCATGCTTAAAAATGATTCTCGGAAGGTCGTTCTCGCGAAAAACACTAATCGAGGCATGTTTTCGCGGAGGTGGCGGATCGACGCTTCCGAGAAATCAATTACATCATCTGGATTAATGAACCTGGCTAAACTAGATTACTAGACAGCGGACTTTATGCATTTATGACAAAAACGAGTAGGCGTAATTTAAAACAGTGAAAACATTAAAAGAATTAGAAAATGCTGTTATATAACTCTCAACCTATTAAACATATAAAGAAGGTAAATTAATTTCTATTTCGCTCCAGTTTGTTGCAAATCAGGCAGAAAGTTTTTATTTTGCATAAAGATCCGCTGTCTATAGATTGCAGACGCGCAAACACGATAATCTCGTTTCATGATTATGTAAACCCTGTGCTCCTCAGTTTCGGAATAGAAAACTCATTTTGATAAATAATCGAAATTACACGAGTTACAGATTTTTCAGAGTATGTTTTAAAAGCATCGACCGGTGGTGAACGACTTCCGGCGTTCCCCCGGCGTTATTAACGATCGGGAGTCATGTGAGCCTATTGTTCGAGCGGAACGAATGTCATCGGCCGTGGAAGTCGCGATCGAGAAGCTTCCCGCGATCGATTCTGAATCATTTCTAAATCGGTGTATTCGGTAATTCTCGCGAATAGAATAATAACGTTTCACAACGTTTATGTAAACGAAGTCGCATTCTTATCCTCGCTGTTTACTGCGCATTATCAACCGTGTGACTCGATCGAATAATTGCTCAACGCGGCAGTGATTTCATTGCCGAGTCGCGACCAGGAAAATCGCGAATCTAGAAACGATGAATATGCATACGGAAAAAGACGCGGCTTTTCTCGCAGGCTAGACGGGCTCGCTCGCACAGCGGCGCGGCACTGTTCCACTTCCCGTGAAGAAGAAACACTTCCGGCCGGGGACAGGCACTGTTATGCCAGATGAATGAAGGGCTCGCGGTATCGTAAAAAGATTACTCCTTCCTGTGCCCCTCCGCGAATTTCGTTGATCAACGAACGGTGATTCACACGCGAGGCGCTAATTACACGGTGGCGGACACGGAAGCGAGGCGGAGCGTCGGAGGAAACCTTCGAACGAGCATATTCCTGGCCTCGGTTCCCTCGAGACTCCGAAAGTCTGCAATTCCCAAGTGCTAATTTAGGTCTAATCAAGCGGAGGATGTCTAGAGTTTGCGCAGTCGACGTGGAAAGGTTGGCTAACCCTTATGTAGCCAACCAACTTTGTATTTAACATATTTGCACAAATTCTCATTTTAAGACAACCAAGTAAATTAACCCTTTGCAGTCGGAGCTATTTTAACTTGAAAATTAAACATTTCTTCCGACCTAGAATAATTCATTTTATGGATATGAGATTGATATAATACCTCATACAATGCGCTTAAATGTGTAGTAATTGATTAGATACAAAGCAATATTAAGTACAGCAATTTTTAGTGGTGCCCCTGAGTCATCTCTCGATTGAAAATGGACATTCAAAGAAATTTTTAATATTTTTAAAAGAACATTAACAAGTTGAAAGAAGTGTATGTACCCGGTTGGCTACACAAGAGTTACGGGATTGACAGGAGGAACCCCGACAAGCGTCACTGGGAAAAAGAAGTCGACGACATGGTCGATCTCGAAGCGAGCCGACCAAATATAGGAGTGTCGTCATATCGTTTGAACTTGCCAGACCTTGTCGCATCCTTTCCCCCCGATGCCACGGTAGACGAACGTTTGCACGCCGCTATCAATGTCAAATAGTAGGTGGTGTCCCTTTCCAGCCGGCTCGGGACGCGCCTCGATCATAATACGGCTCGGATTTCACCTGGTCCCGGCGGTCTTCTACGTTTCTGGCCTCTTCCGGCGTGGTCACCGTGCTTCCGGCACTCTTTTCAACTTCCTGGCCTAGCCGTGACCTCCCTAACTCCATCCAAGTCGCGAGAACTCTTCCTTCTTTGATAATCTGCGGTCTTTGTACACTTTGTAGTCGCGTCATCGAACGATTCGTCGCCAGTCGAATGCCAGTCCTCCCAATGATCTTTGCCGTTTAGTAGCCAGCGGCCAGAACCATTCGCTCCATCGTCCCGGTTATCGATTTCGGCCATTGTTCCGCACGGAAAAGTACCGTGTTTCGAATCCGAGAAGTGGCTCTGTCGATTACGTCAAGACTTCTCGCTGGCTTGTCTCGTCGCCCCACGATTATCTGGTAAAAGCAGCGGTGACGTTATGATTTATGAATTCGCCGTACTACCACCATCAACCTCGCGTATCAGATAAAGCCCAGATGTTCAAACACCTTCGCCGCAAAACGCGGTCATAAAACGTTTCCCTTTCCGCTAGCATCGTTCCTTCTCTCCGCTAATCTCTTGTTTATTCCTAGAGAATCTCCAGAGAAGAAAGTATTATATTTTCACCTCTATTTAATTTTTAAAGAACGAATCAAGTTTGAGAATGTATTATTTTCAACGCTATTCGATTTGAAAAATGAAACAAATTAATATTTTGCTCCTGTCTCTTTCGAGAGGCAATTTTTATTTTGCATAAAGAAGAGAAATGATTTAAAGAATCTGAGAAAATGATTTTAAAAAATCGCCCGAGGTTTCCTCGTATGAACAGGCTAATTTCACGAGGAACCGGCGAAGATCGCGCGGATAGAAAGTGAAAAGGAGGGGCACTGCCAATTTTATTTACGAATACGGCAGCCCGTATCTCCGGACCGGATCTTGTAAATGTTTAATCGGTCGCGTTCGGCTCCCAGAGGTGCGCGCGCGCTCGCTAGCAACAATTTTCACCGGGCTGGAGGAGCCGCTGCACGACTTTCATCGTTGAGCTCCGCGGACGCGCCGGTACCGTTCGAACTTGTTTGCTCACCTGGCGAATAGGAAGCGTCGAGATTCCACCGGAAGCACGGTGCATGCGCCACGCTAGAAACAGAGAAACTCCCGAAGGGTTCGCAACATCTAGATACAAAGCTGGAATTCTTTCGCAATCGATCGGTCGCGCCGATCCTCGATGCTTCCCGCGAAATCCACGGAAATCCATTGTTGCGCGCCCATTACAAAACATTTATCGATGGAACTGCACGGTACGCTGCCTTAATTAATTATCGATCCTCGGACTTGATTCCTAACCTTTAGTAACGGCCACCTGCCGCAATGCTTCTTACCGCGAATATTGAGACTGGAGATTTTCTAAAAATGATGAAATTAAAAACTGTGGAGGGATTAATTATGAATTTTTTTTTATATATACTTTATTTGATTCCCCTTAGGGTTACAAATTCCTTACCCCCTTCCCTCCATTCCCTTCCCCCGCCCTTGTCGCTCTTAAATTCTATCCTTATTCCTAACTTATAACTAACTTACATCTATACTTATCTTAATTTGCGAGAGAGAGAGACTATATTTACAATAGAGGGATTAATCATAAATTTAATCATTTATATTTTGCTCCTGTTTGTACGATCCAGACAATTCTTATTCCGCATAAAGATCCACAGCCTAATCATTAAGATGTGGCCAACGTTCCTTCGGAACTCGAGCAGAGTTCTCGAGTTGTTACGATACGTAGCTGCGTGTTCAGCTGGATAAAACATCGTCGACAGGAACGAGTCGCGAAGTGAGGAATAAAATGAAGTATTCTGGTTCTGTCCAATAAAATCATTCGCTCGCGACTGCAATCGTTTAATTCCGAACTATAGGAATGTCTCGTCCCCGTTCACCGTGCAACCTCGTTGATCTACGGTTTCCGGTCGCGTTTGCAAACTCCTGGTTGCATCACGCAATGACAAACGCCGTAAAAAAGTCAAGTAAAACAGTGACATCACGTTCGCAAAGTCACCGATGACGGTTCCCTCTCTTCCTTCTCGGAAAGCGCCGCCGGGACGAGAACTCCTACGCCAATGCGGCGCTCGTCAATTAACATATGTAAGTCGGATTCTAACTCCGCACACGTCAGATGTATCAATGCCTGTTATAGAACCGTCGCGACTGGTAATTAAACACAATTTGTATACGGCCGAGCGGCTGCGGAACAAGTCGACGCCTTGGCCGCCATCTTTAATACTGTTTCGCTTGCGGGAACCTAGAAACTAGTATTCGCAGGCAGATTTTAATCTGAGGAAACTTGGAAAAACATTTCCCATTTCTTCATAAAATATTTCAGCAACGAAGGTTGTTGAATAAACATGGCAGATCGATTTGTTCGATGTGTTTGCTGTTAGGCGGATCGTTAGAGTACAAAATCTGTTGGTCGGCGATCATTCCGAGATGACTTCTTCAGCCTCCGGTTTCTCTTCCCGGTGGAGGGACCCGGTTGGTCTGGGTGAAAGGGAGATTTCGATGAGTTCTTTGGGCGGTCCGGACGTCCAGTTATCCAAGCACTAACCGTTCCCAACGCGGCCCAACTTCGCCGATAGACGACGACCAGCGTTTTTTCGCTTGGTCGAAACCATCGCCGGCTGAACGACCCAACGAACAGTTCCCTCTAACTCGTGTTCGTTCGCACACGGTCTCGCGTTCAGTGTTTGGTGTTCGGTTGTTCGGACAAGGAGCGAGGATAGGCTGGTGACAACGGGCTCGCGATAGGCGATAACAGGGCCCAGTCTGTGTCAGTGGTCTTCCATTAACCGCTGAATCAGTCCGGTGTCGGCATTCGCGAACGCCAAAACGCCTCCGACAGTGATTTATCGGTGTTATTATCGCTGCGAGCGGGTCACAGACGAGTGAGACGAGCCATGATCGTGGACACCGATCGCCAGTGAAGGATTCTAGAATGTCCCGCAGAAACTATGGTAAAATCCCTGCTAATTTTATCGCGTATCGTCTACATCTTTCAAGACGGATCTGCTAATTTTTCTGCTAATCAGTAAACCCGAGGCGGGGTTCTCTGGGGGAGCCCGTATCACATTTTCCTGCGTGTTCCGCGAAGCATTTATCTTTCTAAAATGGACGACCTCGATAGAGGCGAACTGGACAAGTCCATGTTTCAGTAAAATTGTACTCATCGACGTATTGCGATCCGTCAGAAACCGTGTGTTAAGACGTAACAGATGTTTAGATCGTCAATGAAGGCAACATGGATGCAATTGCACCTCTTTATTGACTTTATCATAGCAGATAGTGGCCTCTACTGCGTGGCACTCCGCATTCCTCGTAATTAGACCTGGTGGGTGGGGTCTCGATGTTGAGCCGCGTCATTGCGTCTTATATAGAAAAGCTACAAAATTCCATCGAAAGATCGTCGAGTACCTGTACCTCGAAATCCTTCGAACCTCGATCCGAGGACCCTCTTGAATTCCTCCTAGGACTGTTCCCTTCGCTCCGGATGGCTCGCGGACCTTGAGAGTTATTTTTGTTGGTCCTAGAAGCCTCCTCCCGCTCGGCTCGGGACTTGGATGCCCTTAGGGAAGGTTCGGCAGTCTCGGGAATCCTCGATCGAGCCGTGGCTCCTTTTCCAAGAGGTCTCCGAAGACTTCGGACTCGGTCCGGGCATAATTGAAATTTTTTCTGCGGAGATTCTTCTCGTGGAAACGAGTGGATCGAGAGGCTCGTAATGATCCTCTGGCGGCGGAATTGAGAGTCGGCTTTCGCGATCCCAGGGATCCAGAGAGCCACGGCAATCTGGCTCCTGGAAGGAGCGTTCCATGCGTTTCCACGCTCACCCTGCGACCGTAATTTCCGCGAAAAGACCGAACCTGTACGCGCCTGCGGCCGTCACGCTCGAGGAATCCCTGGTGTACACTACTATAGTATACGCTCGCAAACACGCGTGGCCAGTACAATCGCGTTACGTGGTTTCCAGCGGCTTCGGAACGACCGGCCCCACGAGTCCGCTTAAGTACTCTAATCAAATCTCCGATGTTACCTGCTTGTCATTGCCCTCTTGGTTCGCGCGCGCACCCGCGCAGGCCACCGCACCGTTGCGTTGGCACGCTTTTACAACGCGAACGAGATCGCGAACTTTCCTGTACTTGCCAGTGGCGTAGTCGCTCCATCCCTCACTTTATACCGGTTTGCTCAAAATACTCGCCAAATTTCAACTCCCCTTTCTTTCCTCATTTAATATGGACACAGGAATCTTGGACCCTCGACACGTTCCTGAGCGCCTGTACCGCGTCCTATTATGTAGCTCGTTTCGAGCTCCAGTGGCGTAGCATTCTCTTCCGTCTTCATTTGTATTCATTTCTATCGAGTCCCATGTGGAGATTAGAATCTTTATTAGGCTACGAACACGTCCTCTAGCGCCTGTATAATTTTTTATTAGAGGTACTCTCTAAATTTCAATCTGTATTCATTTTCACCTTCAACACGGAGATAACAATCTTTGTTAGGCTACTGACACGTTTTCTAGCGCCTGAATAATTTTTTGATTGACTCCTTCACGTCCTCCAGTGGCGTAGCCTTCTCTCCCATATTTCAATTTGTATTTACTGTTTACCGAGCTCGAATTACAATTAGCCTACCAAGATTATTTCTGGTAGATGGTGCCTGTAGTCTCCACTGTCTTCCCTGCTACCACCAATGACGTTGGAGCCTCCTCCGTGAAATTTATGGACGATTCCGCAGAGATACTCTCGAAATTTCAATTTGTATTCGTCTCTGGCGAGTTTAATATGAAACCGTGAATTCTAATTAGACCACGGACACTCGCGTTAACTTATTCGTTGCTCCCGATGTCGTAGGAGCCTCGTCCGTGTGAAATTCATGAGCGATTTTCCGTTGGTCTTGAACTTAATCTGAAATCGTGGATTTTAATTAGACCGCGAGCGTGTTTTTGACCGCGAGAGATAATTGCTCGCACTGGCGTAGGACTGGCGAAATTTATTTCCACATGCTTTGTCCCCGTCTCTCTCAGACGTCTCTCTAAAGTCGCACGACACAGCGTAACTAGTCGCGCGGGAAGATGAACATTCAGAATAGGAAAAGCATACGAGAACACCGATTATGATAATGCGTCTGGAGATTCGACGGCCATGGGAGGCAGAGTTTCGTCGGATACGTTCGCCGACAATTAATGCGCGCTCGCCGGCCGATAATGTTGAATTATTTAAACGCGATAGCCGCGGCAGACGGTCTCGCGTGTACCCACCGACGAACTAATAGCGAACGATTGTGCGAGCCGTCATTTAAATTGCATATCGCGTCCGACAGGTTTCAGACGCGCCGTAGTCCTCCTTGCTCTCGTGACAATTGTATGCAAATCGGCCGGCGTTAAGAACTTGACCGACCAAGTTTTTCTTCCGTCGTGATTGCGTTATTTATCGCGCCATTAAAAAAAATCGGAATTGCCTCACGATCCCTTTCCCCGCGAAAAAGCTGACGAAGGCTGCGAAGCCTCCGCCTTTCAACCTGTTTTAATCGAGCAAACACGCCGCGCAAAAACTTCATACTCGACCGGAGATTTATTTATCAGCCTCTTCGATCCTTTGTTGCTCGGTGAAAAAGCTGATCGACGGTTTTATCGCTTCTCATAAAAATGTCGACGAACCTGTGCTACCAGCTTCATCGAGATCTCTGTGTTCCGGAGTTCAATAAATTAGCTGTGCCTGATCGCTAGAGAATTTTAAAAAGCTGGAGCTTGCAGCGTCCGCGAAATAGCGTCCGCGAAATAGCGTCCGCGAAACGCGTTCCATTCAGCCTTGAAACGGTAACAAGCTCAGCCGAGTTCCGGAGCGGATGTTCCACAAGTGTGAAACCTAATCCGTCATGTTTTCAGTCGGGGAAGCCTCCAGAATTATTTGCGTCGTCATAACAAGTTGAATCGGAAAACTTCGAGAACAATGAGGACGTTCGATTTCAAAGCAATTTTCTATAGGTGTGTTATCGGAGCGGTAATCGAAGAAGTTATCAGGAACGTGAACAGGAATTCGAGATATTAGTGCGCTCTCCCTTTGCTAGCAAACTGGGGATGTCGTCAGCATTGAAAACGTTCGATCACGTGCAATCTCGAGACGAGCAGCATTTTCCTATTCGTAGGCCCTGGAAGCGGCTTTTTTCCTGATATCTTATCGCTGCGAGAGATTGCGGAAGCTCGAAATAGTCTCGACAATTATCGTGCTACAATTTCCTTTGTTCCTCGCTTATTTTCCTCGCGGTTAACCATCTTCGTTGGGGAGTTTCGGACGAGTTGGAAAAATTCAATGCTGTTAAATTGGTAATTCTTCTCTCTTATCCGAGCTACAACTCTTATCAACAGGACAAATTCGAGCGAGGGATTCCCCTCAAATTAGTGGTATAAAAATCTGTACAAATCCGCGAGCTATCTCGGAAGAGGTCAAAATTCAAGAGCGAGTTGCTCTAAAATTAATGATACATATAAAGATCTAAAAAAATCTGCGAACTATCTCGGAAGCGGAAAAGCTCGCGTTCGACAGTATTTTCGAAGTTAACGAGGGAGAAGATAGTTGAGCAGATACAGCGACACGTTGTAAATCAGCGCTCAACATATCCAAACAGCGTTAATTAAAAACGCTCGGTCGCGGGCGGCGAATCTGGATCCTGGATCCTCGGGAAGATTGTATCTCCGTTGTAATTTTTCCCGGCGAAACGCGCGGTATGAAATGGTCGGTCGTCGGACAGCGATAAAACGTGTGGCAAATAAGAAACGAGCGCCGGGAAGAAGGTGTACGCAGTGGCTGTTGCCGGCGCGATGACTCGACAGGATCATTGTCCACGGTTTATTGTCTCCCGTTCATTTTTCGCCGCCATACATAGGAGCAGCCGGATGGACGGACGTGGACGCGAACGTAAATCGATATTACGATTTGCGGAACCGAGCGAATCGTCCAGCATCCTCTTTCTTCGTGTACTGGTCCTACTCGAACCAATATCAATGTTGCAGGGTTGTAGTATTTTTAGACCCGGTACCGCACGTGGCGTAAAATATTTCATTCGCGTCGGTTTGTGTTTCGTTCCCCATTTCCGTTTCCGTTTCCTGGGGAGGATGTTTACATCCCTCTGGCGCAGGGAATCTGTTCTAACTGGAGAAAAATGTTTGGCTTACAGGGGCGCAGTATGTGCCCGGCGCTGGGCTTGGCGCCGCACCCCAAGACAGGACCTTCAACTTCGAGTACACACCGAACTATCCGCCGACGAGAGCTGACCGATTCAGGGGTGGTCCTGACATACAAAAGAGAATGACTCAGAGGGAGGACGTGCTCAAGTTCGAGCAGGGCCGCATCAAGGCCCTGCAGGAGGAACGCCTGCACATCCAGAAGAAGACCTTCACCAAATGGATCAACTCGTTCCTCCTCAAGGTAATGCTCCGGGCGATCTATAAATTTCCCTATGGCTCGAAGTCTCCTGCAACTCCTTAACACTAAATCCTGCCTTCAAACTGCACCTTTTTTTTGGGGGCGGTGGGGAAATACCGTTCCGTACGGCTCCCCCTAAGCTGACAGTTGGGGGAACGGGACTAAAATCCATACCCACTTAGAAACCCCTTCACCTACTAACGTCTGGCATAGGTAGAAGTAGGGTCCCACTGTTCGCATAATCTCCTACTTCTACTTAGACGCATCATCGCCGGATCCATCCTTCACAAAGGATTTACTCAATTCCGGATGCCTTCAAACTGCACCTGATTTTGATCAAAACATTATTTTTCCAGGCGCGCATGGAAGTGGACGACCTGTTCACGGACCTGGCAGACGGCAAGAAGCTTTTGAAGCTGCTCGAGATCATCTCCGGCGAGCGACTGGCCAAGCCGAACAATGGCCGCATGCGAGTACACAAGATCGAGAACGTGAACAAGTCTCTAGCGTTCCTTCACACCAAGGTAAGATTCTTTAAAAATTACTTCATTAGAAACAATTAAAATAATCCATCAGAAATATTGGTACGCGGTCGCTACACTAGTTTTAGAACGACCTGTACCCCGGCGAAATAGCAACGGAGTCCTGGAAGATTAAATCGCTTCATTCAAAGGACCGTGGAGCTCTTCGGTTCGGCTTCATTCATTACGTCGATAGATCTAATTGTTCGCGGAGGACAAGCCAGAAAATCATTCTCACGCTTTCACGATTGTCCCAGCGGCATTCTCAGCGGCGACGTTATGTAAGGAACGCGAGGTTGCATAAGCGAAAATTGAAATTTTCTCCGGCACCGATTTTTTCCGCGATCATGGACATTAATAAACGACTATTAGCCGGTGATCGATCGCTCGGCCGCCGCCGATCGCCGGTGCCCCTTCGCTTCTGCGATTTTTGCGGTCTATCTCTTGTCTGTGCAAATAACTATTTCGCAAGTATCCACGGACACCTGCTTCTGATTTGCCTTCAACACTTCGCGTATATTCCTGCGAAAAATTGCTGCGGATTCCCGTTCTCTTGAGCAATTATCTCAAATATTTCGATCTACGATTAAAAAGTCTTCTTCATCCCCAGGGCATAATCTCAGAGATTAAGGCATAATCTCAGGGATTAACCTAGATCCAGATAAGTTGAACAAAATGTTATATTTATAATAACCAAGAACAAGCTGTTAATACACTGTCGACGCAATTTCTTTCGATGTTACGTGCGCAGTCTCGGACGAGGCACGCAGTTTCGCGACGTCCTACGTAGACGCGGAACTCCCCACGAAGCCCCGTAAGTGTAAACTCCCCGTGAATGGCCTCTATGCCTCGAAGCTTATGACATAATAGTTTTATGCGCACCGCAAACGCCCGGCATAACGCGTTGATACACCTGGAGCCCTCTTCCAGGTATCTGCTTCCTTCGAGCTCGATTTGCTCGAAAACGGAAGCTTCCAGAGACAAATTACTTTCGGTATTTTCGGTGCAGAATTTCACAAGCTACAAGATAGTATAGGGCGTTTTCCCCGTCGTGGCTTCGTTCTCCAGGAAATCCGCTTCAAAGGGGCGGCAGGCGTTTTTTCACGCGATTTGCTCGAGTGCGCGCTTCGAACTCGATTTCCAGGAAAATGGAAGCTCCCAGTGGGAACTTACTTATGGTATTTTCTATGCAGAATTTCACGAGCTACAAGATAGTGTGGGACTTTTCTCCACCGGTGTAGAGATTGCGGCGGAACGTAAGGCGAGAAGACAGAACATTGACCAGGCGAGTCGGTTCGTCTCCGTTCCCCGTTCGATTCGATCGAGAAAGACGGTCGTCATCGGATTCTCCTATTACCGGAAGCGACGCAGACCCATCCCACGTCTCGTTCCCTGTCTCACGTTCTCACGTGTTCCAGATCGGAGCACGTTCCGTCGTCGGGCACTCGCTTTTCCCATTGCGCGCGGCGACCTTACGCGGAATTCTCGCGAACGCTTCGGATCTGTGAAACCTGTAGTTTCATCAGAAAAAGACGGACGTACACACCACCCTCCGACTGGTTCGGTGACTTTCGACTGAAATTTTGTTTTAGTATTACCAGTTTATAGATCGCAGATAAACGCGATTAATCGATTAAGCCGGCTCGGCATGGAGGATGATGCAAATTCGCTGGCGTGTTGCGGCCGTGCCAAGTGAAAACCAAACAAAAGACAGTTTTGAGCAACACTTTCGAGCACTTTCGCGAATTTCCCCGACTTTCTAGGGGCTCTTACTCTCCCTTATTCATGGCTAATACGATTACGTACCGGCGATGAGAGCGGCGATAACGGGAAAAGTAATATTTCGATCTTGACTCGGTTTTAATCTAATCACCTCCGTTAGAAAACAATAGACTGTATCTTTGCGCTTCACTTTCTTCTTTAATTGCAGCTTCAACATGTGCCGTGAAGATACGTCGTGCGACGTTAAGGTGGGACGGTCGTAAACTTTGTAGAATAAGAATTTCTGGTTTACATTCGCGAGGATAATTGTTACGCGAAAGATAACGTCGACGATGATCGATCCTCCGCGCGATTGGGCGTGGCTGCCACGGGAGCACCGACTTTAAGTGTTATTGCCTCGGGATGGATCGTCGGAGAGCAACAACTCCGCAACGAAGCCCGATGAAGCCGTTATTTCGGTTTATCGGTCGATTTTTCGGCGAACGATCTCGCGAGGCATCGTAAATCTCACGAGCATAATAAAGCTACGGGAGATAATCAACGTTAACAATTTTTATTTCGCATAAGAATTCGCAGTCTAGAGATTACGGTTCCCGTTCGAGGGACAGGATTCCTCTGGGGAAATACGCTCGATCCCGGACGATCGTGACCAATCGATCGGATCGCGATCCAACCGTGGAAAGTTATTCACGGAAAAGACACGTCCGGCGTGTCGTGTATCGCCGTACTCCGTTACGTGAGCCATAATAGTGGCCACTTACGTAAAACACGTTGCTAATCGTGTAGAAAAAGTGCAAAATACGCGGACGCGAGCTTGGGGAGCAATTAAAGCTACACTGTACGGTAAACTCTCGTAGTTTCGATACCGGCGTGACGGCGGCTGCGACTCGAGTTAGGTATGCCATGGAACCGCGAAGTGCAATGACAAATTGCGCTTCGAGGGGTCAATATTTCATTCTTGTCAACTGTTTCTTCGCTTACTCGACGTCCACCATCTCGAGCCGGTGCCATTCCGTCGTTTTATCTCCGGATTCCACAATTATCGTTAATTGCGAGCGTGTTCCTCGAAGCGTGCATTACCCATCAAATGGTACACGGCACGAGTTCTATTAAGTGCTACACAGTTTTAAGAAAATAATTCCATAATCAATTTCCTTAACACTTGGTGATTGCTACGATAACAGCGTACGTAGCCGCAGTCTTAAAGTCTATAAAAGAAGGGAATATACTTCCATGTGGTTCGTGTTTCTCGCGATGGACGCAGGAAATTATTAAATGTGCGACGCAACTTGCAGGACGGCCGCACTCAGTATTTCATCAATCCATTAAACCCCAACAAATTTAGCGACGCAGAGTTTGCCTTGATTTACGGCACGGTAACGTCTAGTGGCGCCTCGGAGTCGCCATTCGAGTCGAAAGGGTTAATAACAGTGGAAAGTACGAGCTGGAAGTTTGAGCTGCAAGCGCGGTTTGTGGCTTTTTAACGGGCAGCTCGGGAGTGAAAGAAAATGTTCCAATTTGCATCCGGCCGTAAATTCCGGCAAACGGCGATAAAGTGGAGCAAGCCTTGGGTACTGTAAACAATAAGTGGCGTGCAACGGCATCGGCGATAACTAAAAGAGAAGTTCGACGACGAAAATGGACACACCGTTGCTCGTCCGCTCCGTTAGAAGGAGGTTGGGGCCGCGTCCTTTGGTTTTACGACTGTTTCGCGATGCCGATGGCCCCGATGGCCATTCCGCGATTCTCTGCCAAGGGGACTCCCGCTGCTCGCTGCCACGGGCGTCGTAAAATCAAGAAAATTCGAAATAGGGTCCCCGATGCGTTACGGGACGTTCCAGAAGCGGGGGGACTGGTGTTAATCGCTCGGACAAAATGCCCATAAACACGGCAAAAGTGTCTTCATACCGGCGCGTCGCGCGTTTCGCTGGACGTACGGTCTCGGTTGCGTATCATTCAGTCACCCTGTATCGCGAATGTAATCAAGTGGTTTGTCAATTACGAACGAAACGGCGGAACGACCATAAAACCGGCAAAAATATCCTCCGACTGGTACAGTAAATATCGGCGGACGTTTTAATGGGCCCCGTGACCCCCATCTTTGAACGGCCGTGTATTATTCAATGAATTTCTCGAGAGACCGTGAACCAAAGAATTTGTGCGTTCAGATCTCTCTGAAATGTTCTGTATAGATTTCAAATATCTATGCGCAGTGTCTCGAACTGAAGTGACTCTTTCTATTTTCCTCGATCCAAATTCGCGTCCGTACTTTCGCAACACCCTATACTGCTTTCTCTGGCCGGCGGTAAAAAGAGAAACCCGGGAAATGCATACGAAGTCGCCGGCGTAAAAACGTGGTTAACTTGAAAACCAAATATTTATCGATCCCCCCTCCAAATGCACATTAATTTTTCATGGGCCGGCGTGGGAAGTCGGCAACAAAAGCGCCGCGAAATTCCACGCGTTTATAGCACTCGAGAATTCAAGTAATTCTTCTGTGCAAAATGTTCTTATAGCTGAACAAAAAATCCGAGATTTCTGGAGCAGCGTAATTAGACCCTCGTCTGAGATTTTTCGATCGCGCTATCTCGGCTATTTGCAGACGCAGTGCGACACGAATTCGCGAGCTGATAAGCATGCTCCAATTATTCCTCTAGTCAAACAATTGCTCCATTATCGCTATGTAGCCGCGAGAAAAGGGTTATCGTCGGGAAGTAGGACATTTTGCTCGAGACGAATAATAATCGGTAACGCTGCCGTGTACCGATTCCCTTCCACGATAATTACGAAGAAATGCCGAGTCACACGTCCTGCCGTGCACTTTCACCGAAACTCATAGTTCAGCTGCTACAGAGCGGCTCAAAACACAGCTCCCGATCGCCAAGTCTTCAAAAAAGAAGCGACCAAATCGGATTGCTAAAAAACATTTTTTAAATCGGGGATTCTGTGTAAATTCAGGATTGTGTGACCACCAGCTTTGCCGCAGCCTGTTGTCCAACGTTCCCCGGTATCGTCTCCATCTGTACGGCATGGAAAATAGAATGAGCGCCTCGAAGACCATTAAGAGGCAGGCTGTCGCGACCAATCGACTCGCAGAAGAGGACAAGCGTCTTCTGGGACTCTTGCTTTCGTCCCGAGTCGAAAATATTTCCTCGAGCGATCTAACGCGAAATAATCCGCACAGGAGCAACGTATCTGCCGTCTGGTTTCATTTCACATCTGCGGGGCTCACGGTCTAGCAAGTTTCGCTTCGGTCGCTGACCCTTCTTTCTCCCTCGGTCCCTCTCTCTCGCTGTCTTTCTCTCCCGTCCCTCTCTTTCTATTTCTTTGATCCTGCTTCCGTTCTGTCCCCCTCCGAGAGATTCATCTCTCGGCCTCCTAGTCCGATCTATTCCCCAATTTTGCTGTTTTCGTTTCGGCGACGTACGCCATGTTGGTGTACGGCGCACGATGAAGAAAAAAAAAACGGCTAATTACGTCCCCGAAAGATAAGTCTCGGCGTTCAGCGAGAGAAACGTTTCGCAACACGTCGACTTCTTGTATCTTGGAGTGTGTCGGCCGCAGTACCTCGTTTATTGCCGCGATATTGAAAACGATCGTTTTCGAGTGTGCTATCGCCGGCCCCGACAGTTGGGCGTCCGATAGCATCCTCGTTTCGGCGGATTGTTTACCGACAGATATCCTTATCGATCGATTCGGGGAGCTTCTTGGAAAACAATCATTCCCTCCGTTTCACCTCGATGTTTAATTACTAGGTTTCTCGTGATTAGACTGCGGGTTTTATGGATTCATGATAAAAATGGAAGCTCCCAGAATTTCACGAGCTACAAGATAGTATTAGACGTTTTCCCCCGGCGAGGCTTCGTTCTCCAAGAAAAGCGCTGCAAAGGGGCGGCAAATATTTTCGTTCGTGCGACTTGGTCGGATGTGCGCTTCGAGCTCGATTTGCAGGGAAATGGAAGGATCTAGCGGAAATTTACTTCGGACATTTTTGGTGCAGAATTTCTCGAGCTACAAGCAGTATTTTACGCGTTCATGATCAAAATGAGTAGGCACAATTTCAAGTAGAATTTCAGAGAATATAAGGACACCGATGCATTATTTTCAACTAACAATAAGATAAGATTTTACGTCATCATCGAGAACTCTCGCGACCAGTGTCGAAAGATCTAGAAAACCTTTAGATCCTGAAGGAAGGATTTAGTAGCTGGAGGGCGTCGCGTGAGCTGTTGATCCTCTGAGGAGGGCGCGGGATTGCTCGATCCTCTTGGACTAAACGAGAAAATGAGCCTCCTAGATCATCGGGGACAGTTGACCGGAGGCTGTACAGGTTTTAACGGTGAAGCTGGACAAGCGGTAGCCGGTTGATTCCTTAAACGATGACGAAACACCGGGAATCTTTCGCCGGCGGTGCACAGCAGCAACGATCAGGAATGTCCTTTCGGAGTTGTCATTCGCGTGCCTGCGATCCACATTCCGCAATCCTGCCAAGAATGCCGGTTGTAAACGACGCCGTAGGAAAACCGCTACGCGGCCGGCCAGTTAAGCACACTCTCCGAAAGAGAGAGGAAAGAAAGAGAGAGAGGGAAACGAGAGAATCCGCGACCGTGGATGAAAATTGCCCGTGGTTCGCAGATTTCATGCCTTTCAACGAACCCCCTGCGTTCATCTTTCAGCATTCCCGATAGCTTCACTCGCCGTTGATTTATGGCTGGCCTGGCCCGTGGATTTAAATGCCGGGCTATTCACCTCCTAACCGAAGATGATGGACTTTTGTCAGCTGAATTGATGGCGAGGCGAACGTCGATTTACAAAACAGACCAAGAAACACGCAGGAAGTGATCTCTTTCTCGAGTCTTTGTCTTCTAAATTGGCACGGTTGCGGAATCAAATAATTAGAGGTCCTACTGTCAAAGTCCCTGAACAAGGAAGACCTGGGAATCAGTTTCAGAACGCGCCAGTGTTGTCTGTGAAATTAGATATTAATTATCGGCAATAATTTTCAAGGGTAATACTGATCGCCAAAATTCGAACAGACGGCCACTGTTCGAGGAACACGGCCACCCAGCACTTAATTGCCAGATAAATGACAGTGTCCGCGTTTTTGCGCGGTTAGGAGGCACATCGTGGCAATTCAAGATGAAAGAAACGACCGTTGGCCGGCGAGAGCAGACTTCCGACGGTGAACGCAGCTCGTAGGAGTCGCATTCCACGCTAAATACATTAAGAATGCTATACTCATTCCTGTTGAGGCCTTCGTGGTCGACCGTTGCAACCCTGATGGAATTAATTTCCGCGAACGTTTCCATTAGCGCGGTGGAACTCGCGGTTCGCCAGCTCTGTCGTCGAATATCCAACGTTTTGCCGGAGCTGAACGTTGTGAAACTGCGTCTAATCAAATCCTGCGAAATGATCTCCCCGGGATCGTCCGTGTCACGAGCGTGGGTGTCAATTGCACTGAGAATTGATTCTGCTTTAATTGTAACAGCGATGTGAAAATTGAGCTCATAATTATGAAAGTGGTCTAAGTCAACATTATTTCAAACTAAATTAATCCAATGTAATTTTTACGATATTGTCAAAAATGAACCGTTAGAATAGAATAGAAATGCTTTATTTTTAGCCTCCCGGCCATAAAAAGGGACTCGGTTTAGAATTCTAACTAGGTAAACTCTCTCATCCTTCCACACATCCTCGGACCAACTCGTACACTTTGCTTTGAGCTATCTTTCTCTTATCTTTCCTTCTACTCTTTTTTTTCCTTTTTCCCCTAACTGATAGTGCTTGTTACTTCAACGTTATATGGAATTCATTTAGTATTAATATCCTTTTCTTTTAAGCATCTCGAAACAAGAAATGTATATGATCTAGACCACTTTCATAATTATGGGCACAATTAACTATCGAACAATTTTCACACTGTCAAAAAATGGTTTCTGCATTGTCGGAAGAGAGATCTCTCTCCGGCGGTTCGCATATTCGCTAATGGAAACCGTGCGACCCAGAGCAAGCTTCCTGGCCTAGCGGATCGATCGGATCGTCGACGCAACGATAACGGTGCAGATAATTACGGGAAATGGGTGAACGGATGATTCGGTCGGTAATACGGGCATCGCCTCGGTATCTCTAAGGACATCGGGCCGCTTAAGTAGGATACCAAGAGCAACCTGTTCAACGAGAAAATAGTGCGTGAAGCGAAGAGCTGCAAGCCGGGGGATCCCGGGAGGCAGAGCTAATTGATCAACGCGCGCGTTCGGGTTTTAGTTGCTCCTCGTGCAGCGTGAGTATCGGCTTGCGCGATCTGCGACGCTGATACCGATCTTGTTAATTAATTTATCCCGAGCATGGGATAACCGTCCAACAGATTCCTATCGATGTCCTCGACATCTGGGTCGGTCGACGAACAGTCATAAATGGAGATACAATGGAGAGCAGTCTCGCTCCTTTTTTGATCGCGGTTAAATTGCCGTGACCGAAGAGGGAATTATTTGAACATTATTTTCCTTGGAGAATGGATTCTATGTGTATGTACATAATTCAATTTCAAATGGTCCTTAAAAGGGTTAGAGAAGTAAAATGATTGTCTCTTAGAATCAGCACAGTTTGTCCATATTTTGTTGAGACCGAGGTATCGTGGATTTCTACCAACCCTTCTACCCTGAAATGAGCATGTGTCCTAACGCTGCTGCAGGACACACTTGGCGTGTCTTTTTTCTGGTCGAAATCATGTCGGCCGCCTCTTTGACATGATCTAATCAGCGAGGAGCGCCGTCGATCGTCATTCTCGTTAATTTATCCGACTGGCAAAAAGGCCACCGCTTCGGCGCCCGCTGAGAGAGCCACTCTCGAGTCTCTCCCCGAAGTCTCTTTCTCTTTCTGTTTGAATGCGCCCCGTGGCCTGCGACCGACTGCAACAAAAAGCAATTGGCGGCGAGGAGAACGAGTACCGGTTATTTAACGCCGTCGTTGCCTTTATGCCACTTATCGGGGCCCGGCCGCGCCGGTCTCGTTGCACGAGTTTTAACTGTACCCCACCCTTCCCAGCCGATATAACAGTACCGTCATTCCCGTCTTACTATGCAGCCCGTGGGCTCATTCATTATTCATACGCTGAGCTGATACCCCGGCTCATAACGTGAGCGTATGCAGTCCGGTCCTCGCTGAAAATTCGAAGGTTGAGCCCCTGGCCCAACCCGGCACGGCCCGATCCGAGCCACGATTAACGGATCGCCGTACCACACTCTCCTGGACGGCAGACCTCCCCGAACGTAATCCGCGGATCGTTCGCCGAACGACTTTTTAAATGACTCCCTCGACCGACACCTTCGATTCACGTTTATTCACCTGTCGCCCTAGCGCGTCGCGATCAATGGCAATTTCTCGACTCCCAGAATATGTACCTCGAATTCATTCAATTTTTAACACCTTCTCCGTTGTACAAAGCTCGAAGAAATAGATTTATTGAATAATTCCTCTATAATGCAGCTTTGCATCGTCAACCAATTTTTCAATTTGAGAAGATGTGCTGTGACACTTTTGGTAGGAACGATGTCAAAGCCGTTTCCCAAGACTTGTTTCCAGTTTTTTAAAAATTGCTACCCCTTTCTTTGACCCCTCTCTGGGACATGAATGCAACGTCGAGGACATGAATGATATTTGGGGAATAAGATTGTAACATCTTCTGGACCTAGCATAATGTCTACCTCTAGTTGAACTTTCTGATGATCCTCCCAGTACCCTGGAAAAGCAAGATCAAAAAAGCGTGCTTTGCATCCTATAATATAAGCTTGAATTGAATCTTGTGTAGCAGCAAAGAGGGATGCTAGCGCCGGCAAAGAGTCCGATATCTATATGGCCTTTAATACCAGCCCTGACAAGGATTTAGGTGCTCGATCTATCTGGTTTTAGCCGAAGGCGAACGGTTGCCCTGCGTGATCGCCATTGATCGCATGATAGAATCGTCACTGTGTCCGATCGGGTAGCGTCATTCACTTATCCTCGTTGATCGGCCCTTGTATCGGAGTAAACGTGAACGACAACCGTTCCCCGCGTTTTAATGGCGCATTAGGGTTGGGGAAAGGGGGCAGGGATGATGAACGAGACGGTCGTTCAGTCGACGCCTGCCTCGAGGTCCATTATGCAGATCGAGGATCTGTTATTATCGAGTGATCACCTCTCGGATATATGTTGCCGCAGTTTGTGCCGGCGTTGCGCACACATAACCCGCGCCGCGGCTACAAATTACGCGACAGGAAGAGCATAACGTTACCTCAACCATAATGCCCGTCCGTTTGTTTACTCTCCTCCGGAGATAATCACGGGACTTCTTGCGGGAATATTGATTCCGAAACGCGATTTTCAGTCGGTCGATTATAAACACCGGTTTCCCTTCAGGAAATTACCTGGATCGCCTCTGTCGCCTCCATTTTCCAAGATTTATAGTCCTGCGGCATTTGGGAACAGTGTGGATTTCGAATTTTTTGTTTCCGACAGTGGAGGACAGGACAGTTTGCAGAAGGCTAGATTTATTGGATATTATTGCGAGATTGTTTTTCTGGGTGCAGTTTTACTTGAAGACTGCTCGGTTACACGCGAAGGTCACCCGATGCACCCGTGTTTACGTACTGTCGATTGGGTTTCTTTTGCATTCCGCGGGATGTCAGCCCTCCCCCCTCCCTCTGGAAAGAACAATAATTTTCATTTCGCCGCGGCCTTGATAGACCGGCACAAGTGATCGGACGGCATTCCAGAAGTCGCAAGAACGTCGTGCCACGGGGCACACACTGCGAGTCAGTATAATAATGCGGAGAGCTTGTTTGTTGGCCCACAACCGCTTCTTCAGCTCCCGATCGTTTATCAGACATCCAGCAAATAGAAGACCCTAAATTTTATCTTGCAGAATCTTCTAAGAATCCGCGTAACTTACTGTATTTTAATACTGAAATAGGTTCCTCTTAAAACAATAGCTTCTCTCTCCTGTTGAGATGCGGCCGATGACGTAATACGCACGCTGCAACGGGAGCGCAGTAACGAGGATAGATAGCTTAACGTAATACACCTGTTTCCTTATTAACGATGACATCAGTATCTTAACGCATTGCACTCTTCGAGCGGTGTATAATCAGGTGTGGCTAATGGCCTAACAGTGCATCCACTTTGTATCCTATGCGGAACCTGTATCTCAACCCCGCTTCGTCAGCCCGTTGAAACGAGTACTACTACCTGACTGATCTCGTTAACGCCTCTGCTTTCAACCTCGATTTCATTTATTTATTTATTTATAATTTGACGCTCTATCTTCCTGTCGCGATCGTTGCGATTAACGCTTGAGAAATCGTTCAAGCGCTAACAGAGCGACCGTATTACTCGAGATTAAAACTAATTATTAGACCGCCGATCGATACGCGAAATAAAAATCGGATCGGTAAGATACAGGAGTTTATTTCGCTTTTCTTAATTACTTTGGTAAGTTGCTCGGTTTATGTATTTATAATAAAAGTGGGAAGATCAATTACAACACGGAGAAGTGAGATACAATTCAGACAATTTATATTTTGCACAAAAATCCGCAGACTACTAATTAGTATCAGAAATATTGGCTCTCCAGTTTTTGTTTCGAATTGCTCATTTCATGCAATTATAATGAAAATGAGAAGATCAAATACAACATGAAGAATTTTTGCACAAAAATCCGCAGGCTACTAATTAGTATCAGAAATATTGGCTCCCCAGTTTTTGTTTCGAATTGCTCATTTTATGCAATTATGATGAAAATGAGAAGATCAAATACAATACAACACAATTTTTATTTTGCACAAAAATCCACAGGCTACTAATTAATATCAGAAATGTTGGCCCTCCAGTTTTCGTTTCGAGTTGCTCATTTTATGCATTTATGATAAAAATGGGAAGATCAATTACAACATGAAGAATTTTTATTTTGCACAAAAATCCGCAAGCTACTAATTAATATCAGAAATGTTGGCCTTCCAGTTTTCGTTTCGAGTTGCTCATTTTATGCATTTATGATAAAAGTGGGAAGATCAAATACAACACAGAAATGAAACACAATTCAGACAATTTTTATTTTGCAAAAGAATCCGCAGGGTACTAATTAACATCAGAAATGTTGGCTCTCGAGATTTCGTTCCAAGATTGTCTAGCTTTCGCGTTAGTCGAGTCGTTTTCGAAGGTCCCACATTCGGTTTCTTGTTGGTGACCATACTATCACGAACCCAAGGCCGCGTTGCACTTCTTACTTTTCTCGTGACGCAACCGACCGATGCAAGCCCATTTTATCATAGCGAGGAGATACTCATCCAGCGGACTCTCACTCGGCGAGCTGACTATTAAAACCCGGTGTGTTTACGCAACGATATTATACCAATGGACAGCGCGTGCATTCCGCTCTTTTACTTTATTCCTCCGCGAGCTCGCGCGCGCGCTCGCTTGCTTGCGTTCACTCACGCACGTACACACAGACATGTGCAGGATGGAATGCGAATATCATTGTACCAGAAGTCCACCGATCCCTTCCCATAAATTCTGCGAGCGCATTATGCGGTTGCATTCACCTGATCCGCGCCGACTGTGCGCCCGAGAACTCGTGCATCGAACGGATGCGCGAGTTTTAATGAAACGCGCAGAAGGAGAGAAACGTCCGGAGGCTAATGAATGTTTCATCGTCGAACGTAATTTATGCCAGCGAGAGAACCGATCGGAATCTCTTTATTATACTTGTATGAACTTTCCCCGATGACACCTCCGGGGAACGATCTTCCCGGAGCTACCTGCTGATCGCATGTAACTCATGGTTCCTCGTCGATCACGCTATCTGTGAACGTTCTTCTCGATCTGATCGCACATTATGATTGCAGGTTCGACTGGAGAGTATAGGAGCCGAGGATATTGTGGATGGAAACCCGAGGCTGATCTTGGGTCTGATCTGGACGATCATCCTCAGGTTCCAGATCCAGGAGATCGAGATCGACGTGGACGAGGAAAATGACAGCAGCGAGAAGAAGTCGGCGAAGGATGCGCTTCTACTTTGGTGCCAGAGGAAGACCAATGGGTATCCTGGCGTTAACATCCAGGACTTCACTGGTACGTTCAAACAAAGGACATCTGGTAACGCGTCGACTGCCATCTCAAATATTAATTACTAAACTGCGGATTATATGCATTTATGGTAAGAATGAGTGGGCGTAATTTAAAGCAGCAAAAACATTAGAAGAATTTGAAGGTAAATCATTATATGATTTTTAATCCACTAAATATATTAAGAAAGAAATTAAATTTTTATTTCACTCCACTTTTAGTGGATAAGTAATAGATCCGCAGTCTATTAATTACTTTTTTAATTGCAAATCATCCAAATGTAGGCGACACGGCAGTCAACGTGTTAGAACACGATAATGTACAGAGTTTACAACTTGAAGTTTCTTTTTCAAAGGGTCCTGGAGAAGCGGACTGGGCTTCAACGCCCTCATACACGCTCACAGACCAGACCTGGTCACTTGGTCCGAGTTACAGCAGAACAAACACATTGACAACCTCAACTATGCCTTCGACGTTGCCAATTCCGAGCTGGGAATACCACGGCTGTTGGATGCCGAAGACGTGGACACTGCGAGGCCCGACGAGAAGTCCATCATCACCTACGTCGCCTCCTATTATCATACGTTCGCCAGGATGAAGAACGAAATCAAGAGTGGCAAGAGAATCGCTAATGTATGTATCAATCGCTATTTTATTGTCCCTTTTTCTTGATGATGTTCCTGTTAACCTTGAACGACCTTCAACAACCTCGAATAACGCTCGACAACCTTCAACAATCTCCAACAACCTCGAACAATCTCCAACAACCTCGAACAATCTTCGACAATCTCGAACAATCTCCAACAACCTTGAACAATCTCCAACAACCTTGAACAATTTCTAATAACCTTGAACAATTTCTGATAACCTTGAACGATTTCTAATAACCTTGAACAATCTCCAACAACCTTGAACAATCTCCAATTTCCTAGAACATTCTTCGACAACCTTGAACAGCCTTCAACAATCTCGAACATTCTTCGACAACCTTGAACAGCCTTGAACAACTTCGAGCAATCCTCGACAACCTTGACCGACATTTGTCAATATCCGCAGATCGTGGGGCAAATGATGGACGCCGACAAGATGAAGATCCACTACGAGAAGCTGACCAGCGACCTGCTGGAGTGGATCAAGATGAAGATAGGTGTGCTGGAGAACCGCAGTTTTCCCAACTCTCTAGAGGGTATACAGCGGGAGCTGCTAGCCTTCAAACAATATAGAACAGTGGAGAAGCCGCCGAAGTACAAGGAGAGATCGGAGATCGAGGCTTTGTACTTTCACATAAACACTCAATTGAAGTCGTTGAACCAGCCCGCGTTCATACCCCAGGAGGGCCAATTGGTGCACGACATAGAGAGGAACTGGGTGGAGTTGGAGCGAGCGGAGCATCGTCGGGAGGTTGCTCTGAGAACCGAACTGCTGAGACAGGAGAGGCTGGAGCAGTTAAACTACAAATTCGAGAGAAAGAGTGTCCTGCGAGAGGGTTACTTGAAGGAGATGATTCAAGTGTTAACGGACCCGAGGTACGGCAGTAATTTGGCTCAAGTGGACGCCACGGTTAAGAAGCATGAAGCTATTAGCGCAGATATTCTAGCTAGAGAAGAACGTTTCCATGATTTGACAAACATGTCCGAGGAGTTGGTTCGGGAGGTTTATCACGGGATGGAAAGGGTGCAAGTCAGGGAGCAGGAGGTGTTGCAGAAGTGGAAGGAGCTGTTGGCTCTGCTGGACCATCATAAATCGAACCTGGTTGCTTTGAGTTCTCTGATGAGCCTGATGCGGGAAATCGACACGACCTTGGCTTCGATTCAGGAGCTTCAGCTCTATTTCCAGAGCACCGACGTGGGTCCGCATTTGCTGGGAGTCGAGGACCTGCTGCAGAAGCACAGCTTGCAGGAGCTGCAGGTCACGGCTCTAGGAGAGACCCAAAGAAGGCTGGGCAGACAGGCGGCCACGCATCTGTCGCAACCGCAGAGCAAGGAGGTTCCTCTGCTGCAACAGAAGCTGGAGATGTTGAACAGGGCGTACGACGAACTGATAGAGTACAGCAAGGAACGCAAGGCTCGCCTGGAGGACGCCAGGAACTTCTTCCATTTCCTGCAAGATCACGAAGACGAGGAATCCTGGCTGATCGAGAAGCAGAGGATCTGCAAGGCCGGGATCTCGGCGAAAGACCTCCGTGCCGTGATCTCCCTGCAACAGAAGCACAAGGCCCTGCAGGACGAGATGAAAGTACGAAGGCCGAAATCCGAACAGCTCTGCGACGCTGGTAGGAAACTGATCGCCGACAGTCACCCGTCAGCTTTGGAGATTCAGAACCGTATCGATTCGCTGCAAGAACACTGGAAGGTCCTCGAAGAGCTGGCAGCATTGAGGAAGAAACAGTTGGACGACGCGGCCGAAGCTTTCCAGTTTTACACTGACGCCAACGAAGCTGACTCTTGGATGAACGAGAAGATGGCTCTCGTGGCCTCGGAAGACTATGGCGTCGACGAACCTAGTGCTCAAGCGTTGCTGCAGAGGCACAAGGACCTGGAGGGCGAGTTGAACGCTTATAAAGGAGACGTACAGTCGCTGAACATGCAAGCCGAGAAGCTGATCAAGTCTGGTATATCGACCCTCGAGCTGTCCGCTGATCCTGAGCCTGTCGCGGAGCTGGAGCAGGAAGAATGGAGCAAGGAGATAAGGTTGGTGCCTCAGGACGAGTGGGTCGACGAAGTTGTGGAGAGAATGGAGCCGAGAACGGTCCTCGAGGACAGGCTGGTACCTCAGGTGAAAAGTTTGTATCCGTTCAGCGGGCAGGGTATGCACATGGTGAAGAACGAGATAATGTTCCTGCTGAACAAGACCAACCCGGACTGGTGGAGCGTTAGGAAAGCCGACGGCAGCGACGGATTCGTGCCAGCAAACTATGTCCGCGAGGTGGAGCCCAAGGTGATCCAGGTGCAGGTCAAGAGGCCGGAGAAGGTGAAGGTCTCGCAGAGGGTGAAGAAAACGAAAATGGTGAAGCAGATGGTGCCGGTCAGACGGGTGAAGTCCATCAAGTCTACGGTGAAGCCGATCAAGAGGAAGACTGCCAGCGACGGCGACAGCGTCGAGAAACGACAGAAGAAGATCAACGACACCTACAGCGAGCTGCAGGAGCTAGCAGTGAAGCGACACGCGCTGTTAGAGGATGCTATCAGATTGTACGGCTTCTATCGCGAGTGCGACGACTTCGAGAAGTGGATCAAGGACAAGGAGAAGATGCTGAGGGCTGACGACTCTCGCGACAACGTCGAGACCGCGAAGAGGAAGTACGAGAAGTTCCTCACTGATTTGTCAGCCTCCGGTAAACGCGTGGAGGCTATCGATTCCGCTGTGGACGAGTTCGTCAGGCAGGGTCACAGTCAGCTGGACAAGGTCAAGGCCAGACAGAGGCACATCCATCAGCTGTGGAATCACTTGAACTTGCTGAAGGCGCAGAAGGAGAAGAGCTTGGAGGGAGCGTCCAGTGTGGAGCTGTTCAACAGGACTTGCGACGAAGCACACGATTGGATGCTGGAGAAGATCACACAGTTGGACACGGCAGAACTCGGACCTGATCTGAAGACAGTCCAAGCCTTGCAGAGGAGGCATCAGCACCTGGAGAGAGAGCTGGCGCCGGTCGAAGAGAAGGTACGATCTCGTAAAGGATTTTTTAGCCCGCAGTGTATTTAAAAAGATGCAAGTTAACATTTAAATTCCTTGTTCCAGGTTCGAAAAGTGAACCTGTTGGCTAACAGCGTGAAGAGCTCTTACCCTCACGAGCTGAACAACGTGAACGCCAGGCAAAATGAGATCAAGGAACTGTGGAACCAAGTCCAAACGAAAGCTAAGGAACGCAGGTCCAGGTTGGAGGATGCAGTGGGCCAGCAGATTTTCATGAACAGTTCGAAGAACCTGATCAACTGGGCTGCAGATGTGCAAGAAACGATGAAGGTGGAGGAGCCTGTTAGAGATGTGGCAACTGCTGAGCAGCTGAGGAAGCAGCACATGGAGCTCGGGGAAGAGATAAAAACGCGAGAAGACGAGTAAGAAAGTCTTCTGTATCATTTGAATTTTTATTTCTTTTTATTCTTCAATTTTTATGTGTTCCTTAGGTTCCGTGAGGTTGAGGAACTCGGAACTCAGCTGCTACACCGCAATCCAGCTCTGGTGGACGTCAGCGAACGTTTGGATAAATTGTATGGTTTGTATCAAGCTGTGACGGCGGATTGGATGGCCAAAGAAGCTCGTCTTCAGCAGTGCTTGGAGCTGCAGCAGTTCAATCGCGAAGCGGATCAAATCGAAGCTACCACCAGCGCTCACGAAGCATTCCTGGACTTCACCGACTTGGGAGAGTCTCTGGACGATGTTGAAGCGTTGCTGAAGCAGCACGAAAAATTCGAGAATACTCTTCAAGCGCAGGACGACAGGCTGAAGGCGTTTAGCGACATGGCTGACAAGCTGATCGCTCAGGATCATTATGACCGAGACTTGTAAGTGTCTTGACGATGACTGATACGAGTAGGAGTGACAAGAGAACTTTAACACGATCGATTACCTTTTCCAGCATCAACGAGAGGAGGAATCAAGTCCTGGCGAGGAGAATGGCGGTCAAGGACGCTGCCCAGCGTCGTCAAGCTGCGCTAAAGGCCTCTGAACATTATCAACAGTTCTCTGCAGAGGTGGACGACCTGAGAGATTGGTTGGGTGATAAAATGAAAACCGCGTCCGACGAAAGCTACCGCGATCTAAATAATCTGGAACGAAAGCTTCAGAAGCACGAGGCTTTCGAGAGAGAACTGCGGGCCAACGAGGGACAATTGAGGGCTGTGAACAAAGCTGGGAAAGCTCTGATATCCGAGGAGAATTATCGATCAGATGACGTGGGTGAAACGTTGAAGGAACTGAACGATCAATGGGACAGATTGGTAGCGTTGTCTTTAGAGAAGGGTCGCAGGCTGAGGCAAGCTGCCTCTCAGCACGGCTACAACCGAACCATGGAAGATGCTAGGTTGAAGCTGGAGGAGATAGAGAACTGTCTGCAGAGCAAGCAAGTTGGAGTAGACCTTAGAAGCTGCAAAGAGTTGCTGAAGAAGCACCAGACACTTGAGAGTGACATGTGCCAATGGGAACAGAAGGTCGACGATCTCGTCGCCATGGGTGAAGAGATGGCCCATGAAGGACACTTTGACGCTGCGAATATCTTGAAGACTAGCCAAGCGACTCAGAGAAAGTACGTAGCATTTTTCGGTAAATCATATTTAATTATCAAGGAACCGTTGTTTAAATTAATTTGTTTGCAGATTCCGCAGCTTGAAAGAACCAGCCAAGAGGAGGCGAGAAGCGTTGGAAGAGAGCTTGCGCTTCCACAAGTTCGGCTTCGAATTGGACGCCGAGTTGCAGTGGATAAAGGACCATCTTCCGCAGGCGTCTTCGGCCACGCTCGGACAGAATCTGCATCAAGCGCAGACCCTGCACAAAAAGCACAAAAAGCTCGAGGCTGAGATCGCTGGACATCAACCCATGATCGACAAGACTTTAGCTTCTGGACAGACCTTGATCGACCAAGCCCATCCAGAGAAGAAAAAGGTAAGGCCTAGCGCTACAGATACGTGTGCAGATGTTTTCAGATCGGTACAGAATTGTTACATGGTCACATGCAGCATCGAAAATAAAGATTTACAATTTTTGCACAGTTGGGACTGTTAGGAGAATATTGGGTTTACAGAGGTAAGGTTAGCACAAATGCATGGATGATATTGTTTTATTTACCGTGATAACATACTCTAAGTCTTTAACAGGATTTTTTTTTCATTTAATCGAAACATTGGAGAGCAGAACATTTTCCGAGGAGGAAGTATAAGACACTTCCGAACGCATGCATGTGCTTGTCTTACATCGTTCAGACAGAAATTATGATGAATAATAATGAGTTCGCACACAGTGATTAGTGAAATTTGATATAGTGCAACTAATATACAATTTTGTGTATATATTTTTGTATATATTCGTCTAAGCGTTATGCATTCGTGTTCTCCTTTTAATATAACGATGTACAAAGTATCGTTGGTGCATAGATACGAGAACTATGCGACGAACTCGACGATGCTTGGAGGGACCTGCAGGAGAAAGCAGAAGAAAGGAGCAAGGCTTTGGATCTGTCGTTGAAGGCGCAGGAGTTCTTCTTCGAAGCAGGTGAAGTTGAGAGCTGGCTGAACGAGAAGAACGATGTACTCAGCTCGACAGACTATGGCAGAGATCGTGACGCTGCTACAAAATTATTAACAAAACACAAGGTATGATAAAACAGAGTTCCTAGAGAATAAGCTAAATTATCAAGATCCACGTCAATGCTCCTTCTATTTCTAGGCTGTCGAATTGGAATTGGACACGTACAACGGTATAGTGACGGAAATGGGACATACAGCTAGTGCCATGATCAATGCGAAGCATCCCGACAGCAAGGCGATAGGAAACAAGCAGCAAGCGATAGTGCAGCAGATGAGGGCACTGCAGAGGCTAGCCACAGTGAGGCAACAGCGTTTAATGGAGAGCATGTATCGCCACGAATACTTCTTGGAAAGCAGGGAATTGGAACAGTGGATCAAGGAGCAAGAACAAGCAGCTGCGTCCGAGGACTATGGACAGGACTACGAACACTTGCTGATACTGCAAGCCAAGTTCAACGACTTCAAACACAGAATAGAGGCTGGCTCCGAGAGGTTCAATCAGTGCGAGGAACTGGCCAGAAAACTGATCGCGAACGAGAGCCCTTATATTCAAGACATCGAGAAAAGACAGGAACAATTAGGGTGAGAGCTCGGGGCTATTTAATTTGGTTTTAGAGTTCTTTCGAACACTTGGGGTGCATGTAGAATTTTTACCTTGGTTCTAATAGACTGGCATCTACTTAGATTCATTATTAGTCGATAGAAGTGTATTAGAATATGAATTGTATGATAGAAGTGTTCAGGTGAAAGTCTTAAATTTCTTCTCCTTCTAAAAAATTTTATATTTAATGGAAGAACGGTGTTGGGCCACTAACTATCTTTTGCACATATATTTAATGCAGAGCTGACGACGATGACCCTGTAAGTCAAGTCCGGAAGCAACACAATGCGATGCTGTAAGTAAACGCATTAAATGCATAATTGTAGACTGTTGTGATGGTTGTTACAAGCGTGACTTTTCTCGAGTTCGCCAATGGTTGCAAGCAGAGCGGCAACATATTAATGTCGCTTGTATTCATTAGGGAATCCTGGCAACATCTTCTTGGACTCATTCGGAACCGCGAGCAGAGGTTGCAAGCAGCAGGAGAGATCCATAGATTCCATCGTGACGTCGCCGAAGCTCTCTCTCGTATCCAAGAGAAGGAAGCAGCGTTGCCAGAAGATCTAGGACGTGATTTGAACTCTGTCCTGGCGCTGATTCGGCGGCACGAGGGTTTTGAAAATGATCTAGTCGCTCTAGAGGCGCAGCTGCAGGTCCTGGTCGAGGATGCATCGAGACTGCAAGCGCACTATCCGGGAAACAACGCGGTGCACATCGATCAGCAACAACAGATCGTCGTTGCTCAGTGGGACGAGCTGAAAGAGAGATCCGCTCATCGAAGAGATCAGCTGCAGGCTAGCTGCGACTTGCAGCGCTTCTTAACTCAGGTCAGAGACTTGATGAACTGGGCAGCAGGACTGCGTGCCACGATGTCGACCGAAGACAAAGTGAGAGACGCGGCGAGTGCTCAGATCTTGAAGGCTGAGCACGAAGCATTGAAGGGGGAGATCGAAGCGAGAGAAGACAGTTTCAGTTCTGTCCTCGATCTGGGAGAAGCTATGGTTCAAACCGGCCATTACGCTGCTTCGGAGGTGGAGGAGAAATGTAACCAACTGCTCGACGAAAGGCAGAAGTTGCACACCGCCTGGCAACAGAAGAAGGTTCATCTCGATCAGCTGATAGACCTGCATTTCTTCCTGCGAGACGCTAAGCAGCTGGACAACCTGTCGACCACTCAGGAAGCTGCGCTCAGCGGAGACAACTTCGGAGACTCTGTGGAAGAAGTAGACGCCCAAGTCAAGAAGCATAACGAATTCGAGAAACTGTTGGTGACCCAGGAAGAGAAGCTGATCGTCCTGCAGAAGCACGGAGATAAATTGTTGGATCAGAATCATTTCGATTCACCGACGATCGAGAAGAGGTTGAACGAAGTGGTGCAGAGGCGAGCAAGAATTGTAAACCTGTACTTAGCCAAGCGAAAAAGACTGGAAGCGGGCTTGTTGCACGCGCAGTTCGTCAGAGACGTGGCTGAAGCGGAATCTTGGATCGGCGAGAAGCAGAAGAAACTGGAAGCCGAGGCGTCGAAAGGCGAGGTGTCTAGTTTGGAGGACAAGATCAAGAAGCTGCAGAAGCACCAGGCGTTCCAGGCAGAGCTGGCCGCGAACCAGAGTAGAATCTTGGAGATCCAAGCTAAAGGTGGAACTCTACTGGCCGAGAAGCATCCAGCCAGCGCAGAGATTCGCGAGCAGCTGGAACACCTGCATGCTTCTTGGAGAAAGCTGTTATTCGAGTCGGAAAATCGTGGAAGAGGTTTGGAAGAGGCGCAGGATATCCTCGAGTTCAACAATCAGGTGGAGAAGATCGAGGCTTGGATCAGAGACAAGGAAATGATGGTGCAAGCTGGAGACACTGGGAAGGATTACGAGCACTGCTTGAGTCTGCAACGAAAGCTGGATGACGTGGACAGCGACATGAGAGTGGACGACTCGAGAATAAAGACTATCAACGCTTTGGCGGATAAATTGATTAAACAGGGTAGGGACAACGAATCGAAAGCGATTCACCAGCGCAGGGATAATTTCAATAACAAATGGAAGGGCCTGCAGGGAGCGTTAAGCGCCTACAGGGAGACGTTAGCTGGCGCGTTGGAGATCCACTTGTTCAACAGAGACATAGACGACACGAGCCAGAGAGTGATCGAGAAATCCATTGCCATGAATACGTCGGACGTAGGGAAAGATCTGCCGGCCGTCGAGCACTTGCAGAGGAAGCAGGAGGCCATGGAGAGAGATATGACTGCCATCGAAGAAAAGTTGAAGGAGCACAAAGCAGAGGCTAGAGAACTGTCTAAGAAGTATCCCGACAAGGCACCTCAGATCAATGGAATACTATCGGAGTTGCAATCCAACTGGGACGACCTGCACCGATACACTCAGCATCGTCGCGAAGCTTTGAACCAGGCGTACACGTTGCACAAGTTCCAAGCCGATCTACACGAGCTGGAACTCTGGGTGGCGGACACTATAAAACGCATGGACGAGTCTGAACCGCCAACCACGATATCGGAGGCCGAGGCTCTCTTGGAACTTCATCAAGAAAGGAAAGCAGAGATCGATGGAAGACAAGACACGTTCAAAGCCTTGAAAGAACATGGCCAGAAGCTGCTCGCCATCAACGAGGACGTGAAGGGGAATCTAGAACATCTAGAGGAACTTCGAGAAGGGCTAGTCAGTGCTTGGGAGAATAGGAGACAGAAGTTGACACAGGCGCACCAGCTGCAGTTGTTCCAGGAACAGGTAGGTGCAGCTAAATTAATTCTTAGCTTCGATAGACGCGTGTTGATCAACACAATTCTTTTAGGCTGATCAAGCCGACAGCTGGCTGGCTACGAAGGAAGCGTTCCTCAACAACGACGATCTCGGTGAATCCTTGTCCGGCGTTGAGGCGTTGTTGCGGAAGCACGAGGAGTTCGAGAAGATGTTGGTGTCGCAATTGGGTCGCATCGAGGAGTTAGAAAAATTTGCGAACGAAATCTTGTTCAAAGACCATGCCGATGCGGGTACTATTAAACAGAGACTAACGTCCGTTTGCGCTAGACGGGACAGACTGCAAAACAGCTCGAGAGCAAGGAGGAAGAAATTGATGGAGAGTCACCATCTGCATCAGTTCCTACGGAACATATACGAGGTCGAAGGCTGGTTACATCAGAAGCAACAGGTTGCCAGCGACGAGAATTACAGGGACTCGTCGAATCTGCAAAGTAAGATTCAGAAGCACACTGCTTTCGAAAGTGAACTGATGGCGAATAAAGGGAGAGTCGCTGCCGTTGTTGGCGAAGGCGAGGCTTTGATCGAAGAGAACCATTACGCCTCGGACAGCATCCAAGAACGCTTGGATGAACTGGAAGCGGAATGGCGTCATCTTCAAGAGACCAGCGAGCTGAAGAAGAGCAGATTGAACGATGCTTATCAGGCTCTGCTGTTCGGCCGTACTCTGGACGAGTTCGAGACGTGGATGGACGAAGTGGAGACTCAGTTGCAGTCGGAGGATCACGGGAAAGACCTGTCGAGCGTAGCCAATTTGCTGAAGAGACACACCAACTTAGAGAACGATATTTTAGGCCACAACGATGCCTGCGAAACGATCAAGGAAACCGCAGCTAGTTTCCAGAGATCGAATCATTTCATGTGCGACGAGATTCAAGAGAGAGCGATGGTCACTATAAACCGATACCATAGCTTGCAAGAACCAATGCAGATACGAAGAGATAATTTAGAAGACGCGAAGTTGTTGCATCAGTTCGCGAGAGACGTCGAGGATGAAATGCATTGGCTGTCGGAGAAGGAGCCTCTGGCAGCTAGCAATGACCTGGGCAGTTCACTGACAACCGTGCAGAGACTGCAGAAGAAGCATCATTCCTTGGAAGCTGAGTTAATATCCAGAGAGCCTGTGGTCACTTCTTTGGTCAGCAGAGCGAACGTTATGATGAGAAGCGGGCATTTCGCGTCGGAGAAGATCGAGAAACTGTCGCAGGAGCTACAAGAGAAACTGTCGCACCTCAGGGACCTGGCTAGCGTTCGCAAGTTGCGTTTGCTAGACGCTGTTGAATCGCAAATGGTAATTAATTAGACTGTGGATTGCTATGCATTTATGAAGAAATTAACTGCGTGAAATATAGGACAGTGAAAACTATAAAAAATCTTAAAATATTATTATGTTGTTATCAATGTAAATAATGTATCGAGGACACTTCATATTGGTTTTATACTTTCAGTTCTACGCTGAGGCTGCCGAAACCGAGCAATGGATCAAGGAGAAGTACCCTCAGTTGACGTCCACGGATTACGGGAAAGACGAAGACTCGGTTCAATCGTTACTGAAGAAGTTGGAGGAGATAGAACGGGACCTCATCGGCTTTGACAATACCATTGGCAATTTGAGAAAACTTTCGCACGGACTGATAGAGAGGCATCACTTCGATAGCAAGAACATTACTCAGAAACAGACCGAGATCGAACAGAAGTTTAAAGAACTACAGAAGCTCAAGGAATATAGGTTCCAAAGGCTCAGAGAGAGCGAGAAGTTCTTCAAATTTGTTAGACAAGCTGACGAGGTCATCGAATGGATTGGAGATCAGACTACAGTAAGATTTTTATTCTTCATTGCGTACATAAGTTATAATAACCTACATACATATGTGTGTCTTGTACTCTTTTAGGTAGCTGCTTCGGAAGACTATGGTCGCGACGTGGAGCACGTCGAGCTCCTGATTCAAACGTTTGACAACTTCCTAGCTGGCTTGACAACCAGCGAAGGCCGTGTCTCTGCAGTGCTGGAGAAAGGCCAGAAATTAATAGAAGAGAATAATCCTGAGAAGAGTAAAATCTTGATGAAGATCGATGAAACGAAGCAGCAGTGGGAGGACATAAAAGAGTTGGCACATGCGCGACAAGACGCGTTAGCAGGTGCAAAACAGGTGCACATGTTCGACAGAACAGCGGATGAAACTATCTCCTGGATCCAGGAGAAGGAAACAGCACTGAGCTCCGATGGCTATGGACACGACTTGGAGACCATCCAGGCGTTGGTTAGGAAGCACCAAGGTTTTGAGACGGATTTGGGTGCAGTGAAGGAACAGGTATTCCTTCGTTCATGTTACACATAAATACACAGCAGACGTCTTTATGCAAAATAAACATTTTCTGCTTGAATTGCAACAAACTGGAGTGAAATTGAAATTTATTTTCTCTCTTAATATGTTTAATAGATTGAAAATAATGTAACAGTGTTTTTAAATTTTTTCTATTGGTTTTACTTTTTTAAATTACACCTACTCATTTTTCTCAAAAATGCATGAAGATCCGCTGTCTATATACGAATGACGGTGTTGGCACAACTAATGAAATAATAACGACGATCTTGCTTTTCAGGTGGAATTATTAATGGTAGAGGCTTCTAGGTTGATAGAACTATTTCCGGATGCTCGTACGCACATAGACGTGAAGCATCAAGAAGCTGAAGCAGCTTGGAACGAGCTGCTGGAGAAGGCTGCTCAGAGACGAAGCAAGCTATCTCAAGCAGAGCAGTTGCAGTCCTACTTAGGCGAATACAGAGACCTGATGTCCTGGATCAACGAGATGGTAGCCAAAGTGACTGCTCCGGATCTGGCTCGAGATGTTCCGGGCGCTGAAACTCTGATATCCAGACACAGCGAGTATAAAACCGAAATCGAGACGCGAAACGAGGCGTTCGACAAGTTCTACAAGACTGGCCAGGAGTTGATAGAGCAAGGTCACTTCTTGGCGAAGGAGATCGAGGAGAAGGTGTCCGTGTTACAGCACCGGCAGCAATTCCTCAAGGACACGTGGGAACAGAGGAGACGCATATACGAGCAGAACCTGGACACGCAGTTGTTCAAACGGGAAGCCGAAACGCTGGAGAACTGGATAGTCAGCAGAGAGCCTATGTTGCACGACGAGACTTTGGGCGAGAGTATTCCGCAGGTGGAGGAACTGATAAGAAAACACGAAGACTTCGAGAAGACTATCGAGGCTCAGGAAGACAGGTTCAGCGCCCTCAGGAGAATAACCAAGCTGGAGAAGGCGTTCCAGAAGCAACAGGAGGCTGAGATGGCGGCGAGACAGGCCGAGAAAGAAAGAGTAGAACGAGCGCGGCTGGAAGAGAGAAAACGCAAGGAAGTACAGAGGATAACCGAAGAAAGGAAGCGCGAAGAGGAGCGAAGAAGATTATTGGATAGTCCTCATCGCACCGTTCACGATGAGATCAATGGCACGACGGACGAACACGAGTCCATCAATAAACTATCACCTTTGAAGGCTGCCATTTCTCCGGAGAACTTAGACGTTACTCCGAATCAAAAGTCGCACGGTATTTCTCACGTGTTCGGCGAGAAGCTGAGGAGAACAACTCCCGACATTAAGAGGGCTGAGAGTATGAAGGTGGACACCAAGAAACCGAGAAGAACGCCCAGCTTCACGACCAGGAGGAGGACTCAGAGTTTTAGGAAGCTTCAGAGGATGGAGAACATGGACACGTTGCCTCCGGTGGAGATTCAGGGTTTGTTGGAAAGGAAGCACGAACTGCAGAGCGCTGGCAAAAAGGCAGCAGTCAGATCCTGGAAGCAATATTACACGGTACTGTGCGGACAGCTCCTGTGCTTCTTCAAGGATACGGAGGACTTCCGGCTGAGCAAGGCTGCCACTGCTCCTATCACCATCTTCAACGCCATATGCGAGAAAGCGGATGATTACACTAAGAAGAAGAACGTGTTCAGGTTGAAGTGTACAGACGGATCCGAATTCCTGTTCCTTGCACCTAGTCAGCAAGAAATGGAAGACTGGGTCAACAAGATATCCTTCCACGCCAAGCTGCCCCCTAGCCTTCAGCTTCTCAGCTACGACGAGTCGCAGAAGGAGGGGCTAGAAAGATTGCAGAATGCTGAAGCAGCGGAGCACGCTGACGACAATCTATCGACCGGAAGCAGCCGTGCTTCCACCCCTGAACTCGAGAGGAAGAACTCCGTGATCAGACGCGACATGCCGAACCAACATTCCCCCAGCAACGTTCAGCTCGAGTTCCTCCAGATGCACAGGCAGAACCAGCAGAGACGCGATCCACAAAACAACAACGAGTTCTTGATCACGCAAAGAACAGAACCGCCTCAAACGCAGACAGAGTTCCTGCAGATGCATCGACAGCAACAGTTGCTGGCACAGCAGCAGCAGATGATACAACAGGAACAATTGGCTAACCAGAGGGAACAGTTCCAACCGAATTCAGGGGACAAACCCCCGATTCCACCGAGGGGAGCACCTCCACCCGTTCCTATACGCTCACCAAGCACCGAGGCTCTACCGCAATATAGACGAGATGGTGATTATCAAGAATACCACTTAAGAATTAACTGAATTGTAACAATAATTGGATTATTTTTATAGAAACAGACCACGCACAAGGGAGACCAGGCTTCTACCAGCAACGCAGTGCAACGTTGAACCATAACGGGTCCAGTCAGCAGTATCCTCCGAATCCAGCCTGGCAGAGACAAAGTAGCGTGGACCTGACAACGCAACATCAAGGTATCGAACCCGTTTTCAGGAGTACATTGCGAATATGTGTATCTGCGTAAACGATCCTCTCGTAAACGACTCGTGAATTATTTTATAGAATTAGCACCTCCCTTGCCATCGACCGCTCCTCCGCCAACCAGAATGGCTCAGTGGAGTGGCCCTCATGATCCCGGTTAGTCGTTGTCAGCTGTTTGTGAACTGCCGTCACTCGTCTTGCATGTCATACCTTACCTTCCAACGTATTTTATCTTCTGTCTGCTTACCCTGATTCGCCCTTATTTTATTGTTTAATTAACGCACACTTCTCCTATCTTCTTCTCATGACGTATACCGCAGTTTGCCGATCACGCGAAGCTTGCTTATCCGCGAATAAACAAACACGCGGAAGAAGTGAACAATGTTTTTTGTTACAGCCTATGGAAACGTTCCCGTAAACACCAGACAGGTAATTTGAACTTTTCATCTACAACTTTTGAATGTTTCGGGAATATTCTGAACGCTTCGCGCTTTTGTTTTAGAGCTTGCAGCAAAATAACTCGTTCACGGGTAGACCAGTCTCTTTACCACCGTACGTGGCACCTCCAGCCGTGCCACAAACCCCACAAAACGTTACAGTCATGGAGGGAAGAAGGGCTAGCGAGAGTGGGTCGGAAAGCGAGCACAGTGTGGGTAGCAATCGCAAGGATAGGGATTACAAAAGGAGTTCTGTTCTAAGCAATCTATTCGGCAGACGCAAGAAACCGTCTCAGTCGTAATTAATGTGTACCACGAGTTTACACAAACCATGTAAACGGTATGAAAGTCGTCGCCGGACGACAAGTAGTTCCTTTGAAGAGATTATGAAGGACATGTGTATAGATTATCATTGCTATATGCTACCATTAACATCCCTTGTAAATTATTTTTATGTACTATACAAGTTTAACGCTGAGTAGAGATTTATTATTCGCGTTATCTAATAACGCGATGTATGTTGAGTTGATCATATAAGTTGAATATATATATACATAATTGAAGAAACAGCTGCAACAAATGAAGAAATCATTTCCAATGGATCTTAGATACTGAGCACCGTTTTTTTTTTTATACATACTGATAACTTCTAAGAAGTTTTGTAACTTGTTCAGCACAGTTAATGAATTCTTTGCAAAGTATAGATATACAGATTCATCTATTGTTCGGTAAAGTTTTGATCCATCGGTGTCCAAAGGATTCGATAATGCAACATATGGATCTCGCGACGTCGAAAGATGCAGAGTTTTATGTTTCAACGAATTGTCGATCGAAATTTATTTAAAGTGTACCTGACTTTAATGGAACGTACGGAGGAAGAACATATGTGTGCAACGTAACGTTTAAGTTGTAGATTTCATAATATATGTTGCAAATATTATATATTTCAGGATGCCTGTCCGGGACCAATGATCTTTATAAATGTATTAAGAAACCAGAGATATGTACACATATCATATTTTTGAAAGAAAACGGGGAATTATATGTTCTTGAACGATTATTTTTCATTCTTTTTTTTTTTTATAACAAACTTCTATAATTTGTAAAGTGTATTTAATACTGCATCAATTATAATTATTATATAGGCTTGTCAGTGCTATTCTGTAGTTACACGGTACTCCTTTTCGCGCTGAGGAGTCGATGAACGAGAACTAAACAGACAGATTGAACGAATAAACAGAGAAAGAAAAATATAAAACATCATGCGAACTATATTTTGAAGAACCTGGGCGCTTTATTCGTCTTCCGATACAAAATACGCTAATACCTAAGTCATTTATAAAATTCATTTGCACCTGGTGCATCCCTAAATTATTGCACGGGTCTTGACGTCGATACGGTGAGAATTTATAGATTTTACTTTTTACATCAGTTCTTATCTTCGATTCCATATAATTAATATACATATATATATATACATACACATATCGAACATTTAACAGTACTCTCAGCTATAAAACACTGATACATTTCCAAGAACAATCTGCAATATATAAAACTGCAACGAACAGAGAAGATTTCGTATATTACAAAAGAGATTAGCGACGAGATCAGCTAGGGAATACTACAAAATATTAACGACGCGCTGGCGAATATTAAAGACACACTTGAACGCGACAGCCAGTAGACAACGATAAACATCGACGACATTATTCTATAACAACGCTAGACTGCGGATCGTTATGCAAACAAGTTTTACAGTTGCACGCAGCAAGAATGAAAAATTTCTGTGCTGAATCATGTTGATTTTTCTAGTGTTCCGAATTAAAGCTGTTCATCTTTGGCATAAAATCCGCGGTCTAATTATCACACTCCTCCGGAGAGCTCTCTCAGCCTTCGCAGTCCAGATATTCAGGATTGGCAGTGCGCAAATAATGCCCGGAGGGGTCGGGACAGCTCGCACAGACGTTTGAACTTCGTTCTGTGTTCATTGTACTTTGGCAAGTGAACGGTAGCCAACATCGGGCCAGCCTCGAGTAGCCTGAAACCGTCGGTCACAGATGACCGTCACGGCGTCGAGCACGTTAACAGTTACACAATGGTCGGCGGTTGGAGAACAGCTGGTGCACGCCTGACTTTCAAAGCCTCCGGACTCATAGCGCGCACCTGTTTCGTGATCTGATCATAGTCATACGTGACGGCGAGCCCGCCCTCCGGATTGGCTTTCCTCCCGTAGACCTTGCTCTGAGTGCCGTTGTTCACAGTCTTTTGTCTCTCGGTGGTACCCGTGTTAGTGTAGAACGCGTCAGCCGCGATGCTACCTTCTTCTTCTTCCCTACGATAGCGCCGACTCTTCATCCTCAGCACCGAGTACACCGCTATCGAGATCAGAAGCAGGAGGAATAGCAGACCAACTGCTGCTGCTGCAGCTATCACCCTCATCTCCGTAGGATCTCGGATCACCAGTTTCACGTTGGTAGAATCTCTGCCTTTCTCGCTTTCCACCAGCAAGGTGTACACTCTAGCGTCCTCCTTTTGAAGGTCCTTGATCACCAGCTTCGCCCAATAACAGTTCGTCACCATCTTGTCCTCCGTGACGTGCTCCAACGGCATCGCTTCGTACTTCGGGTGAATGCTCTCGCCTGAACGAAAGGGAAACTGTTAGGCGATCGTGTTTAAAGCCTCCTGGAAGCTAGCCCCTCACTTGTTGAACTAAATGATTTCAACAGTTGTGCTGAGTTGTGCGAAGTTTCTGCTACAAAAATTGATTAAAACGATTTTTTGAGCAGCCCCCCCACTTTTTATTTTTCACTTTCTGATCATTCGACAAAGACAGCATTGCATATATATAATTATTGTTTGGATAACTGTTACCAACTTGACTTCTTCATTTATTATTTTTTAAAGTAATACTGTAGCACAGCTTAGCACAATAGAGAAAATTGAAAAGAAAAATGAAACTGGAGGGCTAGAATCCTTTTTCTTAATTTTTTGTCTTATTTTTTACATTAAATTATAGTTTTAATATTCGAGCACAATGTAGTACAAACTTAGCACAACTTCTAGGAGGCTCGTTTAAACACGACTGGAACATCTGCAAGGATGTTGCGCGGTGTTTCACGAACACTTGGCCAACATCCCTCGCGAGTTTCACCCGAGTGACTCATTTCACTATCACCGGAATGATCAAGAAGGATGATCAAGACCGGAAGGATAAATGATTCATACCTGCTCTGATGTGCGAGCTTCCCCATTGCCAGGCGACGATTTTCGGCGGCGGTCTCGAGCAGAACTTGGATTTGAGAACATGTTCCAATTCTCCAGCCCAGCCGAGAGACTCGTAGAATCCTTTTCCTCCCGTCGAGGGTTTACTAGCCTGTATCTCCGGAGGGCCAGTCACATGGAGAACATGGCGAACCTCGCTGGGCATCTCCCTCCTCACGCTGTTGATGATGTTGAAGGCCAAGCAGCGGTATTCCCCCTCGTCGGACCACATGATGTTCTCCAGACGGAGTCGCTTCCCTCCGTCCGTGTTCTGAAGAGGATTTTCGATGGATTTCGTCACGCCTCCGCGAATGTGTATCCATCTGAATTGGGCTGGAGGGTTGGCGTCGAACTCCTCGCAGACGAAGGGCTCCAGGTTCGCGCCCAGAAGAGTCGTCTCCTCGAACTTCTGCGCCGTTTTGTTGTCGGAGCTGTCCTCCTTCAGGAGTGGACCGTCTGGGAAGAAAGGTCAAATTGAAATCGTCCAATTAGACAATCGAGAAGAGGGTGAAGAGTACAGTGACAGAGTCCTCTTCTCGTGAAAGGCATTAGGGTCATTCCATGCCAAATCGATCACTTTTTTACATCAGGGATTATAACCATATTTTTTCGAAATTTTAATCACTCTGGCCCCTCACCGAAAAAACGTAGAAAAAGAATTCGTTTACATTTTTCGACATTCTAAAATTAATTATCGAGATTGAAAAAATTATTTTACAATATAGCCCGATCCTTTCCGAATAAAACAAAAAAAATGTAGCTCAATCGGACAGATAGTTCCCGAGATAAAAATTCGTAAGCGAGGCCCGTTTTCGCAAAAATGGGCAAAAATTGCAAATTTCAAAGGCCTGTCATTTCTAAAAAAACTTCGAAACCGGCAAAATGATGACTTAAACCCCCCTAATTTCACATAGACTACAACATATTTCATTTCGAATAAAATCGACGAGGGTGACGTCAAAGAGTGACCGATTTGGCATGGAATGGTCCATGGGTTACTCAAGACTCGCTCCCTGTTTTTCCCACTTGTTTTTCAGTAGTCAAAAGCGCTAGTTAAAAGATCAGTCCAGGCCGCAGTCACCCTCAAAAGTCCTACTTTAGCGTTTAATAGAAAGCTGAAATTTCTCCTAATTAACTTAGGGCTCGTCGTGGGATTGTTAGTGGGTATGCCCCGGCCCAGCCGACGCCCGAAGGGTGAGTCCCACATAACCTCGCCTCCCTCTTAGAGGGCGGGGTATGCGTAATATGACCATATGTTCCGTTTTTAGGTACCCTGTCCCGCTGTCCCCAAGCCCAGCTTCGGGACACCAAAATGTCCCGTTTTTAGAAAGAGAGCAACCCACGGTAACAATTTCAAAAAGGACGCGAAAAATCTAGAAATAATTTATGTCCACGTGTGTTCGTTCCTGTTTTTTCATGAATAAATAGAAACTATTTTTTTAGGAAAAAAATTCCCCATGTAAAAAAAAGAAAGGATTCCCGGCCGCGAGTTAGCCGGTCGTCCTCGGCCACCGGGCTAATTGTGCGAAGAAGAAAGCAGTGGGCAGAGGGGTGGCTCGGTAGCAAAAGCAGGTTAATGCTCGACTGGCAGCACGGAATCAAAGGGAAACTCGGAGGCGGAGGAAATTGGTGCGTTTATATCGCGAACCTCCGGAGAGTCGCGAAAAAGTAGGCGTCACGGTAAAAGTCTACGAACATTGTATGTCGAGTCTGTAGTTAGCGGGAGCGCTTTCACCGATAACGTTGACCGCCTTGCAAGAGTAGAGACCGGCGTCGTTTCTCTTGACCGGCTCGAATCTCAGTTCGGAGCCAGTCCCGGTGCCGTTCTGCTGCGTTCTGTTTAACATCAGCGATACGACGTTGCCCGTCACAGTGATGGGAGCTGAATCCTTGAACCACTTGATCGTTCCGCTGGGATTGGCATCCGCGAAGCATTTCAGGCTCATAAAGCTCGCCGAGTCCTCGAGGGCCGCGACCAGCAGCCGCGGCTTCGTCTCGAGACGCACCTCCGGGACATCTGAAATTCGTCGACGCCGTTAGAAAACCACCGTCCATGCCCCCAGCGTTTTACCGCCCCCCTCTAGGTCGGTAATTGCGAGTCGTAAAATCGGAATAAGTATTTCGTTTCTCCACAACGAGGGAACCCGATCGAAACGCTCAAGTCTTCCGCAGACAACGTCGTTCATTTGTTACTGTAACGATCGCGCCTCGAATATCATGGTTTTACAATGACTTTTCTCCGAGTACAGCAAAACTCTGAAGACATTAGAATAATGTTATATGAGATAATTGCATAAGTTCGTGCCCGATTTGAAAATAAAATTCAATGGTCTTTCAACACTAACCGTACCACGACCGGTCAAATGACCGTTTTCACATTTTTTATTTTTTAATTATTGAAATTATAAAGATGCTTCCATTAGAAATTATACAATTTTCTCTTTATCTAATCACGTATCATTATAAAAATTGTGAAGAATCTAAATAAGTTCGGTCTTGTAATTTTTATAAAACAACGTATATTCGACACATTTTGTAGTCGGTACGGTTAGTGTTAAAGAATACAGTTTAATTAATCAATTATATAGTCATCATACTTTTCTACAATTAGAATAGAGTTCTGACTACATAATTTTTTTCATTTTTACTTTTATGCAGTACAGTTTGCGACATAATGTCGGCCTCTCATATGAAAATTGCCTACGTCCAAAAATGTCAATTTTACAGGAGGAAAAAAAGACGATTTAAAGCGAGACACCTAGTGGAGCTACCTAACAACTTATCGCTGAACTATTACCCTCAAACCGTAGAAATTGAAGTAGCTAACAGGGCGAAGCTGAACCCCAATTTCCATAAAAAATAGAATAAGGCAGTTTTAATATGAGGCCGACGATATATGAAAATCGGGCAGGAACTTATGCAATAATCTGATATGTAGTTCCCTCGACTTAAAATTATTCAAAGAGGAAATGCAGTCTGGGAGATCGTAGATCGTCGGCGGAGGGTCAAATTCGAATTTACGATCCGAGATGAAAGTGCTGCAAGAAAGCTGGGTCACGGAAACGTAGGAAACAAGGCGGCTCTCTCGAATCCTCTTTTTAGCCGTGAATTGTAAATTCCGTTCGCGACCGGCGTTTCAATGGACCTTTCACTATGTTATACAAATCGCAGATATACATACAATGCACATCCAGAAGTGTTTGCGCGGACGCTGGAACGTTACTGGATGGATGAATCGTGATGCACCGAATCGGCAGACCATGGTTCTCCCTTTGTCCGCGGACTCGGAGGAGGCTGTGAGCTGCCCAGGTTTTAGGGCTATCGTTCTCCGTAGCATTGGTTTGATCCCTGAGGGCTTCCACTTCGTCTCCACCTATGTACCTGTCCCAAAAGATCAGCAAGTCAATATCAATCCGCAATGATTCGATAATATTCATGGGAAGTATTAAGTCGTTGCATATGAAATGTCTGATTTTTAACAGTAACGTTAAACAACCGCAGCTATCTGTTATTCATCAAAGAATCACGTTTCTTGATTGTATTATGGTAGAAATTGAATTTTTTGGTCACTCACAGGCTTCATTTACTTTCATTCTTTTTACTATCAACGAATAGTGCGTTGATTGACTGGAGCCACATAAACAGTTTATTCTTACTTTAATCATTTTAACAAACTCAGGAAAATAGATTAGCTTTCTTAAATCATTGTAGCCTTTCTACTGTTTTAAATTGCACCCACTAATTTTTGCCAAAAATACATAAAATCCGCAGTCTATCGATTCGTCACCACATTTTCACCAAATATCACATAATGTCAATATGTTGTTTTTCCACACATACAAAAAAAGCACGCGACAATCGCACCGATTGACGTTGAAATCAAATCTATTTAAAAGCAAATTTGTATCTGTAAATTAAAATTGAAGATAGGATTGTAAGGTTTGTACCTCAAAGTGACGTGCAATGAAATCGGACATTTGGCGCTGGAGACTTCAACGCCTGCGTAAGAGAGGACCAGTCTACGCTAATACTCGGAATTCAGTTTTACAATGAAAACATTAACCCTTTGCACTCGGAGCTATTTTAACTGGAATATTAAACATTTCTTCCGATCTGGAATATTTCCATTCCCTATGATTTTTGAAATTTTATGGATATGAAATTGGTATAATACCTCATACAATAACAATACAACTAAATGTTTAGTAATTGATTAGATACCGATATATTTAATAATGTAAACAATATTTTGAATAATGGTACAGCAATTTTTAGTGGTGCCTCAGAGGGGACAACCGAGTGCAAAGGGTTAATTCTACGAAAACTACAAGTTTCATTGTCACGATAAATGTTGCCTTTTCTATTTTTGATAAATAAGAGATATTCGAGAGAGTTTATAAACCGTTCAGAATACGATTCTAAAGTATATCCGTTCCGCAAGTGGATAAATTTCTCCGACTTGATTTGTTAGTTGAGAGGAATGCAACGGAACCGTGTTGCAGAAGATTAATCCGACTAATAGCGACGCCAAAGTTTCCGGAAAGCGGGTCTGCCAGCTTCTCGCGGCTGCGCGAGGCTTGTACCCTTTCTAGAGTGATTCACGGGGAGACTATGCAATCTGCATAATTATGCTTGGCACTGTAGCTCCGGAGCGCGCGGTCAGAGCAAAGCGAAAAAAACCGCGGAAGAGAACTATTTAGGCAGCGTGCCTATTAAAGGCAGTAAAAGAGGAAGAGAGGAACCTTACTCTCCGCAACAGTTCCAGGTAGAACTTCTGCGAGCGCGTTCCGCATTCGATTCCCCGCGGAAAAATGAGTCGGCGTAAACGTGGGCGTTTCCCGTGAATCTCAGGCGCGAGCCTTCTTCGTCGGTCGCTCGTGTCTCCCGTTTAGGAGCATCAAGAGAAATTAGGAGAAACGTACGATAGGTCATTTAACCCCAATGATAATAACGTATTGTTATTAACCCCATGTATAATAACGTATTATTATTAACCCCATGTATAATAACGTATTGTTATTAACCCCATGTATAATAAATAATTTAAGATGAAATAAAATTATTTTGCAATCAATACTTCGGCGTTAAAATAAATACAAATTTTCTGTTCTCATTGGTGAAATTATTAACCCCTTGCCGTACCTTTTCTTTTACGGTTACAGTGATCAGAACGTCTTTATCCCGAAAAATAGAAGAGAAGAGAAAATTTATATTTTTTGTATGGCTACATTTATTCGAATACTTAAATATCGATCACAAACGAATCAAATTTTATTTCATCTGAAATGAAACGCGCAACATTCATATTTGTTAGACTTTGTTAAAAACCTTCATCACAAGTCTGACTCGGTGAAAGACGATGAAGTTGTAATTATTGCAACCATGAAGAAAATCGTACTGCAAGGGGTTAACATGTTACATGATCATTCTTGATCATTCTAGTGAGCTGGATGTAATAAAACAGTACATTTTAACTGTTTAATCGTGTTTACTGTTTTCTATCTGATGCATTCATTTTTTGACTATATCTATACTGACATATTTGGTGATAGCATGTTCGATCACGACGATACACGCTGGTTTCTGGGGCCACGTGTCTTCCCAGTGTGTCTCGGTTCAAGGAAACGCGAAGTGTAATGTGTTCTGGCCTCGTTAGCGTTTTACGATGACTTTAACGTAACACTGTAACGAGCTAGATTCCGCAAATAATGAAAGTCCATTTCGGGAATGATTCACGGGCAATTAGCGGTGAAACCTGTCCCCGCTTAACGCCACTTCCTCTTTCGACCGAATTGTTTTTCGCTTTCTAACTACCGATTAACGACCTGTCGCGATGAACTTGTCCGACACGACAGAAATCCCGGTATCGGACCCCACAAAATAAATTCGTGTTCAAACACAAGAAATCAGGCACGACCTTTTCCACCGTCCCGATAAAGTAAAACAAAAACGAAATGAAGGATCCAAGATCATAAAATAATTATTGTGATTATTAGAAACGATCAGATAATGATTGAAAGTCATAAAAAAATGAAGTATTCAAACACGACAAGGAATCGGGTACGACCTTTTCCACTGACCTAATAATGAAAAACAAAAGCGAACTGAAGGATCCAAGATCATAAATAATTATTGTGATTATTAGAAACGATCAGACAATGGTTGGAAGTCACAAAAAAATAAATTCGTATTCAAACACGACAAGGAATCGGTTACGAACTTCTCCACTGACCTAATAATGAAAAACAAAAGCGAACTGAAGGATCCAAGATCATAAATAATTATTGTGATTATTACAAACGATCAGACAATGGTTGGAAGTCACAAAAAAATAAATTCGTATTCAAACACGACAAGGAATCGGGTACGAAATTTCCCACTGACATAATAATAAAAAACAAAAGCGAACTGAAGAAACCAAGATCGTAAATAATTATTGTAATTAATAGAAACGATCAGACAATGGTTGGAAGTGAAAAAAAGAATAAATTCGTATTCAAACACAACAAGGAATCGGATACGAACTTTTCCACTGACCTAATAATGAAAAACAAAAGCGACGAAGATCACAAATAATTATTGCAATTATTACAAACGATCAACCAGACGAGAACAGAGTGGGACAGATGTACCAAGAGTTTCTCTGCTTTATTGCTATTACGCGAGTTATAGTGCTCGCAGTTCGTCATCGGAGAATGCAAATGGCGTTCGGAGAAGGGGTGCGTTCTCAGGCAGCGTATCGCGAGCGTTCACGGCCGTGAAAATCGCACGGTGTTCAGGGAAATTGTAACACCGGTCATGCGAAGGTGATGATCAGAACGGAGCGAGGCTTTATGTTAGAAGAATTTAGATGAGGTGTGGCGGCTATTGCCAGCAGCCTAGTCGCTAGACCATGAAACGAAAAGACGCTGGCTCGCTCACCGACTTCGCCGCTGCATAAACACCGCGCTCTTTCCACGGTCTGCCTCTGTGAACTAGTACTTTTTCCCATTTTTTTTTTGTTTCGTTCTGTAAGCAGGCTTTTTACGGGACTGTAGCATCCGCGTAGACGAAGGTACAAGTACACGGTTCAACGCTGAATGCTGTTAAACAAATTGATCGCGATGTACAGAGTGTATTACAGAGTGTATTACAGAGTCGTTGCGGTTCCAATGATCGGCCAGAGACAATAATATATTCCCCGCAGCGGCGCGCATTCCTCCGAACGAAAGTCATTGCAAAAACGGCAGGAACGGATCATAAACCAGTACCGTTGTACAACAAGCACTTCGTCGCAGTTGTCGAATAAATGCAACGAGCAAACGAAGTCCGGGAAAATCAGAAACGAAGAGTAAATGAATCCGCGCTGTGTTTCGGACAAAGCAATTACGGACGTATGTAGCGCATTAAATAAATTAACGACTTGACACATTCAGAGGTATGGCGTAATTGCATATACGCGAGGAGTAAGTGGGTTTTTTTCATGAATTTCTTTCCGAAGGCTTTCGCGTGTTCTATTGGCCTTCTATTACGGGAAATCGTATTCACCCCGGTGGGGCGGAGTTAATTGGCCAGACGTACCATTTGATGAGCGCCGGCGGGTTTCCATATCTTGATACGCAGGAAATGGTAACTTCCTGACCCTCCCTTAGCGTGAGGGCGCTGTCCAAAATCGTCCCCCCGTACTCCAGTCGTGGGTTCCGGGGTTTCACTGGAAATAATGAGATTCGTGATTTAATGGTCGCTCGGGAACAATAACGATCGCTTAAGTGCTGTCCTAAATTCGTTCCCCCGTTACAAATGTGTCGCGTTTACCAAATCGCTGTGAATAATGCCACCTATGTCCGGCCATCGGGAAAGTTCTTCGCGCAGCTTCGAAGAATCGTGGGCGATACAGGTGTTGTAAAACTAGCAAAGTCTAACTACGAAACGAAATTGCTTCGAACGGAGCAGCTGCGTCGGAACGTTGAGAAAGTTCTTCTCGCAGATTCGGAGAATAAAAATGGCGGGATCTAACTACGAATTGCTATGAATAATGCACTGTCACCGGTCGTTGAGAAAGTTCGCCGCGTCACGGATTCGGAGAAACGTTTGAGCAATAAATATCGTAAAATTACCAAGTCTAATCGCGATTGTTAACGGTATTATTGGGAAACAGTGGATCGAACTTATTCAATGGAATTAATTGGAAGGTGTTAAGAAATTAGGATTGGTGTTGCAGAAATCTCTCGTGCAGAGAAAGGGAAACAATTCGTCGAACTTATTTAACTGTATTTAGTCGCTGAAGGTGTTAAGGATTTAAAATTGATGTTGCAGAAATCTCTCGTCCAGAGAAAAAGAATCAATGCGTCAAACTTATTTAATGAAATTAATTGGAAGGTGTCAAGGATTTAGGATTGGTGTTGCAGAAATCTCTCCTGCAGAGAAAGATAAACAATACATTGAACTTATTTAACTATATTTAATTGCTCAAGGTGTTAAAACAATGCATTGAACTTATTTAACTGTATTTAATGGCTGAAGGTGTTAAGGATTTAGAATTGGTGTTGCAGAAATTTCTCGTGCAGAGAAAGAGAATGCGTCGAACTTATTTAACTGTATTTAATTGCTGAGAGTGTTAAGGATTTAGAATTGGTGTTGCAGAAATCTCTCGTGCAGAGAAAGAGAAACAATTCGTCGAACTTATTTAACTGTATTTAATGGCTGAAGGTGTTAAGGATTTAGAATTGGTGTTGCAGAAACCTCTCGTGCAGAGAAAGAAGAAAAAGAAAGAGAGAGAGAGAAAAATAGAACGGAACGACCGTTGCATCATTGCCCAGACCGCGTTTAGCGAATTTCAAGTTGGCCCCGCAAAATCTGCATTGTTCCATTGAGGAGGCTTTGGGATCTGATTAGGCGTGTGCTAGGTATGATTCGGCGAGGAAAGTGATTTTTTCCAACGGTGACGCAAACGCTCAACGTTCCGTTAAAATCAAGCGGCGCGTTTAACACGTTAATGTCTCGTTACGGGAACTGTTGCGCGAGCGCAGCTGATCCACTAATTGCTGGCTGAGCTGTTCAAACGCTGATACGCTAATTTCGAATCCAATCTTCGACTCGAGAACGCGTACGATCTAAAACGGTTAATGATCGGCTGTAGCGTGAAAAGCTTAAACCAGGGCGGTCAAGAGGCTTCTCAGACTTCGTTCACACGAGATCTGGCGGTCTGTTTCGTTTCTTCGGGGCGTCTCGCGGCGGGATCACACGCGAGTGCTTCAAGTGCCTGAAAGATTTTTCTGTTCCAGAATTCTTCCGATTAGTGCCATAATGCAGACGGTGACACTTCTTACCGGTGCCTCTGGGAAATGGCTCTTAGAGGCTACTGTTTTTTTCTGGCCGCCCCGGGATATCCAGTTTCTCGGTGCTTCTGTTTCGGATACTTGAATTCAAGCGAGGAATTTTGGGCATGGCGGGTTTCTTGGTATCAAGTTCTAACTTTAACGAGCATGAAGATTAATTCTGAAGATTCTTGTCCGCTTTTATCTACTTCAACTTGGTTTTAAAACTTGTTCAAATTGTATTATTATTATAATGTATTATCGGGAACAATATTGTAGATGAATTTGCAAGTCGATGTAGTATATCTTGCAAGAAACAGCCATTTTGTTGAATCCTGTTTATACATATACGTTGAACAATAACGATTGAAGGGCACTCTTACAGACTTCAAGTCAGAAGTCTAGTAGATATTGCAAGAAACAAGAATCATTTTGAAATGGTGAAGAAAGATTTGAGAATTGCCATAGGGGTTGAAGAATGTTTAACGAATTTGAACAATAATGATTCAAAGCCAGTCCCACTTTTGACAAGGAGCCGCGAGGCCAAGTTTATATAAAATTATAAATTGTATTATTAGTATTGTCAGGAACAATCTAGTATGAACAGTCTAGATGAATTTGCAAGTCGAAGTAGTATATCTTGCAAGAATCAAGAGCCATTTTGAAATGGTGAAGAAAGATTTGAGAATTGCCATAGGGATTGAAGAATGTTTTACGAATCTGAACAAAAATGATTCAAAGGCAGTCTCATTTCTGACAAGGAGCCGCGAGGCCAAAATTATAAATTGTATTATTATTATAAAGTATTGTCAGGAACAATCTACATAGTATGAACAATCTAGATGAATTTGCAAGTCGAAGTAGTATATCTTGCAAGAATCAAGAGCCATTTTGAAATGGTGAAGAAAGATTTGAGAATTGCCATAGGGGTTGCAGCATATTTAACGAATTTGAACAATAATGATTGCAAGTCAGTCTCATCTCTGGCAAGGAGTATTATCAGAAACAATCTAGTAAATGAATTTGCAAATCGAAGTCTAATAATGTTGTTGAAAAAAGACTTGGGTATTGCCATAGGGGTTGCAGCATATTTAACGAATTTGAACAATAATGATTGAAAGACAGTCTCACCTCTGGCAAGGAGTATTATCAGAAACAATCTAGTAGATGAATTTGCAAATCGAAGTCTAATAGATTTCGATCAATAATGTTGTTGAAAAAAGACTTGGGTATTGCCACAGGGGTTGCAGAATGTTTAACGAATTTGGACAATAATGATTGCAAGTCAGTCTCGCCTCTGGCAAGGAGTATTATCAGAAACAATCTAGTAGATGAATTTTCAAATCGAAGTCTAATAGATGTCGATCAATAATGTTGTTGAAAAAAGACTTAGGTATTGCCATAGGGGTTGCAGAATGTTTAACGAATTTGGACAATAATGATTGCAAGGCAGTCTCGCCTCTGGCAAGGAGTATTATCAGAAACAATCTAGTAGATGAATTTGCAAATCGAAGTCTAATAGATGTCGATCAATAATGTTGTTGAAGTAAGACATAGGGGTTGCAGAATGTTTAACGAATTTGGACAATAACGATTGAAAGACAGTCTCACCTCTGACAAGGAGCCGCGCGGCCAAAGATGTCAGTGCATCCTGTCGCGTGAAGTCACCAGAGGTGACTTGACACTCCCAGAAGCCGTCGTCGAAGTCGAGGGAGGCTCGTCTGATCAGAAGGGTGCAATCACCGCCGCCGCGACCGCTGGCCCACTCGTATTTGTCCGGGTGCATGCCCACCGGCTTCCGGTCTTTCTGCCAGATGCACTGGCCCCTCTTATCCTGCACCCTGCACCGCAACTGCACGTCATCCCCCGAGGACACCTCCTGATACAATCCGGGGGTTTCCGCGAATCTCTGTTCGCCTCCTATCACGCCAATCGTCAAAACCAATTGCAACAAAACAACCTTCATTTCGAACTCGATCTATCTCGATATTACTTCGGACATCAAAGTTAAAAAATCACTCTTCGCTCATTCTCAGTCCTCATCCCTTAATTTTCAAGCGTCCCAGTTTTTGCAAATGAAGTCTGTCATATTTGCGAAAGCTTGTAAAAATAGCAGGATCTTTATTTGTGCCAGCTCGATCAATTTTATCGCGCAAGTTCTCCGATTTTCACCAACACTGTGCACTCTCGACAACACTAGCGGATTCGGGCGGTGGAATCTATCCGGTTTGATTTGAAATTAACCTCCGGTTACTCGCACTCTACTTTCGACATAAATAAATTTTTATTCAATAAAATAACTACCTTAATGCGACATAGATATTTGCTAGTACCGTCGGCACCTTTGTTTATGCTTGAAACATTGAACTTCAAGTTTTGAGATTGTAAATACTGTGTGCGAGTAATGAAAAGTTAAACAGCAGAGGTGTTTAGTTCACAGATACCAGCGAATCGTAGCACAGTAATCGAGCACTGTTCTTCTCGGTTTGGATCGTGTCGAAGGCTTCGGTGAGTCTTCTCGAGGGGAACTTACGACCGAGTGAGGCGTTGTGAAATTCGAACGAAACTCCGCTGGCGGTGAAACCCCTGCAGCGCCATCGTCGGTGGTTCCCCTAAGCGCCGGTGCACCCCTCGCGATCCTCAAAACCCCAAATTGTTCCACATCGTTAAACATGCGGCAAAACAATCGGCTATTCTTGCAGGAACTTTAAAAGTCGTTAGCTTTATCGCCTACTCTCCGAAATCACTGAATCAGTCGACACAAATTCGCTTACTCCCCTCCGTGGACTAGGTGGGTTCCTCAGAAATTCGTCCCCAATTAGAAATCCATTCTTCCAACGATTTCCTGATTTTTCCTTACGCGTTGTTTTTGCTTGCAACTTGGTGGTTCCTCAGAAATTCGTGCCCGCTGAAAAATCCATTTTCTGATTTTCCGAGGAAATTCTGAACACTGGTCGATCCTTACGCGTTGTTTTCTCGGCGGTAACGGTGGGGCCTAGAAACCCAATATGGATCTCGACTGTTTTGGTTTGATGATTCGAAGCTCCGCAAGCTTTGATAACAGTAAGGACCGTCTGGGTAATAGGAAGGAGTGTCCGCTCGAACAGAATGGATGTGCACGATGGACAAAGGGTACGGAGAGACTGAAAGGAGAGAGAAATAGATGGTCGAGGTAAACGAAGTATCTAGGACGTCGTATACAATACCGGGGGCACGTAGTGGAACTGAGCCGGAGTTAAAGCCAGAACGTTCACCGGCGTGGAAGCGGAAGACGGGCCCCAAACGCGGGCCCACGCGTGCGTATCCAACCCTGTCTCCTCTGCAGCTATCCTTATTATTCGAGCGTGTTATCATTATGCCATGCTACGACGAGCTTAGCCACCCATTTGCTCTATATGTGTTCTTTATATCGTGTTTAGCCAGCGAGACACCGTCAACCGGGGTTTCTCCTCCATCCAGACACTGGATGGCCCTCCCATGAATCGTCATAGCACTTAGAGTTTCGCGTCAGTTGAGCGTCATTTTTCTTTTTAAATTTTGACTTGGATCAATTTCGTAATTATGAACACGTATGTAAACAATTGATAAATATACCAGATAATAATTATGTGGTTTAGCATTTGAATTTAGGGACAGTCTGCTGTATGCGAAGTTTAATTAGTTTTTATTCCAAGATTAACCCCTTGCCTTACAATATCGTGTCAGACTCGTGATGAAGATTTTGATCAGAGTCTAATAAATATGTATGTTATTGTAAACCGAGATGAAATTCTATTCTGGTTTTGTTAATGTATAGTTATTGAAGAACATGATACAATAGATATAAATTTTTGCCTTTTTTAGGAAATTACGAACTACAAAGAAAGTTCTAATCACTGAAACCGTAAAATACATCATACGGCAAGGGGTGAAATAATTCTATATAATTTTGAGTTAATATAAGAGCGCGGAACCACCGACTAGTATCATCTCGTCGGTGCTACTACATACGCGCTGACACGCGTTATAAACAGGTGACCGTGGATGCTTAAATATTCAATGAAATTGTTATTCAAGAGCTAGAAAAATGGGTTGCATGTGTGGGAGTATACTGGGGAATCCTCTCCGTCTGTATTATACAGATAATTTATTCACGCAAAATGAAGAGTATCGAATATTTATTCCAGCAGCAAATGATTCGTGCCGCTTTCCTCATAAGTCGCAATGTAAATTCTGGCACGAATTATTTGCTCTTCCTAAACGTCCGTACAGCGCCAATTCATGCAGCGGCAAAACGCTCAAACTGTTAGCCAAATGTTACCGACAGAGAAGTCCAGGTTGTGGCGGTTGTAGATAATGTAGATTTCTGTATCGATTAATTTGTTTATATTTGGTCGTTAATATTTGTTTTGTTTTTGGTTTTGGTTGCTTACCAACAAATTTATTGATATAATAAAAGAAAAAGACGTGTTATCTCTTTAAGTATTTATTTTAATCTCAAATACAAATTTATTATATTAATAAATTATTATATTAATAAATTATTATTATATTAATAAATTTGTATTGTAAATTATTATATTAATAAATTATTATTATATTAATAAATTTGTATTTGAGATTAAAATAAATACTTAAAGAGATAACACGTCTTTTTATTTGGAGAAATATATAACACTCTACAAGGTCGGTAACAGCGCCATCTAGCGGTAGACTCGGAACTAAATTTGGCTAACAGTTTGAGCGTTTTGCCGCTGCACGAAATGGCGCTATACGGACGTTTAGGAAGAGCAAATAATTCGTGCCGGAATTTGCATTGCGTCTTATGGGGAAAGCGGCACGAATCATTTGCTGCTGTAATGAATATCCAATACTTTTGATTTTTCATCAATAAATGTAAATATAACGTGTCATGAACAATGAATAATAACTAATTAACTTCTGGCAGAATTTACAGAAACTTGTTACGGTTAGAAATTATTTACAGATATTTAGTTCAATCCGATTTGACCGATTTTCGGAAGTTTACCCCTATTTGCTGTGACCTGACCGACACCCAAGTAACAACTGATGTCAAAACTTAGAAAGGGAAGCGAATAGGAGAATCGAAGTAGTCACAAATGTATTGCGATCACGCTGGTTCGTTTATTTTATATATTTTCACTATGTGTCGGACGCGACAAAGTCCTCTTGCCTATAACCGTTGCACCAAAGTATAGAGCATCATGAAATAGGATACAGCCGCGTTCGTGAGCTAAAGAGAAGGAGCACGTTGGTTCAAACAGTGACATCAGTTTTGCAATATAAATAAACGAAAAAATACCACGAATAAGCATTCCATCGAGGCCACGAAGAAGATAGTAGATACATAGCTGGAGCGTTTCATACATCTCAGCCTAACGAACAATAATGTCTTTTGCATTGGAAGCGGTGATTCGTACCATCGCGTTGAGTATCTAAAAGAATATCAAGATTCTAGATGGACTCTGTAGCAAACATGTCGACCAGAGAACGTATCATCGTACTCACGTGCTCATAAACAGCTCATTGCCTTTGTCTATTACTTTCTGCCCCATGTAATTATCGCAGTACAGGTAAAATAGACTACTGCAGAGCAGTATGATCGAGACGAACAACTTTTGCGTTATTTCCTTCGACGATAGGAATACAGCCACCTAACGATCATCGATTAATTCGCGATGATCACGGTACGTCTAGTCGTACTCTCGGAAAATGAGAATGTGTATTCCACTTACCGAGTACAGATTTATGCTCAGCGCAGCCACAATGGCGAAAACCAGATAGAAATAATGCTTCGAGAACGATTTGTTCAGATACTCGATGAGCCTTCAACATTTAAAAGTTCGTGCGTTAACCCCTTGCCTTATGCAATATCATGTCTGACTCGTGATGTAGATTCTGAACGGATTCTAATAAAAATGTCCTTTCCCCTTAGGTTTTGGATGTTTTTCTTTGGTTTTTTATTGTTTCGATTAAAATAAAATAATCTAAAAATATATCTGCTTTCATTCCTATGCGCTGTCCTTCCTTGCGCCAGAAACTTTGATTGTCCATTACACAAGTAAATATCATCGGAATTATATCATATTTGGTATGATTTTGCATTAGAAAAATTCCACGAATATGTTCATGAAAGTTCCATAAAAAATAATGAAAAATAAAGAAGTTAGAAATTCGGATTAGTTATGTTTACACTTCTCGGCGACCTCGAGCTCGGCTGTCCTTCTCTACGTTCGGCAACAGTCAAAGAATACTATCCCTGGCGCATAAATGTCCCTCGGCAGACCCGTGCTGGGGACTTATATCGATAAAATACTGTATATAGGGCTTTCATAAAGGACATCCTTTGCATTGTAAAAACCGAAAAATACCGGCATGTATTTCGGTTTGGATGGAATATCGGTTATACCGAAATAGGCATTTTAACCAGAACACCTAGCCGAGCTACAGAAGTCTTCTGTAACCCGGTTAGGCGGGTTAGAATGGGTTTTATAACCCGAACCGGGTTTGGGTTAGGATTCGCAACCCTGCTTGCGACGGACGAAGCGTGTCCTTTCTCCATTGTAACGACGGATGCTGGTGGGGGACACTGGGCTTTATGGTAGGGGCAGTCTTGTCTCAATTGAGACAAAAATGCCCTCCCCTGCTCTACAAACAGTATTATTTGGAATGTAGGTATAATCGCGATACCAACTCGAGAAGCCTTTGATGCAGCTCCAATGCTGCTATCAATTGTTTCCGAACAGACGACGAATACTTGTTGCCATTCCGCGCGTTCGAAATACTACTTGCTACGGTTTTCTCCAGCCGATCTCTGAAAAACACGCAACCGAATCGGTGCTCGTCACTCGTCGACTATTATTCTTCATTTATATGCAGTGTCGCCAGATCGAGGAAATCGAGGGGAATACAGTTTACCCCCTCTCTGATAGCCAAATTAATACGTGACATGTTACGCGACCAATCTACGGTCTTGGGGGATGTGGAGCAGAGTTGGTCAAAAATTTAAGCAACGATTGACGAATAAATTTCTACTTCAATCCTTTTAATCGCAATTAACAATTAAACTCCTACTTTAGTCGTTAATTGCGGTTAACGATTACATTCTTTTCAATTGTAATCGTCAATCGGATAATTGATTAATGACTAACTGCTGAAATTTCGAAACGGAATACGGAATCAAAACTGTATGCATACTGAAAAAAATGTAAACTGAGTTTAGGTATATTGTCATTTGGTCTATAATACGATCTCTATGTGCCTACTTATTATGTACAATTTATGGGCAGACCGTGTGGCGATTAACTTCAACAATTGATTAAATCAGTCTCCGATTTTTCGACGATTTCTTTTCTTAATCAACGATTGACGATTAACTTCATCAATCGATTTAATCAATCGTCCATTTTCCAATGATTACCTTTTTTAATCGTACACATTAACCAATCAATCTTGGCTAAAATTTTAATCGATTAACACTAGGTTTACGGTGCTCTAGAAATAACTATTTCACATTATTGTATAAACATAACAAGAATGTGTCTATCCAAATTTTTGGCCATTTCTCCAATAATGTATTCCAAAAGAAATAAATTTGGTAAATAATTCCTCAGGGAAACATCTTTACAATCTCAATAATCGCACATTAAGAATATTAGAAGCCGTCATTTTGACGGGTCCCGTAAACCTAGTGTTAATGCCCAACTCGGATGTGGGTATGCTCATGGTGGTGGAATGGCATAGTGGAAGGGGAGAAGGCGGAGTGGGAAAATCCGCCGTTTTTGCTCGATTCTGGCGACACTGTTTATATGTGTGCGAATACTACCTGACGATTCGAAATACTCCGCACAGGTGAAACACGAATATGACGGTCGCGGATTCGGTGACCAGCATCGTGCTGGTGCCTACGATCGTTTGAACGTCGATGTAGAGAAGGATCCAGAGCATGTACCGATCGTACTCGACCATATAATCAATATAGATCGGTATTTCCAAGGATCGCGCCTGGTTCGTCCACGCCATCGACACGAACGGATACGCGATGAACAATGCCACCAGTGTAGAAAAGGTTCCTGTAATTTTTCCAAATTTTCATCTTTCTATTCGCTACGTCTATTTGAGAAATCTAAGCGCTTACCGATCATAAACAGGTTGAGAACTTTTCCTCGATTCGCGTACTTCATTATCGTTTCCAGCTCTCCTTCGTTGGTGAACATCTTCCAGTCGTCCTCGATATAGTCGAACGCGTGTCTTATCTATGTGATAAAGATGGCGTTGACGCGAGGCTCTCCAGTATATCATTGGAAAATGGAAACAAGAACTAAGAACTAAGTAAAGTCGGGATCTAGCCTGTTCCAGACATCGCCTGTTCCAAGCAGGGACAGTGATCGTGTAGAGAAACTATTTTTCCTATGGTTGTCAGGAAGAACGCCGCATGTCACATATTTTCACTTTCGAGATATTGCCGTTTGAAGTTTCGATCACTAACGCTTTGTCATAGGACATCGGTAAAATTGCATTATTTTTTTGAGCCTTTCGAATTTATCTTCATGACTTTTTCTGGTAAACTCATAAATCCAATACTATAGAGCTCAAATAATGTATAAACACTGAATTTTTTGAAATTGTAACATGCAGCGTTTTTCCTTACAATCACAGTTTTTATAACTGCGGCATCCGCGCCGAAAGTACAAAGGATGCCGACGTAGAAAAGAACAGCATGTAAACACGGACCGAAGACGCAACAACAGAAAGCGTTCGAGGGGTAGGCGAAGGGACAATGATCGTGGAGATCCTCAGGGAGCTAGATCGCGACTTTACTGTACCATTAGAAAGTTACCTTTTCCAAGTTGAAATAATAGCCGTGAAACTTCAACACATACACAATTGATATTATGAGGATACCGAGGGCCGTAATATTCTCGGCCGTGCGGACGCAAAGCGTAAGCGGTAGTAGCTGGAATTTTTCGGAATTTTTGAACTGACTGCTGCGGCAGTTTCTCGAAGAAAAACTCTACACCCATTGATCGAATCAACCCTGTGTACAGCTAATGAGCGTACACCGAATTGCAGCGAACAGTGTAGTTACGATTTCGAACGATTAACCCCTTGCGGCACTATGCTTTTATTCTATCAGAAGGTTGCGGGCCGCGAAAAGTTAAAGGTTCGGAAAATTCGAAGAAAATCAGACAACACCTGATAGATTAGGCCGGACAGCAGGAAAACGTACACGCAGAAAGACCGGAAGCGATGGCGTTTGTAGGTGTACGGCCACAGACCCACAGAAATGCTCACAAGGCGAGGGAACTTGCAGTACTGGCTCTCGGTGAATTTCATTTGAAAAAAAAAACAGGACGATTCAACGTGAGAAAAGAGTAACGTTTCCGGTGTCTCGCGACGTTTTCCCTCTACGGCGTTATTTTCCCCCGATTTTTTGATTACCTGCCCCATTCAGGTGACATCGAATAAAGTTCAGTCTCCCATTTCAAATCGGAAAACAATTTACGGCGAACGGCTTGGGGGAGATCGCCTTTTTTTGTTCTCGTGGGAACGCGAACCTGCGGAATCAATTTGATATCGGGGAAAATTCGCGCGGAACTACATTTCAGGATTTTGTTGAACAAACAGTGCGGAAGCAGCGCAAGCGTGCTCGAGAGGCGATAGAGCGTCGATCGATCTCGTTTATCGACGATTCTTGCCATTGTTTCTCCGACTTCCGAGACGGACGCACGTCTTCGGCCGCGCCGCACTAGGAGCACAACTGAAAAATAGCAAACGGGGAACGAGGAGGAGTAATCTGTTTCCATAAGTCGACGTACACGGGATCTCAGGTAAGACCGCGTATCCGAATTCTTACCTGGCAAGCTGACAAGATGAATTTGGATTTATGGCGGAGAATTTGCGCGCGTGGTCTTCTCGAGGAAGACCAAACAACTGTGAATACACAATGAAATATTGTGACATTTTTAACCCTTTGCACTCCGAATTATTTTCCAATTATTTGCCAACAACTTCCTACTATTTTAAGTGTTTCATTTTAAAACTTCGAAGGACAATTTCTATGTTTAATAATTATTAGACAGCGGATTTTATGCATTTATGACAAGAATAAGTA
>CM052245.1:14993118-15087571 GCA_028455795.1 Lasioglossum marginatum | reverse complement strand
CGAATTTCTTGTGTCGGCTAAATAGGAACTTTGTTAATATTTCTTTTCCTGTTTAACTAAATCGTCCAGAATAATTTGACGATACAGGAGAAAGGAAATAATGCAAAATAAATTACAGAATATCTTCAGATTAATAAACTTTCGAACTTTTGTTGTTTAACTAAATCGTCCAGAAAAATTTGACGATACGGGAGAAAGTAAATAATGCAAAATAAATTACAGAATGTCTTCAGATTAATAAACTTTCAAGTCGTCACTAAATAACTGGTATCTTCACCCCGTGTGTTGCCTTAAAAAACAGACCAGATTGAATTTATCGGATTTTGGCGGCCGAATGCCTCGACGACAGACCGTGCGCGCACACGTGCACCTCCGCTAATCGCTAAGGTTTCGTCATAAAAAAGTGCCTCTAAGCTTAACAATTCGTATCGCACCTGGTGGCTACTGTCGTACTATGGCTACCCGACAGACACACATTCCGCGAACGCTACTCGACTATCGTAACAAAGTTTTGATTCGTTCTTCCGCGCACTCTTTCCGACGATCGTTGAAGCGTCTCGAATGGAACTGTATACGCTGATACACGCCTGTGTGCTCAATGCAGTATTCTGTCTCTGCTGTTGCGTTCACCTGTCTGTTCGTCGGGATCTCAGCGAGATCGCGAGTTCTCCGGGCCCGCGCGCTCGATTGATCGCGACAACAAACGGAATCGGACTCGGACCCGACAACGAAACGGATTCGATGTGGAAATTTACGTTTTACAAGGGCTGGCTTCTAGAGTCCGATTTAATTACGATCTACGGGAACCTCTAACGTTCGCTCAATTGACTAGGTTCCTCTTCTCGTTTCTCTCGTTACAAGCTACGTACGCACTCGCTTCTAAGTATTAGATGATTGCATAAGTTCCTCGATTTGAAAACAAGATTCAATGATTGAATTTTAACACTAACCGTTCCGAGTACAAAATGTATCGGATACATATTGTTTTATAAAAGTTACAAAACTGAATTTATTTAGATGTTTCACAATTTTTATGATAATACGTGCTTGAATGAAGAAGTTTATTGAATCGTTTCTGATGGAAGCGTCTTTATAATTTCAATAATTAAAAAATAAGCAATGTGAGAGCGGTCATTCGACCAGTTGCGGTACGGTTAGTGTTAATCAACTTTCTTTTCTACAATTCGAAAAGAATGATGACTATATAATTTTTTTTACACTCCGCCGCGCAGTACAGTTTTGCGGCATCTATGAAAATCGTGCACGAAGCGATGCAATCATCTGATATACCGACAAAAGTATACTCGTTACGCTATGCTCGGCCCGGAAAGTGATCCGGGGTTTAACAATCCCCTTTCGAACCGAGCACGAATTTTTCTAGCCTACACGCGGCCGGTTGGCTCGCGCATTTGATTTCTAGACACGCTGGAGGGGTAGGGACACGCTGGTACTTGAAGGTCCAAGGCTGAAACATGTCGCTAGAGACCTCGAGAGTTTCGCCGGCGGCTGCTCCAAACTCGAACGACCAACAAGCACGCACGATATACGATATGTATTCTAAATTACCGATTACTGGATCAGCGCGATCTTTTCATGCGGATGCGGATCTTTGATGCGCCTACGAAACACAATCGAACGTGTAAAATACAATACAACCTATCTACAACCCGAATGAAATGAACGCCTCGTCTCGGTTTGCCCTCCAAACAGATTCACGAGTTACCTCGATCGATCAAACGCCGATTCGGATCCTCGGATTCCCGCGAGCGAACGTTTCAAAGTGCGAATCCGGCCCCCGCCGTGATTACCCGAAGAACAAGCTGCGTCTCGAATGGCTCGCCTAAGAAAATATCAATTTTCCATCTCTCTCTTTCGGTGGCCATCTTCTTTATTGTACTAACCGCGGCCTCTTTTTTTCTTCTTTTTGAACAGGGACGGGCGTTTCGTTTCTCCGTGCCCTCCGCAAGCCAGAAATAACGTTAAACAATGGAACAACAAATTCTTCGAAGCATCTTGACTCGACTCTGACAACGTCCTCGTTTTGCTCTGTTGAACGTATATGTAAATGCGCGTGCATTAATGCATCTCCATTTTAATTTGTATAATTTTTCGAACATTGATATCAATTTATGTATCGGGACTATGGCTCCGCAAATTATATACCCATAGTTTGCTTTCGAAAATTAATAACTGTACCCTAAAAGTGAATACGAATTCAAATGCGGATACGTTGATACACGTGTATTTAAATATACGTGAAATATATGTGAAATCGCTCATTTAAAACTATGTGATTTATATTTCATCGAACCGTGAGCGGACCGACATCTGTACCGAGCCTATCGATCCCGATCCTGAACAGAGTCGAATCTACCGAACGCTTCTCCGTGTTTCTTTCGCTGTGTCGCTCGGGTAGAAAAAGTTTGTAATATAACATTCGTTGTTTCGCCATCTAGGGTCCTCTTGTTTCTTTTTTTTTCCATAGAAAACATATAAAAATCGTGTAACGCTCGATCGAACACGCAACGCGGAACACGAGCTCTCCGGAAGGTCGACCCCTTCGGAGGACGGTTATTCCGGTTTCGTCGCGAGTTGCAATCCGGTTCGCCAGGAAATATACAATCTCGAAAACTGAAACTGTTTCCCTCCTCCGGTTTGTTCTCGGTTTCAATTGACTAACGGCGACCGATCTCGGCCATCTCTCGACTCCTAGGACGAGGCTACGGGATAAGTAAAATGATAAAGTAAAATGGAAATTCTTCGAGTTCACGATATCCCGCAGCCTGGTCGTTGCTCGCTACTAGAGATCGCGATTTTAAACTGAAATACACGTGTACCGTGCAGTAAGGAGTGTATCTAGATACACGTGAAACAGTGTTCTCTGCTCGCTACGTTTTCCGGTTGACGGATTCGATCGTGTCGCGGTTCGCGGCCAGCGATGGGAACGATACTCGTCCGACCGACACGACATCTTGGAATGTCGAGTGAGGAAGTTGTCCAATCAGTTGAATCTCGAATTTCGTTCTCGTTATTGCGGACACCCTGTATATACGCTTGTCGTTTAACAACAGACTTTTTTTCTGTAGAATCGTCATTAGAATAATTAAAGCACTTCGTTCGGGAAATAGACTTCGCCGTATTGCTTAGGATTACTTACAATTAGAGAGAAGTGAATCGCCCGCTTAAACTCGATCGAGTTCGGGTAATCGTGTTACGTCGTGTGTTCATTATCGTAATTATAGTAAATGTAATTGACAGAGATCTGTCCGATTATCTGTCCCATCGTCGGCTAGAGACGCGTGTCGAGAAATCGAGCACACAGAGAAAAACCGGTAGGAATCGTTCCGGACAACTATAGTTTGTGTTTCGCCCCTGTGCCATTGAAAATACGAAATAGAAGCTGGTCAAAAAATACCCAATGTGTTCCGGTATGCGTAACCATGACCGTGTTACACGCGCGGAGATTCGTCGTTTCGCGATCACGTTTTTGTACGATTTTCCCTAATGATTCGGCTAGATCGCGCGCTAAAGTGAGATCCGAAATATACTTGCTATGGCTACGGGTTGCCATAGGGACACGTGCCTGGCAACCGGCTACCGAACGACACCGCCGGTTAACAAACGACAGTGCTACGTTAACAGTCGACGATACCACGCTATCCTAAGAACAAAAAAAACGACCGCTCTGATTCGGATTCGCTTGCCTCGAGAAGTCGCGGGGAGAAACGACTATGCGTCGGTCGCACGATGGTTGTCTACTCGAGTGACAGGTGGGTCAGCGAAAATCATCCGGTCATTTTAAAGTCTACCTATAACGCTAGGGATTCGATAACACCCGATTAATCTCTAAGGAAACTAATAATAAAGTCGAACGAAAACTATATCCCGGCGCGGTGACGCGTCGAGCGCGCTCGTGTTTACGTTAATTATTGCGATTTGGTGTTCTGATTGCCGGGTGAGCGATAACGGGATCTCCTATTCGACAAGACTAGTCTTAACTCCTAGTTGTACACCGACGGCACACCGTCAACGCATCGACGGCCGGTCTCTCTGTGTGTCTGTCTCGGTCTCGTCTCGTGGCCGTCGAAGCATCGACGTCCAGGAGTTTCGTTCGTTTAACGATCGACGTTTAGAAAAGTTGATTCTCGGTACGCTTATGCCTACGGATATTCCCTAGAAAGTCGGGGCCCCTGGTGCAAGGCCTTTCGTCGATAACGGAACACACTGTTCTCATATACCACCGCTCGAATCGTCGATCGACGAAAACGACGACCGACGACGACTTCCCGTGATTTACACGCGGAACGATTGTCGTTGAGAGGAAAGCGAATCGTTTCGGCTACAGTAGATTCTCGCTCGTTGCGCTTCCGATCTTTGCATTTTCTTCGTACAAGCTGGGGAATGTAGTAACGCTAATTTCGTGTACTGCCTCACGAGAAGTCGCGTCACACACTTTCGCCAATAATTCGGCTAGAACCGAAATTTCCTTTCGAATTCGAGTAGGTGTGTTGCGAGCCGCGTCGCGATTGTTTCTTTATGTTGTTATATGTACACATTAACCGCGGCTTCGATTCAGTAATGGAGTGAGTTGTTGTGCAACGATTGAGTACCTACTATACCTCGTGCAGCGGCGACGAGAAACGGTTCTACGCCCCTGTAACTAGATCACCCTGTATACAACGGTGTTGGGGGAGAGGTTCTGCGCCCCTGTGAGTCGATTACCCCGTATACAACGGTGTCAGTGCGATTCTGCGCCCCTGAAGGTTGATTATTCTGTATCCAGCGGCGCCGGGTCGCTCCTATGTGCTGCCTGTTGGTGTTGGTCGATTACCCCATATACCGTATACACCGGTTTCGGGTTCTTACGTCGCAACGGCAATCCCTCCACCGGTGAAAATGAAAATAGCAAGTGACTGTAAAATCCCTGATGGATTCTAACTTACCGACGCGACGTGAGGACGCCAGTGTATACGCGCCCCGGTACGGGATGCCATCAACAGGCGGGGCGTGTAATCGACTCGGTTCCGCCAATCGGGATCTACCGTGCTGGATTTAACACGTTGGATCCGAGGGTGAAAGATTTATCGTTACATAGAGAATAGACCCGGCTACCTTCGGACGCACTCGGTCGATTACAGTCTTCCGTGGATTACTTTTTTTCGTGGCTCGACGAAATGAAATATTCTGTCCACAGGTATTTCACACGCAATTCGCGCGTTCAGGCGGACATTTCCCCCGGTCGAGTCCTCGAGTGCACGGTCGATTTTATTTCGGCGACTTCGCGGAACGTCGGACTGTCCTCCATGGACGTTCTAGGAGAATCGATTTGCTTGTTTCTCGATCCACCCCGGTGTCGATCGTGTCTCCGTTGCTTCCGTAGTTTCGCCTCGGCGGTGGATCGCGTTCTTCGGCAATCGACGGTTCGTTATCGCAGAGTATACTTTGGCTCCGGAGTAGTTCCGGATCGGTTGGCTCGCGCCACGCAACGAAGCGGTTCTCCTTCTCCCCGTTGGTTCTCGCCGAGTAACCCGTAACATTTGTTAACCCGCTCGACGAGCTAGCGCGCAACAATCCCCTCCTCGTCCATGGAAACTGTGGAAGCTCCGTCGTGGATGAGATCTCGTTCGAGTCGCAACCCTGGAAACGAGTACAGCCGTTGATCGAGACGAAACAGAAACAGGGACAAATGCCCGATGTAGCTACAAAAAAATGATGTTCGGAAATAGATATATCTTCTATACGTAAGTTATTCGTTGTACGAAAAAATGTTTCGAACAAATGTCGCGTGGTTTGCTGGGGGACATACAGTGCTCTAATCTGTTTTCTATTACTTTGTTTTTTTACCGAGATATGAGAGTCGCGTTCAGTTTTTTAAAGGAGCGTCTAATATTTTTTCTCAAATTTGTTCTCAAAGTATTATATAAAGTGAGGAGTTGAAATGAATACTGAATTAGTGAAGGACAACAAAAAGTACCCTCAACAAAAGAGCGGAGGCTCCGGCTGATTCCACCAGTGAGCCGCGAGAAGCATGTATAGTTCCTGATCCTGAACGGTGTACCCCGGTGGCGGCTGCGAAGGCAAAGGCGGTGGGATCGGTGGCAGCAGAGAGTAGGACGGCGGTGGTGGCGAAGGCGATTGGGACTGCGAGAAGGTTGTCGTGGTGGAGAGCGGCGTGGCCGGTGTGGTCGGCGTTGTCGTGCTTACTGCCAGAGGCGGCTTTTCCTTCGCCGGAGATCAGAGCGCGCAATCGAACATCGCCAGTGACCGAGTGATCACGTCATCCTGAAACACAAGTATCCTCGGGGATCAAGCGGTCGTTCCGCGCGCGATTCCGTTAAAAGCTTTTCAGATTCGGCACCCTTTGTTATTTAACCCTCGTACAACAGCATGCCATCTAGAACCCGGCGCACACTTGTTAGCTAGCCCCTAGACGCCCTAGACACACTTGCGAGCCAGCCCCTAGACGCCCTAGACCCGACACACTTGCTACCCTTATACGGTATACCTTAGAACGGGCATCCTCACGGGGTACTTGTGCTCGGGCTGAGCTGGGGTTGCTCGGAACGGACGGTAGACCTACTTTAAGCAGCTATTTTTATTCATTGTGGAATTTCCAAGATTCGAAACTACTCATTTTCAATCTTATATAGTAGTATAGTAAAGCTCCGGGTACCCGCCCACCCCTAGTAATTACATAATAAGTAACGACAATTGAGTCGCGCGCCTCTATGATTCTACGCAACGTACACCTCTGTTGGTCGGGTTGCCGTATTGTAGGCGGATTTTAAATCATGAATAGCCTGCGGATCTTTATGCATTTATGGTTTATAAAAATTTTTTGAAAATGCTAGAGTATCAAATTGGACATTTAAGTTACTAGCGTAATTTAGTACGAGCTCGCGCGCTTTTAATTTGCGCGTAATTTAGTACGATTTTGATTTATTTTGGACCTCGAAATTATTTGGTACCACTTTCTTGAAGCTTGTCTACAAAATTGCATAAATATCCGCAGTCCAATCATGAATAACTAAAAAATGAAGCCGCGATCGCAATTTAGTTATTTTCGTCTTACATTGTCACGGAGAACCACCTCTTACATTTTCTCCCAGCTGTAGTCGAACTATAAATAATTAAACCATCAAATAAACATAACGGCCAGGTACCGTTGGGAAAGAAACGAGAGGCCGTAAGACGGACGATATTTCAAGTTCGCTCGGTTCTCCCGTAAGACAGTACGTAGAACAGTATTCCGCAGGGTGAAACACCGGGTATTATAAGCTCCGTTTGACAAACGACCGGCAATAAGGTCGAATCGGAACGGCTTCTACGAGATCCTAAGGGAGGGCGAGCCACGTATCGGGACCTCCATTCTAAATGGAGGAGCCAGAATCTCGGGGGCCATGAGAAGTAAGACATCGCGTCGCGTCGTGTCGCGCGCGCGGGGCGCCGTACCTTCAAGCAGCTCTCGATAAATTCCTCGATCGTTATTACGCCGTCTTGGTTCAGGTCTAGCTTCTTGAATACCCTGTCCAGCTGTTCCCTAGCTTTCCTCTCCTCCTCGGCGTGGTGCCGCCTGCCCATCAGCTCGTGCACCGCCGTCACCACTTCCCCTAGCTCGCCCCTCGTGATGCAACCATCTCCGTTTATGTCGTACAGCTTGAATGTCCATCGCAGCTTCTCGTAGATGCTGCCTCGCAGCAACGTCGACAAAGTGACGAGCAGATCCTGCAGCGACGAGAGAACCGGCTTTCTTAGTCTTCGCGAGTTTCCGCCAATTATATTCTTTGCTACTAAATACTGCGGGTGGGCGGGGTCCCGGAAATTCGGTTTCGTGTCGGGTATTTTCCCCGGGTTCGGGTCCGAATCCGAAAATTCGCGGGTACCCAAAGTCGAAATTCGGGTCTCCGAACGATATAAATTTCGGATACCCGCTTGTCACTAATTTTGATTACCCGAGTTATCAAAACCCGAGAATTTCGGGTACTCGCCCACTCCTACTAAATACAGGATTCGCGCAAAGTCGCTTTCGATCGTTTTGAATCACTACAAAGGGATTTTCCGAATTTCCCCTTGTCCCTCCCATCGACAGTGCTCGATCCCTCCCACTTAGGGTAGTCCTTAGCAACAGGGGTGAACAATTATTTTTCCAGATTTTGATGGACTAATCCTAGCAAACAAATCGAAAGTCGAGAAATAAGGACCACCCTACTATACATAGATTCGCTACAAGCACGTGGTCGAACCGTGATAGATCGGTTTAGAGTGAATTACCCTGAAGCTGATGGCACCGTTGCAGTTTACATCGAACGCCTTGAACACGTAATGGGCGTAGAGGCTGGAGTCTGGAATTCGTACGGGGTCGCCGTTAACTAATTACGCAAAAACGCTGGTCTTTATTTAATTGGAACTCACTGCCATGAGGGAAGAACTTCGCGTAGATGTCCTTGAACGAGTCTTCGTGCACGACACCCTCTGGACACTCCTGAAACCCACAAGTCGACGAACATCAACGAGCTGTCATCATTGTGTAAATCACGAATTGTTGCAACAAGCGTCGGTGTGACGAGCGGCTATAGACGATCCAATCGCAGCTAATGAAACTAATGAATAGATATCGTATCGATATCGATAGGCTGACTCTCTGAAGGTAGAAACCCGTCGCTGGCGTAATTCAGAGGGACGACGAATGGACGATTGGCGAATGGAAAATTAATATTTTCAAAGATGAAGATCCCACACTCCGTGCCGAAGAACGCGTTTGAGGTCTACAAGTATGTAATAGAAACGTTCACGAGCAATTCGAGGAGTAATTTCTCTAGATACAGGCTGCCGCGACAGTCGATCGAACGAATAAACTGGCTCTCTCTTCTGTTTCGAGATGCTCCCACGATACGACGCGACTATCGACCGAGGTGGAACGGACACTTCGCTCGGAGGATCCTCTCTGGGACGAGAACAGGATTCCAAGCCTGAGGAGGCTCGCTCTTCTCGCCATAGCTGTCGCATGGGAGCATAATCCGATCCTGGACGAGCTACCTACTTGCGAGGACAGGAACGAGCTGATCGAGCTCCTGCCCGTTGGCCTACCTTTCGAACTCACTATTACGAAGATCGAGGACGAGCACTACTGGGAACGATGCTCGAGGAACAAGTAATCGATTGTCTACACCAGGGGTCGACAAACTGGAAGGGGCTGGAATCGTAAAATTTTTTGGCTCGGCGGGCCGGGCAGCAGACTCGAAGATATTTACATGAATGATTCTATACTGATACATAATCTTTGTTTATTTTATTAATTTATTTATTTTCAATTTTTTCATGCAATTTTTTATGCAACTATAGAGCGTCCAACGAAACCTGCCGACGGAGGGACACTTTTAGAACGATTCTCGAAATTGGTTTGGGTTGAGAGTCCGCGGGAAAAAATAACAAGACTCTGGAAGAATTTAGCCCTTTGCACTCGGTTGTCCCCTCTGAGGCATCACTAAAGATTGCTGTACCATTATTCAAAATATTGTTTACATTATTAAATATATCGGTATCTAATCATTAAACATTTAGATATTGTATGAGGTATTATACCAATTTCATATCCATGAAATTTCAAAAGTCATAGGGGATGGAAATATTCTAGATCGGAAGAAATGTTTAATTTTCCAGTTAAAATAGCTCCGAGTGCAAAGGGTTAGTTATCCGAATAAAGTTGTCCCAGTCGTCGGGTTCGATGGATCGAATCGATACAGGGGAGAGGGTACGGTTCGCGGAACCGCCGAGGAGATTTTTGAAGAGGCGTCAGGTGCGGTTTTCGTTGCAGATGGGAAATGAACGAGCTGGCCTTGCACGGGAATTCTTGGCGACAGCGTTACTGCGAGGGTGTGTTCAGCGAGTATCTCGAGAACCTCGAGCCAAGTTTCTTCGAAACGCAGAGGGACGAGTGCGAGAGAATGATCGGCCTCGTAAGAAGTTACGTGCAAGCGATAAGGATTCGTTCCCTCCTACCGACCAGGCGAGCAATCTGCGAGAAAACTTTCCAACAGTCCAATCTCCGTGTTTTATCCATTCTAACGAGCCCGAGAGCGAATCACATTATTCCCGTTCTTGCGGCTCTCGTAATTGCAGGAACGCTTTTTCTACGAGACGTGTTCTCCCGATGGATCCTTTTCTAAGTGGTACAGTAAAGTCGCGATGTAGCTCCTTGAGGATCGCTTGGGATCGCTGCGATCACTGTCCCTACGCCTACCCCTTCCACTGGGGCCAGTGGCGCGTTACCCTATGGGCAACTTGGGCAAATGCCCGGGGCCCCAAACACAAACCAAGATCCAAGATCCAAATTCTACGTTTTTCCCTGGGGGCCACGAAATTCTACTTTGCCCAAGGCCCCAAGTAGTTATAACGCGTTACTGACTGGGGGGCATCCCCGCGAGGCGCCAAGAAGATCGAGCTGCCTCTTTCCTTTTTTACGTTCGGCATCCTTTCGGCGTGGTTGATGCTGTAATAAAAAAGATAGTTTCCCTACACGATCTCTGTCCCTGTTCGGAACAGGCGATGGGAGCTAGATCGCGACTTTTACTGTAGAACTAAAAATCTACGATGTTTCGTAGGAAAGAAAAGTCTCTGATGGACGATGGGGATCCCTGTCACGCGGAGGAAGACATCGTCCACCACGTCCCGATGACCGTGATCTTGCCTCAGCTGTCCGAGCTCGTCGAGTTCCGCATCAACTTCGGCGTAATTTACATGAGCGATGGGTTCGAGTGGCGCGACTTCCAGTGAGTAGGTTCCCACGACGCGACGATACATAAAATATGCATTCGGCACAAACAACAATACAGGCCCCGCATAAATCAGTCGTTTCTCGAGGAAGTGCTTTAAATTTGAATGGCGCTGGTGGATCGCTTGTTCTCCGAGACGTCTTAGCTCGGCGCACGAATTAACGGGAATAATAACCGCGTGTTGTACGCTTAACAAGCCTCGTATACATTTCGGGGACGAGCAAAGATCCCGGCGTTATTGAATATTATTGCAGCGTTTTCCTGGTCGGTTTCCAACAACCTACGCCATCCTTGACTAGCGAGGAAGGTCGGCCAGATATTTTCGACGCAAAACCGCCGCGCCGCGCCGGCCTGGCTTTTTAGCCCTCGCGCCACGATCGCAGGGTCGTTTCTACTTGACTGCGACGCCCACCATTATCGAATATGCGCGCAATTGCCTTCAACACTAAACTGCCACGGTCGAACGACCGGCTTCTTATTTTATCAGTTATTTCCGAGTTATAGTCGTTTCGTTTTCTCAGGGGAAAATGAAAGCCAATTTTTTACTATCTAGAATAAGTTTTATGACATTTTGTTCTATGATCTCTTGCGATTTTTCTGCGACTTGCAGAAAAAATCTCTGTCTCTTATTAAATTATTATTCTGTTATTTATTTTACGATTTCACTTGAAATGAAATTTGCACCGTCTGAAAAATGTTGAAAAAAAAGGTAATTCGATAATCAATAAAAACGCCGCAGAATAAATCGAATCTTGTTAAACCATTCAGTTTTAATACTTGGTACGTTTGGTGTTGAAACCTCTGCGCAGTCCGTGAGAAAGAAACAGCGATTCGCTCGCGTCCAACGATCATTCGGCGTACACTGACGTTACGATTCCCATGAAAAAAGATTCTCCGTGGAGGATTGCCAGCAACTCGGCCAAGGAGCGGAGTCTTGCTCGAAGCTGAACAAGTTCACCGTTTCGAGGAGCAATTTGGATCAGCCGCGGGTCGCTGCGCTGCTCCAAGGATTGGTGAAGAACCAGAATGTCGGTGATCGATCAGCGTGACAACAATTAGACCGCGAACCGTATGGGCTCGTAACGCGCGACAGGACAGCGTGCCAGGACCCGACCGGAAAAAATCGATCAAATTCAACAGGATCCTTCCGCGAGAACGCTAGCTTCTAGCTAGCTCTCGCGAATCGATCCCTGAAATCCCTGTTGATACTGCTTTCAATTCTTTCTTTCAACCCGTTACGACAGGGAGTTCCAACTTGTTCCCCTCCGAGAGCCGCAAGATCCCCACCACTAGTCAAACCTCTCCCCACTACTGCATACTAAATTCTACGGTAACTATGAATCCTGAGAGTGGGGGTAGAACCCAAGCGGGGAACGTGCCGCGTATGACTCGCGAGCTACGAGTTGGAACTCCCTGCCTTACGACATCGAGACATTATTAACCCTTTGCACTCGATTGTCCCCTCTGAGGCACCACTAAAAATTGCGGTACCATTATTCAAAATATTGTTTACATTATTAAATATATCGATATCTAATCAATTACTAGACATTTAGGTATTGTATGAGGTATTACACCAATTTCATATGCATAAAATTTCAAAAATCATAGGGAATGGAAATATTCTAGATATATAAGAAATATTCTCGGAAGAAATGTTTAATTTTCCAGTTAAAATAGTTCCGAGTGCAAAGGGTTAATTTCCTTTCCACTGGACTAAAATTCAGTTCTGCTGCTGTTGATATTTCGTGAAATGGAAATTTTCCTCTTCTAAGAAATTGCCCCACCATAAAATATTTCGGTGGCTAAGGGGTAAACGAGATTCCTTCGGAACCAGATAACGGAGATCGACTTTTCCCACTGCAAGCTGGAGGACAAGGGCGCGTTCGCCGTCGGAGAATTTCTGGCGACGCACAACGCGAAGGTGATATGTCTGGTGAACAACAACATAGGGCCGAAAGGGGTGTCGGGTCTGGTGCACGGGATGCTCAAGAGAAAGCTGCCGTCGGTGCTCGAGCAGCTGAACATGAGACTGAACCCTCTGCTCGACGAGGGTGCTATGCATCTGTGCGCCTGTGAGTGCATCTTCTTTCTGCATCTTCTCTATCGCGTGCTCGTTGCAACATCCATTTTCCTAACGACTCCTGTAGCCCACAGTGGCAAGTTCCGCCGAAAGCCTGGCCGGACGTGAAGAAAATGTTTTCTTTAGCGCTAAACCTACCATTTCCGGTTAAATTGACCGGTCTTACATTTTTAATTTTATAATCATTGAGATTATGACACGTTGCTTACATGGAAAATGATTCGATAAATGTCTTTTTATCCAAGCACATATTGCAATAAAAATTGCACGGAATCTAAATAAATAGAACCTTGTCATTTTTATCAACTAAAACATTTTAATCGCTTCCAGCGCTCGGCAGTTTTAGAGTTAATTTCAAAAGATTTACGTAAAAAGCCGTATAAAAATATTACTTATCGCTAGCATTTCGGCTAAGCTTGCCGATAAACTTGTATACTTTTTCGAAAGTATGCAGATATTTAACCCTTTGCACTATTTTAACTCGAACATTAAACGTATTTCTTCCGACCTAGAATAATTCCATTCTATATCATTTTTGTTTCATTTTATAGATATGAAATTTAGTAATTGATTAGATACAAATTTTATTTTGTGTGTAGCAAATTTTAGTGGCGATTCCGAGTCACCACTCGAGTGCTAAGGTTTAAGATGGCGCCAACGAACGCGTTTCCCGTTATTGCGAGTGCAACGAGCCGAGCGATCGATCGACAGCTCGATCGGGCATTCGGTCCGACGCGCGACGCGAATTTCCCGAGCGATTCGGTTCTCTAAAGCCGGAGACGAGTTCAATTCCCCGGCTAATAATAAACGATCCGATCGGGAGATATTAAAAAATCGTGAATGAGGCTTCTCTCGAATCGATCATCGAGATTCGACCGTCGAAATTAGAACTCGGATAGAATGCCACCGCCTTTCACTGAATTTCACCTGACTCGCGCGACGAACGGCGGCGTGGCGCACGCGATCATTTATATTCGCCCGATCGGACACGTGAATTCTGAATGGGAGAGGCACCGCGAGATCCTAAATCCGTTTCAGACCTGCTGCGAACCGACAGCCTAGAAATACTGAACGCGAGCGGCTGCGGGATAGAAGCTGCCGGAGGCGCGGCTTTCGTCGAAATATTGACCTCCGAATGCAACTTGAAAACGTTCAGCCTAAATCTGTCGAACAACGATTTCGGCCAGTCAGGTGAGAGAGAGAGAGAGAGATTGAGCGAAACCTCGATTCGGCGTAGATGAGCTCGCTAATTACGCCAATCGATTACACCGTGCAACACCCGAATGATAACCGATGCCCAATGCCTATAGAGCTTGATATCTCGAATGCAAATCCGAAAACCAATTGCCTCCATCGGCCACGGTTTTCCAGAACATTCGTTTCGAATAGATCGATCGACTAATTCGAAGACAGGGACATTGTCGACACTCGTGAATCGTTCGCTCGTTCCATTGGAAATGTTACAGAGACGTTCCACGCGTTCCACCATTCCAAGGTGTTTAAGCGGGTAGACTCTCGCTCGCAGGATTGCAAGGGATGCGCCTTCTCATCTCTCGATAATGCAACGTTGGGGTTTTTTCAGGAGTCAAAAGCGCTAGATAAAAGATCAATCTAGGCCGCAATCGCCCTCAAAAGTACTGTTTTTACGTTTACGAAGCGTAATTTGCATTATCGTAGCTATTTTCAGAATTTTTTAGGGCGACTGCGGCCTAGATTGATCTTTTATCTAGCCCTTTTGACTACTGAAAAACCCCATCTTTAGGACCCCAATTCTGGAAACGAGTCTACCCTCTGAAACCTTTGCCTTCCGAAACGCAGAAATCGATTGAACGGTCGATTCAACGATTTGTATACAGATTTTTGTGCAATCGTACGCCAGCCATGATCAATTTAATTCTCGAAATATTTAAATTTAAATAAGCTTCGTGACTCGGACGACCATACAATAATATTGTCGTGATCGCGGATCGATGGTACGGTGGCTGCACGGCTGTGCGGCTCTATGGAAAATGATAAACGGCCGATTTCAGTGGGTGAGCTATTCGAGGATGCATTGAAGAAGATTCCGTTCCTTGTTCAGTTTGACGCTCGGATGTGCAATTTCTCCGCGGAATCGGAATACTCTATTTACGAGAGCGTGCACCGGTAAGCCATGGCGTGGCACGTCTTGAGTCGATCCAGACGATCGAAATGATCAAGATAATTTTCAGGAACCGAGAGGCGATGAAGGCGAAAGCGAGGAGAGCCTGATGTTCGACCGATTGACCGGCGCACAGTGGTCCACGCTTTTTGTGGGCAAAATTCAATTTTTCGACTTTCAAACTGCAACAAAACTTTTTTTCTCTTAAGTAAGAACCGATTGAAACCACGAAATTCAATATATTGGGTCTAGAAGATAACTGTCCGAGCAGATATAGCGTTTGAAGTGCAAAACTGTGAAATTGGAACGAAAAGATCGAACGAAAGTCGATCAACAGACAGCGGAACTTTATGCAAAATAAACATTTTCTACCTGAATTGCAACAAATAGGAATAGAAATTTATTTTCTTTCTTAATATGTTCAATAGATTGAAAATAATATAACAGTATTTTCAAATTCTTCTAATGTTGTTACTGTTTTAAATTACACCTACTCATTTTTGCCATAAATACATAAAATCCGCTATCTATTGATCAGTATTCACTTTTCTATAAACCTCAACTTTTTTTATAGAAATGAAGGTCAACTCAATTTTGTAAATATTAACATATATTTTTACTTCATAATATTCTAACTGGTATCAAGACGAATCCAACGACCTATAATAATATAACATTAAAGCTTGAAATAACGATTCAATAGTTCTTGCCACTAATTAGCGAGCTACCGGACCACTGTGCGGCGCTTCGTCCACGAGAATTTAGTTTACTGAATTTCAACGAAGCAGCGACTAGCACAGTGTCTTTTTCTCGTAGAAAGAAATGATGAATCGAAGATCTCTTTGACAAACGTTATCCTGCGGGTAACGTTATTATTAGGGTCAGTTGTCCAGGTTTAAACATCGGCTTGGTAAAAGTGGCATTTTTCACGGTAAAAACGAGAAGACGAATAACAAGGACAAGGAATGACCGAAATGCGTCGAGTGGAATGAAAATGACCATCGTAACGGCGAAGGGCTAACGAAAGACTCGGTAACATAAGAACAGCGGAACTAGGGTGCAGTCGACCCGAGAATCTTATGCGAAAACCGTGGGCACGGTGAATTGCGCCGGAAGTAGGCCACAGGTAAGACTTTTTCCATTATTAACGGGCATCGGACGTCGAGAGAAAACAGTGAAAGCATCAAAGATTCTTCTCTCGAGAAAAACGTAGGCTGGAATAGTCGATAACGTTGACACGGGGGAATTGGATAAGATTCTGGAAAGGTAATTGTAAATGTACACGGCGAAATAAATTTATCCTAACGAGGAAAAGCAAGATTCGAGTCGGCCATGGCCGCGTAATTAACAAGCGCGCACGGGGCAAACTTCTCGACAAACGATATCCCATGCATCGTGCTCCAATTTCGTCGAAAGGCGAAACCATAGCTTACCAACATTTTCTGGCTCGCTGCCCCCTTTTCGAAGTTATCGTCGTTCCACGCGATCTCCGAAAATCAGCTTGGAACCGAAGTAAGCGAAGAAAATGTCGGGAAACTATAGCCTGGACATGTTACTTGGTAATTTCTTTGTATTTTGCTTTTATGGAAACGGATTTCGAGGTGGATCTACGATTAGAATTCGAATTCTAATCGGAAAAGCGTCTGTTTTCCGGTAATAAACTCCATATCCCGCGTCCGTCGGGCAATCCATCGAACGCCATTTGTCCCTGTTCCCGGTAACGAACGATAATTTGGAACATCGACCGCGGACAAATCGTTCGGCACGCGTTCGAATCGACCTCGTGTTCGTCACCTCCGACCTCCTGACAACCTACTCGCGACTACTCGGATCCGAATACCCACTCGCGTCTTCGTTCTTTAAATGTCATTGCGAGATCGTGCGATCGTTCCTCGATTCGTCGGTCATTTTCTAAAAGACAATCAGTTTTCTTAATCATTAAGATTTTCCTTCGGAAAAGGCTCGAAGGATCGGTATGAATCCTTCAATAGCAATTTCAATTGTGAACGGACAAGTTTCTTCCAGCAACGTCGTCTAAGAATTTCGTCCGAGATTATAGTGTGAATGAAAATTTCTAAGCTTCCTTTTCGTTCAACTGAAAATCCTTTTATTCGGATCCCGATCGGTAAAGTGTTAAAATGAACACAATTACCGGCAGTGGGGTCGCGACGAGAGGCCGGTTTAATTAACGGCAAACAGCGATTATCCTGGAAGCTGGGAACACGGCGCGGAGGTTTCGATAGTTATCGGTTAAAAGATATCCGGAGCAAACGAGACAATGAAACGATGGGCTGTCAGCGGGTCGACGACGAGCAGTCGATGCGACTGTGGACCTCCTCGGTTTCGATTGTCGCAACAATCGGCGATCAACAATCGAAACCGATAGAACGTGGCAGTTGGGCGTGTACGTTGTTGCCGATATCGTCGTCGACGGAATCAAAAGCAACCGGATCGAGCTGCAACCCATGTAACAGCTTAATCCCTTGCGAGCTACCACTGCAACGGGGCCAGCCGCTCGTTGCATCCCACGCGCACGCTGTTCCTCCTAGGAATTAATTAGCCCTTCGAGTTCTGATTTGAAACTACTCTTTAGCCTTTTTGCTGCGGAGTGTTTCAAAGCGTTACCGCGCGTCGAGAACGCTTGCGATCTGGCTGAGAATTACTGTTACTGTTTCGCCGTGTCTCCCGAGAAATACCAGCGTACCGTTCAAGAAAGAAATTGTTTTCCCACATCCCCTCGTTTCGATGATATCTCAAACGAGAGGAACGAAGCGTGTTTTCGAGATCCAATATTTTTCCGAGGGCGAGCGTTACCGAAATCGATTCTCGCGTAACTCGACCGTGTTCTCTTGTGATTCGTTAAATAGCTGTCCTTCGAGCGTTCCGTGCTACAGAAGAGTGTACGCGGCGGCATTCTGACGCCGAGGATGTCCTCCTCTCGGCTCTTTTATCTCGCCTTTGCATCTCTCGCGAGAGCTTCCATTGTCTCCATTCATCATTCCCCTTGTCTTTCAGTCTGTGGACACACGTTTCTTTTCGAAAATCGCGGCGGAGGTGCGCCAAGGTCGCCCGGTTGCTCGTAAGCCCCTATTGAACCCGTCCGCCACCCACGATTTATACCCTCTACCCTCTCTATTTAAAGGTAGCGACGTGAAAACCGCGCCGTACAGAGCGGCCACCTTTCATACCGTTCCAGCCATGTTGTAACGTACACGTTACAAGCTTCAAAGCTGTAATTTTGTGCCACTTGTACTCCATTCGTCTGCGTCTGACGTAAGACGCAGCGGTATGACGCGTTCAAGGAATCCCTAGCTAAAAGTCGAAGCGATCGTACGTGTCCAGAACGAAATATTCTCGTTGACGTTTCGATCGAGGGACAAGAGACGAAGGACTTTGCCGTTTAGGAAGATCCCTGGCCCCGTGTTACGGCAACCACGGCCAGTTGGCACCCTCGCGGTGGGGATCGCATCGATCGAGATAAATAAATTCAGAAACTCGGTCGTCTCTCTCGCCCACACCTCCATAACCCTCGACGCCTTAAACCCTCCGATTCGAATGAACCTTCGAACTTTCACGCGCCATGTGTCACGGAGACACGTGTCACACGGGCGTCACGTGGCACGTGTCCACGTGTGTGTAACAGATAACGGAGAGCCGCGGGGGATGGCTCGATCGTTACGCGATAACACATTCCGCCTGCACGTCGCATCTCATTGTCAGCGATAAGAAGAAAGTCAAACGATTTAGCTGCGGGATACGGAGCGCCCGTTCGATTCTACTCTCGACGACCCTCTTTCTAAATTCTCCCCGAGCTTCGAAATTGATTCACACGCGGAACGAAGAACGTTCATCTAATCGCAAAGCTTGCGAACAACACGATTCCACGGGGAAAACAGCTGTGCCGCGGTACCGGGGACACGAAATCGAATGTTACGGATAAGCGCGATAGACATACCGGGACCAGGACGAATCGATCGCGAAGCTCGTGAAGCTTGCGAAACTCGTGAAACTCGTGAAGCTCGTGAATCACGCGGCCATTACAGGGAGAAAAAAACACCGGTCGTGATAAAACTATTTTGTAAAACGATGGGACGAGCCGGATCGAGCGGAGAGGAGGCTAGCGGGTCCTAGAAATGACGGATTCTTCACTCGAGAGCCACTCTCCGCTCATAGTTCTCGTTAGATCTCTACAGGCCAGGCCGCGCGAAACGGACGGGAACCGGGCGAATCGGAATTTCCTTCTTTTTGTCTCTCTCTCTTCCACCCCCTAACACCCCGTCAACGAGCCGGACACGCGACCGATGCGTCCTCGAAAGAATTTTTCGATCGTTGCCAACTTCCTGGCCTGAAATAGTTGACGGATATCGGTGCATCGCGTGGCCGTTCGCTAACGAAGCGTAACCTGTAACCTGTAATCTATTCCGGATCGATATAGCAACCCACCGGAGAATTTAATTGATCGGTCGAACGAACAAACAATTTCTCGTTTTATTTGTTTTCCATTTTCCGACGCGGTCTCCGGCGAATCGTTGGGAAGCGTCTCGCGGGTAAGCCGCTAACGCGGGAATTATTCGCCGGAAAATAATGGCCGCGATTACCGTCCGAAGTGGGAACTTGTCCTTGTTCTCAGTCTGTACTGTTGCTACGGTGGTTCGCGAAATTTTTCGCTTTCGCTCCGCTTTTCGAGCAATTGTCTAGAAAAATATTTTCCATCGAGTTTCACAGAGACAAATTTCCGGAGAATTATTTGAACGCTCGCCCGTTCTTCGTATCGATTCAACGCAGCGAAATGTCCTTGCCACGTCGAATTCATTTTTCTAGCGCTATAGCGTAAACTCGCAAAAGTTCAACTTGACCCAAGCCTTATCTCCGGTTTTCATTTTCGAAGAGGGAATTCGCGCAGTCGATTATTTCTATTCCCAACGTCCTGAACCGATTGCGAGAACACGATGAATATCACGAGCTTTCTCAAGCTCCCGCAACATTCGACAAAAGTCCATCTTGGCTCTTGGGCGAGGAATAATTTTGGACGCCGCTGTAGTTTCGTTTCCTCGCGGACAGAAGCTCGCGGAAGCTCGCGAAACGACGCGACGCGTGTAATCGCGAGTGCCAGTCCCTCCTCGTTCGTGAAATATTTACGCGGCTTTTCGAAGGAGGCGGTTGTCGGCTCGAGCCGAGATTCCCCTCAAGGTTGCGTACACACTGACGTAGATCGACGGACACGACTAGACCGTTTCGAACTCGAACGTAAATGTCGGAGGTTTACACTGCGCCGGTCGATACAATTCCCTTTTTCCAGCAAAACTCCCTAACCGAGCAGTCATTTCCGAATCAACGCTGAAGTCCGATCACCGCTCCCCAATCTTCTCGCAATTATCAACCACGAATTCGCTCTTTGATAACGGGGCCACGCCTGCTCGGAGACTCCGAAACGAAAATGAAAACTATAATGTATACCTGTCTAAAAAGTGTCTGCACAGAAGAAATTAACACAACATCTTCGTCACATACAAACAATCCTAATAGCCAGAAAAGTGAATACTACAAAAATCTTTACTTTGAATGCATAACGACACTATACGAGTACATAAATGAAAAAAATAAAACTGGTACACTGTTGTTCACATATTCGAATATTTTTCATCTTACGCAAGATTTGAAAAATCGTATTTTGGCCAATTTTTCGAGGCGGACACTCCACTGCGCGCTGGTCTAACAAGAGTGACGAGTACAAGTTACACCGATTTCTGCGCGGAACAACTTTCGAAGATGCGAGGATTTTTCCGAGAGATAGAGGCGCCGCGATCCTCCAGCTTTATTTTTCCTCGCGCCTGAGTAGCCAGGCGGATCTAGGAACTCGAAGAAGAAAAGGCAGAGCGAAGCGAGGCGTGGTGCCGCTCTGCGAATAGACCGGGTGATCCCGGACTACCTCTATGCTCGAGTGTTTCTCAGGTGCTTTAATTCTGCTGTTCCGTCGCTTGTCGCCTGTCGTCTGTCGCCCGTTTCGTCGCTCGCATGCCAAGTCCTGGTAATTGTGTCAAGAGCGTGCGTTCACGCGGATAAGAGTGTACGAGCGAGATTCCAAGGAAACTCGGCTGCCGTGGATCGAACTTGAAACTCGAAAGCAAACGGTTCATCGCCGATACGAGTCTGTCTCGTCTATCCCTCTCATCTCTACCAACCGTATTTTATCCTCTATTTAGCGAGCACCTATTCGCAACGGACACACAAACCTTCCACGATACTACAGTAGGTTCCTGCTCGTTGCCCGTTCTTTACGCGAACCTCGTTCCAGGCATTTCGTTCCCTTGCAAGATGGGGAATGTAGCTTACGGGGATAGCCTTGTATCGAAGATGGGGTTTTTCAGTAGTCAAAACCGCTAGATAAAAGATCACACTAGACCGCAATCGCCCTCAAAAGTCCTATTTTTACGTTTACAAAGTGTCATTTGCATTATTCGGCAGCGTGTAGCTGTCGCAGCTTTATGCTTCCGAATAATGCGAATAAAAATAGGACTTTTGAGGGCGATTGCAGCCTGATCTTTAATTTACCACTTTTGACTACTGAAGAACCCCATCGCATGCATTATCGAGAAATGAGAAGGCGCATCCCGCACCCTTGCGATCCTGGAAACGAGAGTCTACCTCTTTAATGGAAATGGTAATTTGGAAAATCTCATGCGATTGATTGGACAGAAACCTCGGGTCTTGGAGGGGACCATATCTGCGACATGGTTATGATTCGATTGAAATCGACGGACGATGGCTGACCTGTTTGAAACCCCGGTACATCACCCGGATTTCCTGTCTGGAGAACTTGGTCTGCCGAAGGAGTTCTTCGAGGGCGACCGGTCTAGTGGCCTGCTGCCTGGTCCTCGAGCTCTCGAAGTCGAACAGCGCCTCTTCCGGGCCCGGCGAGTCCGGCGGTGTAGCCATCCCTTCGCAAACTTTCGCTACCTGTCGCAACCGCAACTAGTCCCACTCGTTCTAGTCGACGAATCCGAAGCCGAAGCCGGTTTCTTCCTCGTCCGAACACTTTTACGGTCACACCACGGCTGGTTCGAGCCACCCCGCTACATTCATCCTCGTTACGCCCATCCGTGCCCTCCTCCACGCTGACAGAGTGCCTTTGCCGTTGCCCTTTACGTTACCGTTGGTTCTGCAAAACAAGATCGATTCGTCCGTTAATTTCGCGCTTCTTCGTATCGTATAATACGTGGCAACAATATATACATTTATGCATCGACATGTTTAATGTAATAAAATGTACTCGCCCGCTAGGCTCTCGAAGGCCTCGAGCTCGAAGCTCTTCGAGTTGAAGACCTCGAGCTCGAAGCTCTTCGAGTTGAAGACCTCGAGCGAAAGGTTCGGTTTAAATCTCAAAGGTTCGAAGCTCGACGGTTTAGAGAGAGAACCACCCTGTATCAAATTTGCTTAATCGATAACGCATCTGGTATTCTAATGGATTAGCAGTGGGTCGATTCGGTACACCATGGTTGGATCAGATAAAAATATTGATTGAAATTCTGCGGGCTGCAAGAGAACGCTAGCCGCGCGATGTGTCCCTGATCGTCGCTATCTACTCCACCGCCTATAAGAATATAAAGCGATCTTCGGGTTCCGTAGGGCTGTGTGTTTATGAGTCGGGGGAAGTGTACTTATCGGTCGATGGCTGTTTTCTTATCGGCCCGATAAATATTGAACATGCGCGGGGGAACCACTTCGCCGTGAAAAAGCTAAAACCGCCGAACCTTGGAACCAACTAGTTCGCAACTAGTCGGTGCACCGGAGGAATAACAAAATGTAATACGATTTGCTCGCGGCTTCGTTCTCCAGAATTTCCGCAATTTTCAGTCTTTCCAGAATCGCGTGTTTTCGTCGCACACGTTCTTGCCGCGAGCGTGGTCGTGTTCGTGTTCGTAATGCGGTAATGCGTAACAGTCGAGGTCGATCTTCTCGGGAATGAAGCCTCCTCGCGAACAAAAACAAATTTCATTGAACTGATCACAAATTTCCCACTCCCTTTCGCGCGAGGAATCTCACGTCTGGTTTTCGGACGTGCGTCGATTACACATCGACGCGGCCTCGAGTACATACACCGTAGTATTTTAAAGTCTTGATCTATGCCGGACGTAGCTGTACGATCTTAGTCAGTTCGCTTGCTTCCTCTACTGGGAGTACTACTTGCTGTAGTATTTTATGGGACTATTTTATGGGACTTTCACCAATTTATTTGTGGTTTTTTCCTTATTTTTTTCTTATTACCGACCGGTGATTATATTACTGCATAATTTTGAAAAATCTACGATACTAGAAACTACGATGGCTAGACACTTTTTAATGGAACCTTCGATAGCAACAGCAATTTTCACTGTGAACTAACAAGTCACCCTCAATAACGTCATCTAATAGTTCCATTTAAGATTGCAATGTAAAAGAAAATTTCTATGCTTTCTTTTGGTGCCGCATAATTATTGAAAATCCTATTAATAGGCTTTCGGTAGATAAAGTGTTAAAATGACACTGAACACGATATAATTTCAGAGGTGCTTAGTAGTTCAACTTTCTCTCTGTGTACTGCTGTTCTAATGTTAACCGTGTTAACCTGGGGGTAATTGAACCCCATACATTTTTTCCGAAAAATAAAAGAAAAAATTTGTCTGCACAAGCAACAGTACAATACTTAAAAAATTTGAAACATCACAGATAGCATTCCTAGAAAATCTGTGGAAACTTTCCATTCGTCAACTTTTCATTTCCGTTTTTGTCAGCCTGGGATGCATTTGCGCGCCATACACAGAGGAAAAAATGATTGACGGTATGCGGCAAGTTTTCGGCGCGGCCGGGAGGTCACAAAAAAATAGTGTACCTGCAGATGAAGACTTTACTGTGGCTATACACAATCGTGTACGCCGTGCGTCGTATAAACGGCGAGAAACAAACAGGCGTAACTACTCGCCGCGATCGTAAAGCGTATTTCCGGCGAGAATTCTGCATATTCAATCGGTCCCCGAGTCTAAACATCGTGCAGTCGGTGATAAGCGAACGACCGCAGAGCAAACCGTTTCTAAAATGACGGATTTAAAGTCTCGCGCAAGCGTGTACACACATACATATATCAGTACACGTGCACGTGCACGTCTGACGGCAGGCACAGCTGAACGACGAATCAAATATTTGCCCAAGAGTATAGTATTTCAACGTGTATCCACCGCCAACGAAAACCCCACGGTCAAACCAACACCGCCGCGTTGACAATCGACTTTCGACTTCCGTCGAATCGAGTCTTCGCGGACCACGTGTTGTTGCGGACTCCGCGCGGTCTGACCAAACACTGTCTCATTCTACTTACGAATCTTCTACTGGCACTTCGGCCAGACGCGTTCGATATCCAAACAACGCACAACTGGATCGTGTGTATAAAATAGGTGGGATTCATTCGAAAATGTTTATTAATTAGATTCATTCGTGAAGTGGACTCTACGAACCCGGGAACTGTTTTCGCTAAGCTCTGCTCGACGGGTGGTTGGAAACTCGGGTAAAAACTAAGGCAACAGTGATTGACCTCGTATCAGTAGTTAATCATTATTTAGGAAAATGTGAAAAATAATGTTCCTGGAAGTAATAATCTTTCGAAAAAGGAAGATGTCTTCTCATATTAATTACGAGCAAGCAAAACAAGAAACATTTGCCTACTCTGTTCCTAAATTAGATTTTATATGATACTAATTTCTTTTCATTTGTACTTGCCTTTTCACTTGTAATTCGTACTAATCGTTGCAAGTAAACGATATCAAAGTAACTGCCTTTCGTGTTTCTGGCTTTACTATAGGTGGACAACTACTAACTAACTATGGTCTTCGAAAATTCAATTATTGAATTTTCAAAAGTTTAGCTTTGTTGCGCAATGCGAGAAAGTCGAACAGCATTTTCACGCATAGAATCTCTCTATTTAACACTAAACCTACCACTGCCGGTCAAATGACCGGTCTTACATTTTTAATCTTATAATTATTGAAATTATGACGTTGCTTACATGGAAAATGATTCGATAAATTTCTTTATCCAAGCACATATTGCAATAAAAATTGTACGAAATCTAAATAAATAGAACCTTGTCATTCTTATCAGCTAAAATATTTTAATCGCTTTCAGTGCTCACGCAGAGAATTTTTCTCAACTGGTCAACTGTTCGTACATCGTATAAAATAATCGAGGAGAAGGGTGTTTCGCTGGAAATGGTATTCGTTTCGGAGATTCGCTGGGAGACGTCACGGGTGCAAACGTTTCAGTGGCTCGAGCCGCGCCGCCTAAACAGAGAGGCTTTATTATCTTAACGAGGAGACTTCTCTTGCAGAATGTTACGCTGACATTTTTAATGAGCCTTCCGGGAGAGACAATGGCTAACGGTTCGCAAGCAGTTAACAATTAAAGTTGCACGCGGCCATAGCTCTCGTCTCGGCCTGGTGTATCCGTCCCGAGCGTTTATCTGATAACTTTTAACCCCCTCCTCTTTCTGTCCCTTTCCCTTCTCCCGAGCTATTTATGTACCTTGAGACACGTCGAAGCCGAGTCATCGGTTAATTAACCGATTAACGTCCGCTGTACCCGAACGAGTACACGCGACGCGTACGTGTGTTCTAACTTTCACAGCCGTCGTCTATTAGCAACAATTTCCAAAACGTTCGATTCTCCGATGAAACTCGCCGGGTTTCCAATTATTTTCGAATGGGAATGAGAAAAATGCTCGAATATACAGAACGGTTTCAGGATTGAAGCACTCGAAAGAAATTTCCGAAAGATCGTACTCTCGCAATTGCCGGCCGCTACAATGGCGAATCGCAGGGTCGCCTCTGCACTCGTCGCGCGTGCAGATTCGCGAAGCCCGAGAGAACGGTAAACGTTAATCAAAATTAATAGGGTCTCTCCCTTCGGCCGGATTTTCGCGAAACAAACAGCGGGAGTTCGTACAAGAATCCGCGGTCTATTTATTCGGGGCTAACAAAACGATAAATTCGAGAAACGCGACGAATCCGATTCCAGATTCTTTTGCTGGAGAAAGGAAACGTTATTTCCAAGGCGGCGGATCCGCGCTCGCGCGACAATCGTCGCGAGAAAAATTACATAAGGACACCCCCGCTGAATATTCAGGTCACACGGTTAACGCCTATCGAGATAAATACAATGTTGCGCGAGGCGCTGCCGTGTAAACCGACAGAGAAGAGAGGTGAAGAGAGGAGAGAAGAGAGGAGAGGAAAAGAGAGGAGAAGAGAGGAGACGCGAAGAGAGAGACCAGAGGAGAGAGGAAAAAATGAATAAATAAACCCGGACACGTTCGTCAAGCATCGCCGGCTTCTTTCAGCGACTATAATGGCTCCCACCGGGTATTTTCGAAACTGTCGATCACGGCTGCAACAAACGAAGCTGCCAGGAAAAGAATCACGGCTTCCTGCTTGCGGTGCGAGTCGCATCTTTCCATAAAAGCCGCGCAGTCCTCGAAATCAACCTATAAACGCGAGCTATGTCCCTCTCTGTGTCTCTATCTCTCTCGCACGGTAAACATTGTCTCTCCACGCACAATATTCCTGGTGAACCAAACTATTTTATCAGAGTCAGATTCTATAATAAGATTCGCAGTCTAGTTCTACTTTCCCATTATCGAGAGAAGAGAGACGCTTTGTCTCTGGCATGTACACTCCCGTCCATAAATCGCCGGACACTCGCTTATCTTCAACAAAATGGTAATTAAAGAATACAAGCTTCCAGCTTGATGTTATTATTTTATTTTGATTAAATATATGCATATACTATTCGAATAAATGTTGGAAAAAAGAGATTGGAAAACGATTGCCCCACTTGAATTTAAAAAATTAGAAAATATTTTGGTCAGATCGAGTATTTTCTGTGGTAAGTTGTTTGTGGGGAAATTATTCCGAGAATAATAGTTGCGAACAACGACCACGAAATCGTAACCATAATCGTGTCCAATGGCAGCCGGCAACGAGCTGGCATAACTCGAGCATCCTATACGCCGCGAGCTATACGTTGTGTGTATTGTAATGTATGCACGCTGTAGGTGCACTGTACACGTGCGGATGTGCCGCGGTTAATAGCTGCACAACGCCGGTGTCTGCCTATGAAAAATAAAAATTCACATTGCTTATCGATCCCACGGTGCCCCTACTCTTCCACTGCATAGGCCGACGCGCGATAACAACGCACACGCATAGGTGCACACGCGCACACCTGCACACTTGTAACAAGTTATGCCCCACGGTGATCGCCAACATTATAGAGCGTGACACTTTCAATCGAGCCGCTTCTTATAACGACCCGAATCGGACCGTGTAACCCTTTTTTCATCTGATCTAGAATATTTTCGTTAGACATTACCCTTTTCATTATTCCCGCGCGAGATCCAGTGTATTTAGGGTAAATTGTATTATTGCTGGCAGTGCAGTAGTTATTGTCATATTTTGATTTAAACGGCAAATATTAAGAATTCCTGGTATAGAAAATCATTTTATATATTGCTTCTTATTTATATTTCAAAGCAACGTTGTAAGTTTTCATAACGGAGTTCCACTGTTAGCGACGCTGGAGGACATCCAGTAAGACCGACACAGTGCAGTGTAGTGTTTTATATTTATTATAATTATCATTATAATTATATAAAACAAATAGCCGGTTTAACATTTACTTCTTACTGTGCCAATGGCTGTACTATTTGTCTTACGATTGTTATTCGCTGAATATATTTTATGATAAAAGATTCATGACTCGTAAAACTGTTTCATTTTGCTGGAAAATCTCTATTAGCTTATAACAATAGCAAGTTAAGCTCGTTTAAACATTTCAAAAAGAGATAAGATTTTTTGGGGTGCCAATCATTGTACAGTTTACCCTACTCGTGTCACGCGTGAACATTTCGCAATTTATTAACCATTCGCGCTCGAAGCTGTTTTCAAGTGAAACCTTTCTTCCGACCTAGAATAATTCCATTCTATTTGATCTTTTGCGTGTTAATATCCTTTTCTAACATGACTTCTCCTTTTCAGGAAATCACGAACTACAAAAAAGTTCTAATCACTGTAACAATAAAATAAATCGTAGGGTAAATGGTTGAGATACCATAGGAATTGATTTTAATTGTAGTATAGTAATTTTTAGTTCGAGTCCCAAGAACTCGAGACGTTGATTTGTTTCGGCTTCCTTCGGCGAAAGATATCAAGAAGCCAAAATATAAGTCCAGCACCGGAAAGTTCTAGGTTTACTGCGATATGGAATTTATCGCTTCGGAGGCAACGAAAACTAGTTTGCTCGGTGGTTCCACCGGTAAATCGGCTTCTGGTTGAACGGCAGCCTCGTTACGAGTCCTTCTGGAGCTCGTACCGAAATCCGAGTAACGCAAATCGCTAATTGCGGTTCTTATTACCTACTTTCGTGTGACTCGGCTCGGAAGCGAGGGCGCTCCCATGCGATACCGCTGTAAAAACGTTTAATTAATTAAAGAAAGCAATCTGGACCAGCCGGGTCCCCTCCGAAAATTAAGAAACCAACATCCGGAGAACATTGCCGGCCGCAATTCACGGTTTGATTACGCTATTCAACGTGGTTATCGCTCAATCAATACAGGTGTGTACGTATGGACAACGTGTCGTGTCGCCTCGCGTCCCATGTAGGCCTTTAAAATTATTAGACTGCGGATTTCTATGCAAAAGAAAATTGTCTTCTCTTAATAATTGTATCCATTCCTTCTCACCAACGCGCGAAAGGTGATAGAATTACTAGAGAATCCATAAAGATTAGAATAAAAATGAAGAGAAGCACGAAAACGTTTCTGGAAAATTTCCTCGAAAGAACGGTGTCGAGTGCATGGAAGCAACGGCGGAACGAATAACAGAGTTACTTGGCGGTATGGCAAAAAAAGAGTTTACGCAAATATTTTCCAGATCGAAGAAATCGGTTTGGTGTTTGTTCCCGCAAATATTCCGGTTCGCATCGATTGCTCTTCGCGTGCTCTGGCCAGAATCCACGTAAATACATAAATAAACGAACAGCACTTAGTATACAAAGAAAAGGGAAAGTCCGCTTAATGATTACCCTCCGTTTCAATCTCCTAATTAATGCTGGTACGTTGCAAGAACAAATATTTCCGGAGCGAATGAGTTTTTCAATTACCAGCATAAACAAGTACGCGAATGGCAATAACGAGAGAGAGAGAAAGGGCAAGCGCAAACAAGCAAACAAACAAACAATTATTTAATTGTGTTCAGCGATTCCATCCTATTCCCGGCGGACATGCGCGTTCATTGTCAGTAGTAAATTTTGAGATCGCATTAGTGCCATCGAAAATAGACCGTGAAGTAAACCGAATACCATGCGTGCAGGAATTACGCGCACCTCGTTAAATCCTCCATCAAACCCGCGCGATTCACTTCGACGATAAAATTCGGTTACGTTCCCCTCGACGAAACACTCGCTCTGCCACAGGAGAAATTAAGAATTATCCGGCGATAAACATCGAACATCGAAAAATCGACCAAACTTCCGGGAACGAACGCGAAGCTCCGGGAACAATGAAAAATTCAGTATTTACGCGGAGTTTTGGCGAGTTTACGCGGGTAGAGCCGATGACAATTTTCAAGCGGACAAAATACCGCTGAGAAAGGTCCGCCGAAATGATTGTTTCCCTCGAACGGCGACAAATAAAGGGTATTTGTTGTTGCTCGATTTTTCGGAACGGAAAGAGAAGGGAAAAAACATCGCGGCCGGCGCGGCGCACGCTGCCGAAAAAACAACAAGCACAGCTGATACAATCGCGAAAACAATCGAATCACAATTTCGTGTTTTCTGAATGAAAAGTGCAGTCTCTATTCGTCGCTCTTACATTAGTCGTTCAACTCTCGCGGCGATTCGCTTCCGGAAACAAGCCCGCGAGTCTCGCATCGAGACGACCGATCTATGGATCGTTGTACTGATCTTACAGCCGCCATTGTACGACGAAAATATCCTAAATCGATCGTTTCACTAGGAACGAGTACTGTTCCCGCTAATGACATTAAACAAAAGAGATTATTTTAACATCGAGCCTTGTGAAAATGGCAACACTAAAATCGAGAGTGTCGAGGAAATGTATTCAATTATTTTGCATAAATGAATTTTCATAGTTTCAATAATTGGAAAATATAGAACCGGTCGTTCGACCGTGGTAGGTTCAGTGTTAAGCTCGAGCAATTATGAGCTCGCTATCATGCTCGATTATTCCGATAGCGATTGAATATATTGATTACTAGAATGCACAGCTGCAGAACCGATTTCAACGATACAACTCTTTATGATCGATGACCCCAGAGTCACTCGACGCTACCAACATCGAACAGCCGCTTTAAATCAAGTTTTTGTTTACTTCCGGCGTGAGGAGAATTCGTTTTTCTTCGTGTGACGAGTACGCCCGTCGTTCAACAAAAGATTCCCACCGTCCCATGGCGAGTACAGTTCGGATAAACATCGAGAGGGTTAATTACACTGTATCGCGTCGCTACCACTCGGTGCAACTCGGTACGGTTCGCTACTGTTGCCCACAGGTCGTGTCATTTCTGGCGCCTGCTCGAAAATAGCTTCGGCGCATTATACAAAAATGTGCCGTGCGTAATTTGACAAATCCAATCCTGCCCGCTAGCCAACAGTTTCCGCTAATGGTTCCATGCATGATAAAGTCGGGGAGAAACAACAACAAACTTGTCAGAGAGCGACTGGTCCGTCGACTGTTGAATACTCCAGAGATATTAAAGAGCCACGCGGTGGTGAGCAGCGTATTTGCAAAAAGGGGAATCAGAAGAGGACTTACGTTGGTTCGAGGTGACGGTCCGAAGGCTGACGGTCCGCTTGGCGAAAATTCAATAACACTGTGGGAGCGAAGGACGAAGAGCGGCGGTCGAAACACGGAGCGGAACAGAGCGATGCGGAGCAGAACGGAGTAGACAAGAGAGAAGAGAGATATATGTGGGGGATCGAGTTCAGAGGTGAAACGAACTCGGGTAGTTTCGGCTCGTGAGGCGGCTGCTGACTGGTGACTGTTGGCTGCTCGAACGCAGGGTGGATGACCGCGTTCCGATGGTTTCGTCGATGGTACGCGGTTCCTCGACGGTCGGTCGACGGCTGAACAAGCAGGGTAGTGTACACTGCGAATACAGTATACACACGTTTGCTAGGACGTTATACGGAGCAATCACAGCAACGAAACGGCATCCTTGCCGACACTTATCCCAGCGGCGATCGGTCGAGACGTGTGTCCGTGTTCGTGGAACGAGCCGGCCGCGGCGGCGGCGGCGGCGGCGGCGGCGGCGGGACCGTTAACACGACCGACGATACTCGCCGCTCGTTTCTCATCGGTCGGCCGACGTATCGCGGCGAGAGAGTCCCGCGGATAACTGAAAAAAACTGATTAAAGAAACTAGAATAACGAGAAACGAGAACCGAGAAACAAGAAAACGGACCGCGCGTGTACGCGGTCGCCGCTAGACTGGATATGCCCGGGTTGAGAGCGGACCACGCATCCTCTGCCCCGACCAATCGCCGGCCGCGATCCTTCCGACGAAAACCGCCCTTAACCGAACGCCGGCAACCCCCTCCACACCGACCGCTTCAAAAGCGCCGCGCATCACCTGTAAACATTCAGAAGCGTTAACGTCGTCGCCACGGTGCGCTTATCTACACTGTTTTTCTTTCGTTAACCCCTTGACGTCACGTTTTTTTTACAGTGATTAATAGGCAGCGGATCTTTATGCAAAATAAACATTTTCATTTCGACAAAAGTTTTGAAATACTTCCAATGTTTTCACTCTGTCGAATCACACCTACTCGTTTTTGTCGTGAATGAATTAAAGCGATCGAAACGTTTTTACCCCCAAAAATGTCGTAGAAGAGGAATTTATATCTTTCGTATGGCTACGTTTATTTTAATGCTTACATATTGTTTATAAACGAATCAAATTTTATTTCATCTAAAAAGAAACGCGTAACATTCATATTTGGTAGGCTTTGTTTAACTCTTCACCGCGAGGCAAGGGGTTAAGTGGATCGATCAAGTGCTCGCTGCGCGGTACTATTCGGCATTTATCCTGATCATTATATTGATTAAGAGCCGATAAAAGAGACAAAAAGAAACAATTGATTTCCACATAACAATCCCCCTAAGCGTGGAAATGAATATTATACATTTACATATGTATATATATACTTACTGAGTCGTTGCATTCTTTCTGTTAGTCAATGTTGACGCAAAATATTGGATGTAATTGAGAATGTAAACACTTTTACGATTCACACTGTCTCAAAACAAAAACCCATTAACCCGAATAACTATATTTTGTTTTCTATTTCAAAGAACGCGTCTTTAGATTACAAGATCTATAAGTCTCTTCAGATACAGAACTTACAATATAGTACACGAATATAAACACACACGTGATCCAATTAAAACTAAAATTTTACAGCAGAGACATCTAAACGAGAAACTAGGTATTAAATAGCTGTTTAAACAATTATAACCTAACCACGTAACTTGCGACGTTATTGTTCGTACCATCCGTCTCGATTATATGATTTTTTATTCGCATCGGTCTCAGTGCCGATGTAGATGCTGCGAATCATCATTGTCTTGGAGCGTCAAAGATTGTGAAAACTTGCGAATTCAGAAGGTTATGACAGAAATGGATCTCTCAATATTGAGAAGTAAATTTCGTGGGTCTATGCTGGGTGCCCTGGTCGGCGATTGTTTAGGTAACCCGTACGAAAATGAGAAACCATTGACAAATGGCATGAAACTAGTTTTACAACGATCCCTCGACAAATTGGAGGGGCCTCCGTTCAAAGGTGAATTTCTTACTTGTACGCTGGTTTCCTCATATTCTTATTGATAGTGTAAATACCAAGTATTTTTTTAATTCCATAGCTCCTGTCATGCAGTTTACAGATGACTCTGCGATGACTTACTCCATGGCCAAATCTTTAGTGGAGAAAAAGGAATTGAACACGCTCGACTTGGCGAAAAGATTTGTCAAGTGTTATTATCAAGAATCTAATCGAGGCTATGGTCCTGGTGTTGTAACAGTACGATACGATGATACTATTCGAATACAATATTCACATTCGAACACACAAAACTTGCATTTTCGTTACTTACATGTACTTTTAATGCTACAAGGTATTTCACAAATTACGCGGTAACAAGTTTACGGATATTGTGAAGCCAGCAAAGGACCAATTTGATGGTCAAGGTTCATATGGAAATGGTGGAGCTATGAGAGTTGCACCTATCGCCCTATTTTGTTACAAGGATTACAGTAGCCTAGTAGACACTGTTAGAAAAGCTACCCAAATAACTCATACTCATACAGAAGCAATAAATGGTGCTATTTTACAAGTACCTATATCACGTTTTGTTATATTATCTTCATCATTTTATTCTGTATTATTTATCTTATTATCGCTTTACAGGCAGCAGCGGTTCACCAAAGTCTGTTGTCAGATCCTAGGGAACAACTGAATGTCAAAAGTTTTGTTGACAACTTAATCGAGAAAGTGGATGAATTAGAGGCAGATGAAGACGAGTATGTTTTAAAAACATATTGAAACTCGTTCCGCTGTTCTAAAAACAGTTGCCATTATAGTCAATGAATTTTTGCTTTTTGTAGTTTGGGTCTATCGGAACCAGAACCATATACGACACAATTAAATGTATTAAAAAATTTAATTTCGGAAGAGGGTGAAGGGCCGCATGTTGAAAAAGTAGTTCTCAAGTTAGGAACTAATGTTTCAGCTCTATATTCAGTGCCAACTGCTATATTTTGTTTCTTAAGAGCACAGAAACCAATTGATGGCATACAAACAGAAAATCCTTTTAGACGAGCCATACAATATGCTGTAAATATACTGCTCGTTACGTTTTAATATAGGAAATATAGTAGTCCATATTAAAATTGGTTTTTATGCTTAGATTACTTTGGGTGGTGATACGGATACTATTGGCAGCATGACCGGTGCAATTGCTGGGGCATTTTATGGAGAAGAAGAAATCAATTCGAACCTTCTGCAACATTGCGAAGACGCCGAAAAATTTAGGGAGTTAGCTGATCAGTTATTCGACGTAGCAACAGCAGAATAGGAATAGTCTTTCTTTTGTACAACAACACAATCATAATGTTTATATATATTGTATATCAATGTAATTCTATGGCATCGAAGTAATTTTAATAAAAACTATTGCTTTCTACTCAGAATGGAACAATTGCATTTACATGTTATTAAATACAAATACAAACGTGTCATCAGTTATTCGTATTACCATTCATTTGTATACTTATCAAATAAACGTGTATTTTTAGTCTTCGGTGTCTTTTAATCTGATAAAAAAAGTGACATTTCTATCAGCTGATACGATTCAACATGGCCGCTTGGAAAACACGTTTTCTATCTACAAACAGAAAGACGCCTCTGAACAATTAATGTTTCCTATTAAATAGAAAATAATTAAGGTAGAAAATAGCAAATTTTTTCGTAGAACCTTATATATTAAAATGGCTTGTAACGAGAAAGTGTTAGAAGGATTTATTTGTCCAATATGTATGACAGAATTTAAAGCACCAACACAGTTAACTAAACATTTCGAAGATTTTCATAATGACGACCCAGAAATCTTGAAATCGCTTAAAGGTAAGTGTTTTTACTGTCGTCTATAACAAAATATTAAAACAAAATATTAAATTCATATTTTTATTTTCGAACTCGAATATTTGAGATCAATCGATAAATTTGTTTTTAGATCTTTTTGGCAAAGCTAAAAAGAAGATTTTAAAACAAGATGAAATACCAGAATCGTTCGCAGCCGCTGTACCAAATAGTAGACAACGTAGTCCAGAACTGAATTGGGGACCCCAAGAAATAGGTATAAATGAACGTTAAAGTATTACAGTCTTGTTTCTTATATTTATTCCGTAAATCAATTTTATACGATGTACAATTATATACGACTTTAGGTGAAATCAAATCACACACAGTGTATTTTAAAGAAATAAGAAATGCAAGACTGGAACGGTACTCTACGGAAACAAATAAGCTTCTCATAAGGCTAGATAAATTATTAAATAATTTACCAGCTGATCCTGTTGACAGAAAAGGTATATCTTGAAAACAAAATATACTAAAACGATAGACTAATATAACTCTGTTAATGTAGCTCATGAACGCACAATCGTGCCGTGGATAGATGAGAAAGATGTAAAGCTGTGTCCGAATTGTGCAAAGAGTTTCCACATCGCTAGAAGAAAACATCACTGTAGACTTTGCGGAGCTGTCATGTGCCACAATTGTACAGTGTTTCTATCTTTGCACGATGCAAGTAAGTCTTGTGAGACTACCAGTAACTGGCATATAATAACAATTCAGTCTTAAGATTAAATAATTCTAATAATTATTTAATTCAAGGAAAAATGACCAGTCCTGTGTCTGTCCAAGATGACTCCGCAGTGTCTCCTACTTCCGAAAGACCAATTTCAGAACGTTCAGTACGTAAAGGTATCGGTCTTACAAAGTTGGCTAGATCACCCTCCAGTGGTAGTTTGAATAGCGTTCTGTCGTTAGTTAATGACTCGGCAGTTGGCGAACAACATTTCAGAATTTGCATGCACTGTGCAAATTTACTCGATGCAAGAGAAAAGCAGAAAGCGAAACACTTTGACAAACCGATTCTGTGTCAGTTTTATGAAAAGATGAAGGCTTACATGGAAGAAGCATCTCAAAATATAAAAATGTATACTAAAATGTGGGAATCTCTTAGGTATTTATATTATATTATACTATATTTTATTATAATGTATCAAGACAAATTCAACAACGTACAATATCTTAATCTTCGTATGAGCTTTGTACGAATTTATGTGTATCAAGAAACTGATTTTTCAGTGAAGGAGAATCTACGTATAATCTAGAAGATGCACAGACTCTGAGAGTTAAGATCGCAAGATTAGGTGAAAATATAGATTTAATCAGCAAACGGATCTCTGTGCTAGGCACAAAATGCGTGGAAAATCCTCCACAAGAACAAGAGCTTAGATTGCATCAGATGGTTAGAGTATCTGCAATGATATTTTTGAAAGAGGTATTATTGACTGTACAAGCTTTGCCGAGTGAAGAGAGATACACAGAGTTACAAGAAGAACGTCAGAAACAATTGGAAGCGAGAATAGCTCATGAAAGACAACTGGAAGAAGAACAGCGAGAAAAGTCGAGAGAGATACGTAAAAGAGAAATGTGGAATAATGAAATTCGACCATCCCCAAAAGAAAATCAGGTATTATTTATATATAAAAAGAAAAGCGATATGAAAACCAAAATCTTTGTAGTTGTTTCAAGGAATGATATTGTTTGCGCAGCCAGTAGTGGAGTGGAACCAAGCACAAGGCTGGGGACCTTCTAATGTTGCACCTAAGATGCCTTCGTCTATGGATCCTATAATCGAACAAATGAGTAATCTCCGAGCTTACATTAAACAAGCTAGGGATGATTGCAGGTACGATGAAGTCGCCACATTAGAAAACAATCTCAGAGAACTTCAAAGTCTCTACTTTACTATGAATCAGAGTAATAATAGCGACGGATAGACTCACTCTTGCAACTGCATTTATAGGTAACACTATACAACTATACATCAAATTTAATAAGACTTAATAAATGTTTCTAATATATCCAATGTTTCATGCATCTATTCCATGCGTTGCTGTGCAATGCAATGTATACGTTGTTGGTTTCTTTATATCGATAAATATAATTCTATCACAACATTCAGATATTTCATAGTATGTGTATTTACTATATTATATATGTACATAACGATGCTTAAGAAAGTATATAATTTTTAACACGAAATTTATATGGAGATTTATATATATAGATATCACAATGCTTATGAAATACTTATATATAATTATTGCATTTCACTACTTTATAAAAAATTACTTTTAATCAAAGCTTGAACTTGCTTCAAGGAATGTATAAAAAGTAAGGCGAATTGTCGTTAATCAGTAATATAAATGACCAACTATCAATTATATTAATCGTTGTATTCTAAAACTGTGATAGGTAATTCTAGCGAATTCAATACATTTTGTACTGTATTCTCCTCATTAAAATTAATACTGTCTGGATTAGTTTTACAATCTCTACCAAGTTCAACGATGCACTGAGGCAAATCTGCAGTTACTAGTTCGTTTCGATCGAAATCAAGATTGGGAAAACTCGACGAGTTTGTAGGATTAACTTGTAAATTATCGCCGGATGCGATTATATTATCGTTTAAGACGAGTGGAAGTTCATCCGACTGCAGTTCCTTAATGCCATTTAATGTCTGTTTTATATTTAGTCCAAATTCCATTAGAGGTGCAGGTAATTCACAAGATGGTAATTCTTTTTTCTCTTGATTTCCAACGTTTTCCAAACACCTCCCATTATGTTTCTCTTCAATCAGTTTCGTTGACTGCATGTTTCTTTGCAATGAATTATCATTCGCTGCATCGTCGATCGCTTTAGGATTAGCTGTTTTATTGTCATTAATGTCAGAAGGTAATTTAAATATTAGAGATTCGATAGAGTAGGTATTCTGTGACTCCATGCTCTCTTCTAACAATTTCTTTATTTCTTCATCCGATACATCTATGGGAACTGCTGGTCCACATTCTGGTCTTTTAGGAAGTTCCTCTGTTAATAAGAATTTATACATTGTACTAAGAATAAATTATACTATGTTGGTTCATAATACCTTTTAATATGTTGCCTGCTACATAATCAGCAGCTCTAAATAATTCCAATTTCACCAGCATGTTTAATAGAATGCGCAACGTTGGCCTCTTTCTGCCCATTGTTCCCCATTCCGATAAAAATATCTCTGCTGCATTTCTTTGTTGTTGTTTGGCAGCTTGTTCGATCATGCTAGAGAAATTTACATGGTATAAAGACAATATTTAATACCCTTCTATAATGTTATAGTTAGCGAATTACCTGAAATGTTCCGATTGAAATTTCGGAAAGTCACTATATTCTGTTTTTGGAATAATAGCCATTAATTTCTTCCATGAATCGGATATGTTAAGTATTTGTCCGAGTGTATATAATTCTGCAGGCCTTAATTTCCTTAATTCTGTATCCAAAGAAACTGTGCTTTTCGACATTATGATATTTCGGCTGAACTTCACAATATGTAATTACCCACTCAGCCAAGGTTTTCGGCACATGACCTATAACATTCTATTCGTTTTATATTGTTTTATATTGTTTTACATATATAACAACGTTATTCAATGGTCTTATACAATAATTTCTTATGACAATAATTCGTACTTAAATAAATATTAAATGTATATATTACAAAAGTTACAAATACATAGAATCTATTTATGTCAAAGATCATATCAGGAAAAGCGTTCCTAACCTGCTTTCTTATAATAACCCGGCGACAACCAGGCGCGCCTTGAGTCTTGAGCCAAGCCTGCCCAGAAGCACTCTGCTCGTGGAAGGTTTGTCGAAAATAACTTGTTCACAAGAAATTGTAGATAAAGACAGATTTTATTTGTACTCTGCGTTATAGCTCGATGATTCAGGTTGAATTACTGATTTGTCGCCTCGTCCCGGCGTTTAAATCCTTTTTCAGTGTCCTTTTCTTCGTCCAATAGGAAAATTCCTGGGCGTTGATTCGTCCTCCGGCTGCTGCTCGATGGTGATTGGTGATGGAGGTACGCGCAAGGGAGTGGGGTTAACGCGAGGGTGAACGGCCGCAGAAACAGAGGTCGCGGGCGTTTTCCAGCAACCTAACGGGAATTTGTTTATGGGGTGCACGTGCACTCGGTGTGTCTCGTACCTACTGTCGCCGATCGATCCCTCCAAAACAAAGGTCCTTTGTTTGGAACGGAACTTTATGATTTGAAGTCCTTGAAGAGGCTGAAAGTCGTTTCTCGGATCCGTTTTACCGTTTTACTGCTCTGTCCCTTATTTAAGGGATAATCCGGTCGAAGTGTTTTAAGGGGTGTCGGTTATAAAGGGCTTCTTTACCTTACTTCTATTTTTAGTAGCAATATACTTTGTCTACCTATCTAACAAGAGTTTTGCCTATTTCTGCATTCGAATACGCGCGATGATATAGCTATCAGTCAACCAGGCGCGCCTTGAGCCAAGCCTGCCTAGGGCAGAAACGGGCAGAATATTGTCCAAGCTACGCTCGGAGCTGCTCAAGGCCGGATTGGCTCAATTTTGGTCGACCTCCTGTGCGCGCATATGCCGGCCCAGTGCCGTCCGTAGGACCAGGATTTGGACATGAGCAGGAGGACGGCATGAAGCCGGCCGCTGGACGCTGAATCTGCCTTTGTGGCAGCACCGTCGCATTGATGTGATAGTGACGAACGCCGAATGGCAGCTTTTTTTTTTAGTTGTGTGCAGTTGTGTGAATGCTAAAGAACGAGCAGTATCCGCGCAAGCCAAGGTTTGTAAAAATTTATTTGTAAAATTGTATATTATCGAATAATATGAGAAGAGATCAATTTGGATTTCGGACATGTTTGACCATCCAATCCGGTTGCTATACTTTTCATAAAAAATATTGTAATCCAAAATTTACTGTGAATTTTCATGTGCACACATGGATGTTCGAGTTGGCCTGAAGAAGCACGTCGTTCCGGAGAAGAGGCGCAGAAGGTAGCAGCGAAAATGGCTTTGCTCGATTTTAATGAGGAAAATATGCAAATATGCATGTATATTTGGTACGATAGAAATTTACTTCGTCGACATCTGCCACATTAGTGCGACCTATCCTCGCCGACGGTGCTGCCCTGTAAAACGACATTCGCCTGGCCAGCCACATCAGTGCGATGGTGCTGCCACAAAGGCATTCGCCACATCAGTGCGACCGTGCTGCCACAAAGGCAGATTCAGTGTTCGGCTTCATGCCGTCTAATGCTGTCCTTCTGCCTGCTCCTGGCCATGTCCAAATCCTGGTCCTACGGTGTACGGACGGCACTGGACGCAGTGCTTCGATTCGGGGCACTATTTTTCGCGCATGCGCGGCGATTTTAGCCTCAGACAGCCTCAGTAGCGTACAAAATCGGGTACCTTCAGCACCCCGCAGAATTTTAAAAACTTATTAGTAATATACATACGAAATATTGAAATTTAATATAATTCAAACTTATTCTTCTATGACTATCTATGACTATCACTCGTCTCGTCAATAATACCGGTACATTCCCGCCAATATAACTGCCACAGGGCTCTGGCCGCTGGGCCGCGAAGCACTGACTGGACGGCACTGAGCCGGCATCAGCCGGCATATGCGCGCACAGGAGGTCGATCAAATTTGGATTTTTGGTTGGCTGGGTAATAATATTTTCAATAGATAAATTTTGTTCACAGTTGTTCCCAAGTATTCAATGTTATGTTTCACAAGATAACATTTTATTTATGATTTTGTTAGGATATTAGAATAAATTAAAAGCATCTGAATCATTCAGATTTTCTGATTCATTCATTGCAATCCACTGATATATATATCAATGTTGCAATCAAATTGAGTCATACTCGCTTCTATCATCTTTTACATAATTATAATTTTACAATATTCATCAAGTTTGTATTAGGTACAAACCTTAATTATGGTGAGGGATTAGAAATTTGAAATGTTGATAACATAGTTTGTTTCATTTACATGTATTGTGAAAAATGTATATAAAAATTACAGTAAAAATAATATATTTACCATATAAAAACGTATATTTCGATGTGATTTAGTAAAGTATAGTAACAAAAATGGCAAGCACACAAAATATCACAGGCTTGGTGAAAAAGTGCAGTATATTAAACTAGTCTAAAATAAAATAATTTTTCATTTTAATACCAATTCGAATCGAAAAGATTATGGTAGAAGCAATCAAGAGGATAATACAAACCATCATCTCACAACCTGTCGGATACATCTTTTGCGTTTTCTTTGCTATTAGCAATTCGAGAGCCAAATTGAAAAGCTCTTTTAGGAAAAGTAGCTGTATTTTGAAAGCCCAGTTTGTAAGCTAGTAGACGCAATAATAATTTGTCTCCTAATCCTGAGGGCATTTTATCTGTAGGATAACACCTAGGAGAATTTACAGATTTGGTTCGATTATTATAATTAATTCCTTCGACTAACTTTTTCAATCCGAACTTACCTTTCCCATGGTTTTAGTTGTTGAACGTAGTCGACTACATTCTCATCTAAATATGGTAGTCTAGATTGTTTCCCGTGATCCGATACAATACGATCGTCGCGACCCAAATTTCTTTCAGAAATTCTAGCCAACTCTATACTTAATTCCTCTGCTAACGCATTCCAACCTTTGTGTTTCAATATTGTTCTGTGTCTCATGTATCCACCGAACAATTCATCCGCGCCCATGCCTAACAGAAGCACCCTACACGGTGATTCGTAAACACGATTGCTTGTAGAAAGTATACCTGTTGCACGACTCGCAAACCATACAGCACAGCCTAAACTTTCATCCAGTATTGTACAAAGCGGATACAGTAAATGACAAATTCTCGACGAACGATATTTTTGTAACTCTGCTTGCGTGATATTCACCTGAAACAATGATACGTAATCGTGTAATTTTTCATAAGGCTTACAAAGTCTTAAAAACCATATAAAAAATCTGTGAATACTGTACTTCTACGAAATTCCACTTCCTATTCGGACAAATGTTTAAAAGCTCTAAAAACGTTTGTTTGCCAGTTTTCCTATCGGGAACATCGTACTGGTCTTGTAAAATTTGTTTCTCGTTATATACACTAGAGTTTGTAGACATTTTAACTGATTTTTCGAATGCAACATTAATCAGATCTATACACTCGTTTTGCGGTACATATGTGTTAGCGATTAGCGCTAAAATAGCAGAGTCTAACCCTCCAGAGAAAAGTACACCGATTTTCGCATGATCGCACGTAATAGTTTCTCCGTGTAAAACTAATTTGATACAATTTTTACAAAGTTTGGGCTGCTTTTTTATTCGAACGTCTACAGATTTGTGAAGAAGCTGCGACAAACGAGCTACTCTTTCGTGTATATCTTTGTTTTCTAGTAAATATTCTAAAATTTTGTAAGATTGTTCGAAGTGGAAACTATTCTCGAAGCATTCCAAATCTTTGATGCTAGGATGTAAGTGTATATTGGTTGTCGTATCAGAGTCGATTATAGTCTCCTTTATATCGATGTCTACGTTTAAATGTGTTTCTAACGCTTCGATAACATCTGTGAATCTTAAGTCCGGCTCTCTCCATGGATAACATGCCAAATTTACCCTCGAGCTGGACAAGTTCATCATAAATAGACCGATCGCAGGAACTTCCACAATGCCTTTAATCTGCTTATTAGCGACAGACATTAAAGTTAAACTATTTTCATCGGTATTCGATTTCAAAAGCAAACTATGCCGTCCTATTATATCTCTACCAAAGTATAAGCAGTTGTTAGACTTTTGAAAATATATAAAACTATATGGTCCGTGTATTTCTTGAAATACAGACATTACATTCGTAGAAGACTGCAGAGAATGCAATATTGCATCTGTGTCGCATATATTGTCTTGTGCCTTAAATTAGAAATACAATTATTATTATTAATTAGATAGTTTGTTGCGACAATGATATAAGATATTTACCAACGTTCCAGAGAATACATCTCCATTCCATAGAAGAATATTACCAAAAGAATCTACAACAGGTTGTACATTTAAATTAGAGCCTTGCATCCATAATACAGAAGCAGCAAAATGACCGCACCAGTCTTCGTTTAAATGCTCTATCCTTTCGGCAACATTATCAGGACCACGAGCAACTATTAAATCCTTGCACCTGTTCCACTAGCAAAATATCATAACTTTAGCAATTAGTTTACGGAAGTTTAACTTTAATGCTTCAACCACTGGAAGCCCATTAACTTTTAATTACTCGTATGCAGTACTTACAATCTCAAAACATTAAATTTAGTGTCTCAAGCGTAAACAAATAAGGTGCCGTTTGCACTAGCAAATATCTATTTTGCAGTTATGTAGAAAATGAAGTGCGAGTAACTGAAGGTTAATATAATTTTCAACGACAATGCTACTAATAAAGAAGCTTAATCAATTTTCATTCATCTTTCAAATAATAATTCCAGGAGAGGTTATTAGATTACGTTTCACGAGATACATTATATATTTGGACACAATTGAGAATTTCTCAATAAATCGCGGGTAAGTAAAATAATATTACCTCGTTAGGAACTTGTGGATTATTTTTGTAGTTATGTGAAACATGACAAAATATACCGCACATTGTTAACCGGTATAAACATGACCTTAATTTACAAATATTTTTAAACAGAGAATAGCGAATCCTCGTAATATCTATTTGCTAAAACAAAACAGATATATTTTAGTCATTGGTTATGTTCAATCATTTCGGTTTTTATACTGCAAATGAATTTAATCTTTTCATTGAAACATTCATTCAAACAGGTAAATTCATATTTCGTTCTCCTCCACCCACCTCCACCTTGCAACTTGCAACGAACAATCGTGTGTACAGTGTACAGAATGTAGATGTAAGATGTATTTAGATACACTCCCTTCCATAAATCACCGGACACTTATCTTCAACAAAATTGTAAAGCTTCCAGCTTGATTGTTTTATTTTGATTATATAGATTTAGCTATTATACGATAATATTTGAATGCAAAATTAAATATATACATCTATCCAAATAGTATATGCATATAATAAATGTTGGAAAAAAAGATTGAGAAATTGTGGAACTTTTAAATTTTAAAAATTTGAAAATATTAGAATAATAATTATAATTTAGAAAATGTAAGATATTTTGGTCAGATTCGATTTACATGTTCTCAACATTAGGAAAAGTTTAGTAAGTACCATTTTTATTTCATAAAATACAGGTCCTAATAACAGAAAATCGTCTGCATCCAAATTTGAATAAGTGTCCGGTAGACGGGAGAGTGTAAATAGGTTGAAATAGGTACCCATCCATAGACACAAAAAAAGTAGATGTTCAGTTACAAATTACAATCTCTGGTTTCATTCTCATCAATTCTCATTCACACAGGCGGCCGTGCCTGTACTGTACAGTACAAATACGTGATATATACAATCAGATTTCTGACACAATACATATATACATATATATACTTAACATTTGGACATTGTACCTGAATTGGACATTGTACTGAAGTATTTTTCTCTGTAAAACATTTTTCATTTGCAATTCAATCCTCGAACAACCAGACTGAAGCAAACAGATCAGTTTGACAAGGGTACTAATACACTCTGACAGTTTATCAAACTGTTGAATACATTACAATATGATCAATACAGGGTAAGTAATATAAAAAAATCGAATAAATTGTAAAATATGTCATGGAAATTTTTGCTGTGTTATTACCTGTGTGTGTGTTTACGAATCTTTATAGAAGAAAAATAAAAGTTACCACATCAATTACAAAGAACACGAATTAAATAAAACTTGATATTTCTTTTTAATAATTTTAATAAATTAAAAATAATGCAACAGTAGTTTCAAATGCTAATTTTTTTTTATTCTATATTTCTATAAAAAGTATTTTGTAATACTTTGAAAATAATATTGTTGTATTCTTTAATGTTTGTAATGGTTTTATTGTTTGCATTTCATCTACTTTTATAGAGTATAGTTTATTGCAGGAAACTTGCTGGTCGCACAATTTTTATTACTGGAGCGTCGAGAGGTATTGGGAAGAGTATCGCTTTGAAAGCTGCGAAAGATGGAGCAAATATTGTTATCGCTGCCAAGACTGCCGAACCTCATCCTAAATTGCCAGGCACAATATACACAGCTGCTGCAGAAAGTAATTATTTTAGTTGTTATAATAGGATGACCAACTCGAAGTATTACATTATTCTACCACGATACATTCTCATAGAAAAATGACATTGTGTTTTAGTTGAAGAAGCAGGTGGAAAAGCATTGCCATGCGTTGTAGATGTAAGAGATGAAGCGCAAGTACTTTCTGCGGTACAGAATGCATTTAACAAATTCGGTGGCATTGATGTAGTTATTAATAATGCAAGCGCAATTTCTTTAACAGGCACATTATCCACAGATATGAAAAAGTATGATCTTATGAACAACATTAATGCCAGAGGAACATTTCTAGTGTAATTATAAAAAATTTACTAAAAATATTATCAAGCGGAGAATATATTTAAGATATCTGTTTAATGTTTTCGTTTGTAGATCGAAAGCTTGTTTGCCGTATTTGATGAAGAGCAAAAATCCACATATTGTAAATATATCTCCACCGTTGAGTATGAAGCCAATATGGTTCAAAAATCATGTTGCATATACTATAGCTAAGTATGGTATGTCAATGTGTGTTCTTGGTATGACAGAAGAGTTTGCAGAACAGGGTATCGCCGTGAATGCAGTGTGGCCAAAAACTGGTACATTTTTTGCTCCCTCTGTTTCTCATTTTTCTAATAGTTTTATAATTTAATAAATGAAAACTTCCTATTTTTATGTCAGCTATTCATACCGCTGCGATTGAAATGTTAAGCGGTCCTGATTCAGATGCTTATAGTCGCAAGCCTGAAATAATGGGAGATGCTGTTTATGCGTTAATTTGTAAAGACAGTAGATCTATCACTGGACAGTTTCTGATCGACGAAGAGATATTAAAAAATGAAGGGATCACTGATTTTACTAGTTATGCATGCAATCCAGGTATATTTATTGGTCGTGGATACTCGCGAATATCGGTTATTTTTGTTTGTATTCAATTAGAAATTTCTATAAAATCATTGTTTTGTTTTTCCAGCGAACAAAGATAATTTAATGTTAGATTTCTTTTTGGAAGAAAATTTGGCAGGATTGGGCCTGCAAAGTCAAATGGAGAAAAATCGTGCCGTTGAAAACACCGACAGCGCGCAGAGCAGCAATAATCCAAATTTAAAGATTGAAAAGATATTTACTGCTATCAAATCCAATTTAAATAGCGATCTTGTGACTAAAACGTCAGCCATATATCAGTTTAATCTTAAAGGTAAACAATCGCTTTTTGTGGGCAAATTTTAAGAAAGTGGAAAATTCTGTGGAATTTTATATTCCAGCATTTTTTGAAACTTTTTAGAGAAGCCATAAATGCATAAAGATCCGCAGTCTACTGATAATCAATACTTATTACAATGTTCGATGTAAATATTGTAGGTGACGAGGCAGGAACATGGCACTTGGACCTTAAAACTGGTAATGGTTCAACAGGAAAAGGGGAACCAAATCAACCGCCAGATGCAACATTAACTATGGACTCGCAGAATTTTTTTGCGATGTTCTCTGGTATGTAATTTTACTGGAATTCCACATTAACACTATCAGCGATGACTTAATAATCTTCTAAAACGTTTAGGGAAATTAAGCCCAGCATCGGCATTTATGATGGGCAAATTAAAAATCCAAGGCAACCTTCAGAAAGCAATGAAACTGGAAAAATTAATGCAAAATCTGAAGTCTAAACTTTGATGTAATATGTACTCGTTTCTTTTTAATTGAACGTTACATGCGAAATGTTTATACGACTATTAGGATTAAGCATGATAAATATTTTTATATATTGTAATATATTTAGTATCTGCTGAAAAAGCTAATCCATGTTCATAACCATCGGTTTGTATAAATTTCCTTGTTAATATATTTTTTATGCAGTTATGTACATTGCTACATATTTAAATAATACTTTTCCTATGGAATATATGAAGATGCGAAACATATTTTGTCACTAAAGCTTTAGCTTCTTCGTAAGTGCCGAAAAAGATGAAACCTCCTAAAGTAATCCACATCACTCGAGGACCAACACCAGCATAAAGTCTGTAAAATTGTTAATGTGCTTACTTTTGCGTACGCTATAGAGATCAAAATTACTAATGATACATCTTACCCGTTTAGACCTCTCTCTTTATAGACATCTTGCAAGATATACAGCATTTTTAGATGCGAAGACTTTGTAGTTTCATGGGCAAGCATTATTCTTGTTTTTATAACGTCTAGTGGTGTAGTAACGGTTGCAGAAATACCACCTAATCATTTTGATATGTTCAATTATAGAAATACATATATTAGGAAAAATCTCATTAATACATAATTAGACAAATATTAAACCTGCGACTGCTCCGCATACAGCGCTCTCGACTGGAAGAATATCTCTACCTATATTTGAACTGTACACTTTCTTAAAAGATTCCCATAATGGAAATTGTATTAAGCTGAAAGGCATATCTCTGAAAACTGTACTCCAGTATCCACGGTACAATAATCGGAGACTTAAACAATCATTATTTAATACTAAAGCCTGTTTCCTCTGCTTTACAACTTCTATGGGTACCCGTATCACACATGCTACCTTCATTTCAAATATACAGATATTAATACTAATTCGTAATTTAGTTGCAATAGTTTTTGCAGTAATAATACATATTTTCAAGAAATATTACCATCTCTGACAAAGATGCTGCACCCATATGAACCAAGCTATGATATTCTTCAGGAACTTTACATTGTGCTACGCTTTTAATAGCCTCGTAAGTTACAAAAAACAAAGATGCTAAAATATCATAGAGAATAAAATCGAATTTAAAAAATTCCTACCACACTAATTGCGAGAATATATTGTGTGATAATTAGACAGCGGATCTTTATTTTCTACCTAAATTACAACAAACTTGAGTGAAATTGAAATTTATTTTAGATGTAAAATAACATGACTTGTTTCATATTACACCTACTCATTTTTGTCATAAATGTATAAAGTCCGCTGTCTAGTAATTATCTATAACTACCAGTTGGTGCTGAACCAATCACTACAGGTAGGATTCCTTTATAAAGACCAGAAAATCCTCCTGCTCTTTTGAATCCTTGTTTGGCTTGTAATCGTGTTTTCAATGTGTCTAGTGGATATAACGTCACATCGACAGATGTACCAGCTAATCCTCCAGCCTATTAAACAACATAACGATCAATAAAAATGATAAAGTTTTATCAGAATTGCTAGATCTCTAAAACAGAAAGTATTATTTGAACTTCTCGAGATATTTGCAGTGATTCTGTATAGTATCAACTTCCACAAGTATATACATATGTAGATTTAACTATTCAAACAGAGCACGACCCACTTACTATTAACGATGTAACGAAAATTAATTTCGTATTTAACGTGTTTGCCTGCTCCTCGTGTGTTGTCATTTGATATGAATGTTTTATAAATCTGTCGAATTACTTGAAGCACTTTTTGAAGTATAAAAATGGCATGTACATATAATACACGTGTATGTATGTATCGTGTATCTTTCTAACCAAAGATTACACGGTACAACATAATTCGCTATTGAATATCAACACAATTTTTTCGTACAAAATGAACATTACAATATTTTATTACTGATATTAGTATTATTAGTAACAAATTAATATTATTTTATCACAGTATTCATTGGTAATATTGATATCTATGAAATATTGTGTAATTACTAGTTGGTTAATTATTATAACTGTTATACGTAATATAAACTATTCTTTAAATTTACTGGGGGGAACTGCTACCTTTAAAAAAGATTAAAATAATCGAAATTACTTATTTTCTCATAATCTGTGATTTCATCTTTTTCAAATTTTGATCGACATTTGTTTACCATTTTCACTCAATGTATATACATATGTACTGATTACATTCGAAACACTGTCAGTTAGAATTAGAACTTATTTTTGTTAAAAAAGAAACGACCAAATATAGTTAAATAATTATAATAATTGTCTATTTTACCTAAATTGATAATTAATTAGGCGCCTGGAGTGGGGTGAATAGATAACAGTTCCTATCTTTATAATTAACGATAAATATGTGTACAAAATGATTTAGACTACATACAAATAAAGTTGATTTATCGTCTAAATGAATAAATAGTGTTGGAATCTGAAGTATCACGAGAATTATGTGATTTAGCAGATTGAAAATTGGGTATACGGAAACCGTCAAACATTTTACATGTCGATGATAAATTAGTCCCACCAGTTGAAGGGTGCCTGTAAGTTTATCATATAAACATAACATCAATCATCTACAGATTCTTCATGTTCTTATTCATTATCATGCGAATATGTTCTTGGCGATCATTGCTAAACTTTGTACCTTATTTTAAATTTTCTTTGCGTAGAGTTTACTGGTGTGGACGTGTCACTCATACTGTTCATCGTTTTATTATGTATTTCCATAGACATCAGCTTCTTGCGCAGTTCTACATTTTCCATCTTAGCCTTGTTGTACTTATCCTTAAAATATTTTGTACTTTGGCTAAGAGTATAGTAATGGGCTTTCAATGATTCGTACTTCTTATCCTTAAATTCAACCATTAGATTAGTCATACTAATGTGCAATGTATCCATGGAAATTGTAGAAACTAACCAATTCCAGGAAACGTTGCGTTAAAATTTTCATTTGATAATCTTGGAAACCAAAAATTGTGTTCAGCGATTCCAGTCCTTCCTTAATCGGTGTAAAAAAGTTCTGCACTCTGGCTAGGGAAGGTTCTTGTAATTCTACAGAAAAGCTGTCCACATTTTGGCACTGAGGACACTGTTTCTCTGCTACATTGTGAAACATTATAATTTGTAGATATGCGGTAGGAATGCTTAATACATGGTGTCCCATTTAACTTGGACATTTAATTTCGTCCCATAATAATCAAGGTCAGGACGAAGCTAATAACCTTCAATATCATGACCTTTATATGATCTTGAGTTTCAATAGTAAGTAAATATTACATGATTGCAAAGGTTTGTATCCTATTTGAAAATAAAATTATATAGTCACCACTATTTTCTACAATTGTCTCCAAACATTTTACAACCCGATTTCCTTTTTCGTACAAGTTACATGTTTATTTACGAAAAAGGTCACGAGGTAAATTTGGTACGAATTTGGGTACGATCTTGAGTATAAACTTTCTATAAAGTGATTATATTTATTTTTGGGAGTCAAGGACCTTGGCTATTACTATATTAATTATAAATAATATTTTTAATGTTGAGTAACATTTTCAATGAATTATATATAGTATTTTATTTATTCTCATTTCTCTTACCCGCTTGAATACACTGCTGACAGTATATATGACCGCATTGTGTTAAACAAAACGGTTGTTTTCCTCTGTTAACCGTGGCGTAACACTTGTTACAAATGTAAACCTCCATGATAATTGCAAATTAAAAATATTTCTCTGATTGCAGAATCTTCGAAAATTCTTGTCTTTTACGAAAGCAACGAAATGGCGGTAGAAAAATTTGAAATAGCGGAGGCGCGTCAATTGTGTCCTTTCTTTGATAAATAAATATATTTAACCGCGGCTTCGAGGCTCTTTGAATATCAAAGTATTAGAATTTAAAGAAATGATTACATCTGGACAAATTACAATACAGATTTATATTATTAACCAGAGTTTATTATTGCCGGCATTCGAATATGGACAAACAATTGATTCACGTCATTTTGCGACGATTCCGTTAGAGAATCGGTTAGGGGCTTCCGGCGCTTCGAAAATGCAACCGGAAATGAAAAGAATTTAGCCATAACAATTCGAAACCTTCGTAAATACTTAGGAGTGCTTAGGAGACAGAAAAAAAAGTTTAGTATTTTCTTAATAATATTTTATTACTTAGACAATTTGATCAAAACCCCGCCGTTATTCAACGGACAGATCAGAACACGGGTACGAGATTTACAATGGTACGAGGAAGCTGTAAAAGAACGTCAGAAGGAAATGTAAAAGTATGTAAAACTGAGAATAAATGGTCTGTTTCATTTTCATAGTTATCGTTATATTTATAATATATATGTACAAATAATTTTTGAAGAATCATAAAAGAAAGTATATATATATATATACATGTTACGAATTTGACTGAACTCGACGCAAAGAAATTTCGGAAAGTTCACATCAATTTTGGTTTAACATATATATATATTTCCGTTGATAGTCACTGTATACTTGAAAGAATTTGTACATTTTCCCAAAACGTCGGTTCTAATTAAGAATCCAGCAGAACGAATGTAACATGGAAGGTTTTATAGCTTCAATACACCAATAATACCACAGGCTACACGACCTCCAGAATTTCCAGTAGTCCTAGAGGCTTCGTCGTGTCCTACTCCTAAATTATCCTCGCCAGCATGAACTACTATAGCACGTCCAAGAATGCTGTTTGGCCCACTCAGACTAATTTTATTGTCTGTGATGTCTACGGTTGCTATTCCTTCATGGTTTGCCTCGATGTTGCCTAAATCACCAACATGCCTTTCTTCATCGTTTGGCCCACCATGGTCCATCTGCAAAAGTAAGTGCAACAGGTATTGAAGTTTGAATGTAAGTATAGAACGTCTCAACTAAATGGAATCATCTAAACGTGTGCTTTATTTATTGTTGTAGGAAAAAACTTCTCAGGATAAAACTATATCAGAGAATATCTAACTATTCTTTGTTGTTTTTTTTACAGCGTTACCTTAGTGGGATTGAAATGTGGTCCAGCCGAGTCGCAGCCATTTCGCAAATCTCCCTTCTCATGTACATGGAAGCCGTGGAGTCCTGGAGTGAGGCCATATATTGTACCTTGGATTTTCACTGGCTGACCTGCTCTATTTTGGATGACTGTAAGGTCTCCGGTTACATTTGCTGCCTGGGGATCCTGGGGATGCAGGCTTGCTATGCCACACAACATTGGTTTCTACCATGTAAGCATATAAATTTAAGAATTCAATATCAAACCTACAAGATCAATCAAAATGATACGAACAGAATCTTTTGTTTAACAATTATCCAAATTATAAAATGTAGATACACATTTACAAGAAAGTCACGAATTATTCTATATAAACTTCCTGTATCACACGAAAGAATTTTGGAATTTCTGAAATGCTTACCCCCGCCGCGGCAACAGCGACCATTGCAAGAAGCAGTACCATTAATCGATTCATTCTGAAATCTCTGGAAAAATAAACAACAAACTCTTTGTGATTTAGGTATGAATCAGATTTCGCACACTTGGAAAGTTTGCTTGAACTATTAGTAGAGCCGAAAAATAATTACAGAAAATAAAATTATAATCTGTAACATCTACGCCTTAGGCGAAAAGAGTAAAAAAGATAAATAGGATTGAGTTGTTACATCACACGCGAGGGACTTGAATCTTAAAAGAGAAACTTTTAAAGTGAAAGGAGCACTTACCGCGCGGACAGATGTTCAGGTTCACGTTTATTAACTAACTAGTTAGCCGGTGGCCGGAGCTTTGTTTATATGGAAACCTGTTCCAACGTGATTCAACCCCACCTATTGCTGTTCTAGAACGTGTACTACCGCATGTGTGCGACGATAATAATATGTGAACTAAAATTATCTCACTATTTTCTAGCGATAACGATCGCATTTTCTCCAGATTTCTTCAACTCTTGAACAGCTTACGTTTAAATCGTGAGTCTGCCAAGGCCATTCTGTAGAAAATTAAACGCACAGTACGCGACATTTCCATAATTCCACGTTTTCTTTATATGTAGTATCAGATAATTTATAAAAACTGAATGAATTCTTTCTATAAGGGAAATTCACTAATTCTAAAATAAATGATTATCTTTACGAAGACAATTATTGAGAAATATGTAGTTTTCATAAGAATAAATTACATAATTCCATTTAATATACTCGTGTCATTTACTCGATAGAAGTCAACGTTTTGTAAACGAATTCGTCATACCATGTTATCATAACACATACGGTAATCATTATTAATCAATATTTGCGACTTTATGCAAGGTCCGAGTTAGGTCTAATGATAATCGTGGTTTTGCTTATTATTTATATTCTTATAAAAGTATGGTCTGACACTTGATACCGAAGTCTGGATAACCCAGTGGAACTTTGACGATGTCGTTTCCTCTATACGACGTACAAACACGGAAGTCTTCTTTCGTTCGCACATGTTTTTTCAGAGGCAATCACGGGGACAATGGCTTTGTAATGTCTCGATTCGTCAGCTAATCCGCTACTGCGCGCGATCGCTCGCGGAACAAGATTGAGCTGAATCGAACGGTATCTCTTCCCAATTAAACATTGTGTTCCAGCTTTTAGTCTATGGTGGCTCGCCTCGACTTCCCTTCCCGCAATGTTTGCCGCCAGTCAAATGTGTGAACCAACGGATTTTGTTGTAGGAACGCCAACATTTCCGCCTCCGTCTTCATAAAATGATTCACGATCTCCTCGTCCCGATCGATGTAAGCGTCATCCTTCGAATGAATCAGATCGGTCGGAATGATTATTGCGCATGTACCGCGGAGATGAGTGGTAGCCGTAGTGCGTCGCGGGAAAAATATTACATGAACAAGAAAATTGTATGCACCTTGAATGATTTGCGTTCTGTCGATAATTGTGCGATATCAATCTCGGAAACGGTAGTCCTGATTCTCATAGACCTAATATAAATACTATACTCGCTAATTCACCTCTAACATCTCTCCTTGCAGTATTTTATCCGCCATATATTCCGTTTTCCTTGGACCAAGCAGTACTGTCGGAACGGCCGATACGCGTTTGGTTTCCAGCTGCCGCTCCGGAAAAAACACGATTCTGTTTTGCTCGAAAATCTCGTCTCGCTTGTCCAGTGCCTCCTGCAGCTTATCTTTTTTCCTCTGCATTTCTTCGCGCATCTTCAGTATTGGCTCGCGTTGCCTTTCCAGCTCCTCTTTTCTCAATCCTTTCTTTTCCAGAAGCACTTGCTGCATATGCTTCAGTTGCATCGTTTTCCATCGTTCGCGTGCTTCCTCGATCATTTCCCATGGTTTCTGCGTAATGCGTTATCAGCAGATTGCGGATGTTTATTGACATTCAAAATTGTCTGCATCAATTGCAAGAAATATTAAGAACGCAAACACTCGACCGAGCGAATTTGTTCGTGACGGGCGTGGTAGAAGTAGAACTTCTTTCCTTAAGATTGTGTACCGAGTAGAGCTAGTACCTCTACTCGAGTATATGAGATACCCGAGTATCTCATGAGACAACCGAATGCCCGGGTACCCGGTATCTCATAAGTAGACAGCGGATTTTATGCATTTATGACAAAAATGAGTATAGGTGTAATTTAAAACATTCAAAACATTAGACGAATTTAAAAATACTTTTATATAATTTTCAACCTATTGAACGATTAAAGAGAAAAAATTAATTTCTATGTCACTCCGGTTTGTTGTAATTCAGCTGGAAAATTTTTATTTTGCATAAAGATCCGCTGTCTACTCATCACAGCTCTAGTACCGAGGTCTTCATTATTTCCACCGCAGTCATGTCCGCTTCCGTTAATCTACCCCTGGCCTTGTCTTCCTGTTCCAGTTGTATTTTACTTGTGATGTGCCATATCAGCCTCTGCTTCTCCTCGATGAACTCGCGGTGCGTCTCTCGCCATCGGTTCTGCCAATTCTTACAGTTCTCTGCCTGGGGATAAACAGGGGGTAATACAGTTCGTATCGCGAACTATATTTGTATATCACGTCCCTAAAATCGGTACCCTGGTTATTTGTCGTTCTATAAAGTTGCTCATCCATTCTTCTTGGGTTCCTTCGTATGTCAAATAGGTGACCGGAGGCTGAAACACCCTCAAGGTTCCGTTGTAATCGCAGAATCCTACGCACAGCGGTTCCAAGTCCAATATGTGTATATATATTCCTGTGATAATGCGACCGGATAAACTCTGCGTGATGCATGGCTCTCCACTTTTAACGACAAAGTCCCAAATCTCCACGCTGCCGTCCATTCGAGCTAGGATTACAATCGTGGGTCGCGAACGGCCCCAAGAAACAGCCGTGTATCTGAGAGACCGGAAAAGGATGTATTCCTACAGCTGTTCCATGCTTGTAGACTTAAAAGGCTAACAAAAGTATAGTGAGTAGACTGTGGATCTTCATGCGAAATAAAAGTTGTTTCTACAAATTGTAGAGTCAACTCTAATAGAAATCTCATTCTTTCTTTAATGATTTTTATCAGCTCAAACTAGCACATTGATATTTTTAAATTCCTTTAATCTGTGTCCAATGTATAAAATTGCACTTATTCGTTTTCGTGACAAATTCAGGAAATCCGCAGTCTAGCAACGAGTAATAGTGTACATATAAAGCGCAGGAGAAGCTGGCAGGAAACTGAGAAAAAAACTCCCGCAATAGTCAACTTAAAAAGTGATGTGGATGTTCTTATGTATATTAAATAATAGGTCAGAAGAATTCAAGGATATTGTAATGCTGTTTTTAACGTAACAAAGTCATTAAGGGATGAAATCAATTTTCATTTTATTCCTGCTTCCCACAATCAATGCGGAATATTTTTATTTTGCATAAAGATCCGCAGTCTAGTAATAACGTAAAACAGAAATACGCGCTTCTCTGTGGAACCATCACACTCTACTTTGCTAACAAGCTCTAGCTGACTTAGTTACCCAACGGTCGATTTTTTCCACATCAATGGCATATCTAAGGTATCTTTCCAAATAGCAAATATTTTCCCGCCTATCGTGACTATCATGTGGGGGAATATCCTCGATCTTATCGTGAAAGTTATAGGACCATCGTGGATCTTTCTGCACCAAGACCATTCGCATATTTCGGTATTAATGGCCCGGCCGGTAGAGAAATCGTATCCTTTCCAGTTGACGCAACCGAAATCACCTTGTGCAATATTCAAGGCACGTTCTTACTCTTTGATCTCGTTAGCTAGACCAATGGGATTAATTGGAGACCTTAACTTAACAAGTTACCTTCAATGGTACCAACCAATATTCTCGGCAGCATTTCATAGTCCGGCTTCTCGACTATATTTTTATAGTATCTTCGGACGGTAGCGTCTTTCATCAACGGAATATTATCGAGCCGCTGCTTCTTGAATGGCGGCACGAAAATACTAAGAGTAGTGATCACAACGTTACGACTGATGTCAGGATGATGGACAATCAACAGATAATGCGGCCGCATGATGCGATCGAGATATTTATATGGCGATAGGGGATGCAACGTTTCTGGTCGTTTTACTCCTTTCTTCTTGGCGATTCCTTGCTTTTCTTTCTGCAATTTCTGCCGCCTTACACAATACAAACGATACCGAATTACAATTTCATCCGAATCTATTTCAGAACGAAACCGCTGCTATGCTACCAACTTTAAATCCCAGAAGGCGATTGTACCATCCGTGCTCGAGGTAACAAATTGAAGGCTCAAATCATCCATGCTCGCGTCCTCCGGCAACGACGATATGGTCCCGTTATCGTCGACTTGATCGTAAGGCGAGAGCCACGTTATATTAGTTATCGCACCTTTTTGACTTTCTTTCAGCGAGGATACCGCGGTGGGTTTGATGGCGTAGGCAGCAGATACTTGCCGCAACCACGTAGTCAAGTTTTTCATGGCGAGTTCATACTTCACCTGGGCCGGAGTTTTTACCATCACCGTTTCAATTTGTTCGATCTTCCCGGGGATATGCCAGAGTACAATCTATATACAGGAACGCAGGTAAACGATATTAACCGTTTACAGTCGGAGCTATTTTCCCTCGAAAATGAAACATTTCTTCCTAGCTAGAATAATTCCATTCTATATGGTTTTTTTCATTTTATAGATATGAAATTGAGCTGCGGCCTAGATTGATCTTTTATCTAGCGCTTTTGCAATCCTGGAAACGAGACTACCCCCTTAGCCCCTGTTTGTTGCAATCGATGTAGAGGATTTTTAGTTTGCATACAGATAGCTAGGCAACACCTTTGAAATACTGGATGGTTCAAAATGTCATCGAAGTGTCAAAACATATTTGAGTAGATAAGACTTAACTGGCCGTTTGCGCAGCCCCCTACGATTAGGTTCGGGTTTAATGAATTCGTGGCGACCGCGGTCACCTCCCTAGTGCATTCGAGAATCAACTTCGGCATCAGACTGTCGTTGAACGACCATACCAGAACATAATTGTCATCATCGGCTTTCAGTACCTGTGTTGGAAAATATCAAAATTGAATTCACACGTTCGAGAAGAAAGGAAAATACATATAATAGTAAGTGGTGTGCGTGGACGCACTCACATCTTCGTCCGGTATAGGGCCTACTAGACGGTGGCTCTTCGAGTGCTTCGTATAGGCAGCATAGAAAATCCCGGTCCACAATGGATGCCACGAGATATCGTTGATCACCTTCTCCACCACACGGGTGCCGTCGTGGAAGCTCAAGTGTTCCTTGTAGCCTCTCGGTGCGGACCATTGCGTGTCCCTCGGATCACGCACCAGATCCACATAATCGTTCGAGTAGATGTCCCATGTAGCGTTCAATAGAACCTATAGATTACTGGTCTTAGTTCTAGTCTTTTCAAATATGCATAAAAAGCATAACATCAAAAAGCATAACAATCGGTGTTGTTACGGACTTCGTCGGACACTTCGTCCGTGAAATGGTGCAGGAAGTTTCTCAGTTGTTCCAGTTGTTCTTCGGTGAAGGAAGATATGTCCGGCGATTCGTATTCGTATTCGTATTGGGTCCAGCAATTCGTGGGCGTTGAGATCACCGTTTGAGCTTCTGCGTCTCGGTTTTCCGGTGTTACTTGCGTCGCATTACATATCAATCTCCGTGAAATATTCTGAAAGACCTCGCGATAGGGGATCAGCTCGAGGTAACCGTCCCTCTGGTCATCCGTTGTTCTGTCCACCAGATATAGTTTCGCGTTGAGCACGTCCGCGGTAGATACAAACTAACAAAGGAACAACATAGTTATACATTCTTGTTCTCTAAAGTTTCCCTTTGTTTTCGTCCTTTACCTCGATCTCTAGGAGCGGCCTTGTCTTAGTAACAATGTTCGTCTCAATCTCCTCGCTGCTCCCAAACTCCTGCCATTGGCCGCGTGGTTTGTAAACCGTATTCCTGACACGGTTCTCGTGCTCCTCTCTCTGTCTTTTGATGTATTCTATAATCGCCTGTTGCCCTTCGGAAGTCAAGCAAATGTAGAACTGACCCTCTTGAGTCAGCGACGGCATGTAGCCAATAAGCATTTTCTCCTCCGGAAACTCTAGTATCTCGTCTTTCACCGGCAAAAAGTCGCTACTCTCATCGTGAAGATCTATATTATCCTCTATTATTTCTTTCCTGACGAACACCCACGGATACTCGGTGCTAACGTTCTCTCCTATCACGCAACCAACTACTTTCTGCGTCAAGGGTGATAGGTTGATCCTAGCTATGCCACCTAAACCCTGAAAACGTTACAATCTCTAGTGAAAAAAGTGAATTTCTACGTTGAGGAAGTTGTAGTGCGTATGTCCTGGTCGCCGGAATACACTTCCATTAACACGTTAGCTACCGAAACTGTACTACAGTATTTTATCCATAAATGTCCCAAATGTCTGGCCTGTAAATGTCCCAGATCTATCCCCACTACTGCGGGGTATATCCCCTTGAGGGGCCGTGAAACTCGAGAGGCCTCGGTCGCCGAGAAGTATGACATCATGCGGCTCGAGTATATCGGTGAGATCACACTAACCGGAATTTCTAACTTCTTTATTTTTCATTATTTTTTTATGGAACTCTTATTGACATATTCGTGGCATTTTTCTAATGCAAAATCATACCAAATATGATATAATTCCGATGATATTTACTAGTGTAATAGACGATTAAAGTTTCTGGCGCAAAGAGCGCGAGCCTTTGAACTGTGCCGCCGACTGCGACTCTCCGCGTCTCTTTCTTTCCCATGCGCTATCCTTCCTTGCGCTCGAAACTTTGATCGTCTATTACACAAGTAAATATCATCGGAATTATATCATATTTGGTATGATTTTGCATTAGAAAAATGCCACGAATATGTCAATAAGAGTTCCATAAAAAAATAATGAAAAATAAAGAAGTTAGAAATTCAGATTAGATATGTTTACACTTCTCGGCGACTGAGGCCTCTCGAGCTCGGCTGTCCTTCTCTACGTTCGGCAAAAGTCAAAGAATACTATCCCTGGCGCATAAATGTCCCTCGGCAGACCCGTGCTGGGGACTTACATCGATAAAATACTGTAATAGGCTTCCTGATGACTGTGCCATTTCTAAAAGAACTTCAGTCCTGTTTTGGACCATCCTCCAAAAAATTATTAGAGTTTAAATATGGAATAGATATTCAGAGAAAGATTCTATTCTTTATACCCCGTTATGTCGATTCACATTTCTAAAACTCGAATTCTGTAAAGCAATGTGTTTGTATATTGGTTGCCTATAACAGGGGTTCAAGATTATTATGTAACTACCGGCAGTAGGTAAAGTGTTAGTTCACAACTAGCGCGTATCAAAAGATAGTTCGAATTGTTCTCTACCATTGATACCGAGTATCGAACATCTTTTCGCGGTTCAGGTTCAATCACTTCCATGAAGCTAATACGACTATGAATGTCCATAGCCGAGGGACCGGAAGAGGAGTACGAGTCAAGCTGGTAAATGGTTTTACGTCTTTGTTTCGGTTCATCCTCGACATCGAATTGCATCTTTTCGTTATCCAAATCGATCGATCCCTTAGACGGAGCTGGAATAAATGCAAAATTATCGTCGTTCCTATTCGCTTAATGTTAAATTATGCTGGATTATAATCAACATTTTTCCCCTTCGTCAGCATCCCATTCTGTTTCGAGATTCACGAGGTTCTCATCGTCATCTTCATCTTCATCTTGGTCGAAAAAGTCGTAGACTGAAGCTAAACTCTCAAAATGATCTACGTCGTCATCATGTTTGCTCTGCACTTCAATCTTGACTTTTTTTGATCCTTTCTCATCGTTGTCCCTTTGTTCCTCTTCCTCTTTCCCATCCCCTTCCTCATCTTCCTCCTCTTCACCCTTGTTGTAATTTGATTCGTTGTCCATAATGTATTTATTAATCTAAAACTTCTTAAGAACTTATAGATCGAGCAGCAATAAATTGTTGAAATCTAACAGACACGTCTGTGTCTACAAATATATACATGTAGATTGAGTCAAATGAATATATAAACGTATTTCTTCTATCGTTTATTTGATCCGATTACTTCAAACGAATGTTTGGATAGATCGATTTTACCGACTCAAGCTAACTCGGCCGACTTTATCGGCCGACGGTACAAAACGATGGTAAACATTATTTTTTTATTATTATAAGGGTGATTCTGGGCACTGGGACAAGTTACTGTCCCTTTTTTAAGTAAAAATCGAAAAAAATGATAGAGGAAAAAATCATATGTCATAATACGTCCTTACTTCCCATGATCTTATTTTTTATGCGAATGCACCGATGCACCCGCCAGGTGCAATTGCGCTTCATTCTTTTTTGTTAAACCAATCGATCCCTTTTATTATCCTACGTATAAAACTACTAACCCAAGGTCATCGAAATGTCAATACTTCATGAGATATTTGACATTTTACGTCGGTGTAAACACGGAGGGAATTAGTTACTACAATTCATATCGAGAGTTTATGGATACTTTTTGTAGTAAAGTACTGTTAAAGTAAAGTAAAGTTAAAGTAAAGTTTCTGACACATAAAATGTCAAATATCTCGTGAAATATTATGATTTTTCCTCTATCATTTTTTTCGATTTTTACTTAAAAAAGGGACAGTAACTTGTCCCAGTTACCAGAGAATCACGCTGTATAGTTTAATTTTTAATGGAACAACGAAAAGATATCTTGTTCAAATACATATATTATTGTTATATGTATTATACTTATCATAAAAATGATATTGAGTCCGATTTATTTTGAATATCGAAAATTAACAAGGTATAGTGTACTATTTCACATTTAAACATTAAAATATTAAAATAATGTGTTTTTTTATCAACGGTGAAAAAGTTATTAATGTTTGCATTCCTATTCCGCTCTGAAGCTTGAAAAGTCAGACATATAATATACTCTGGCTAGAAATATTTCTCCTGGTCATCGTAAATGCATGAAACGAAGAAATAATATAATGTGAATATTTAATGAATGTGATATGTGAATGCAGAGCTGATGAATGTACTATAATATGAATGTGTACGCGCCTTTCGGACACCGTGCGAGCGATGTGTGCACTAGTGTGTAGGTACGTGTAAAGAGTATATGCGTGACAGTAACACAACTGGGTGGGAATTTAGTAACAGTTTTGACGACGCGTCCCGCTCAACAGTACGTTCCTCGCGAGTTGCTCTCTGAAAGGGCAATGACTATAAGGTGTATCGTGCTCGTGTTCGCGATTGCAAGTAATTCATTCGCATCTGCATGTAAGTAACGTCCAAACTATGTTTCGTCTACAATACTGGAAAACCGTCTTTTCACCCGTGGTTGCTAACAATTTTCCAAGATGATTCAATATAGCCAAGCCCACTTTACAACATGGCGTAGTCAAGTTAACATCTAACAAACCAGCCAAGAATCGAATAAATTCAAACTCGTATTTTGCTGCTAATGACGCTAGTATTAACGTGGAATTAAAAACATTTATTCCGAACGTTAATACATAACGATTGTTACTAACGCAACTATCTAACCGCTGCGCGCTGCAGCGTTTTCATAGTTGTTATGCAAAATTGAATCCCTTTGGTTTCACCGTAGAGTGTAGATCATTCTAATTAGTCAAGAATAATGATTATTCTGTAATAGTAGGAGTAAGCAGTAAGTAGAAATTGTTCTGTGGTAAATTTATGAAAATTCATACGTGAATAAGGCTTTTGTAATACCTGGGTCAAAATGGACCCAGCTATCGCCGTCCAAAGGATAATCGACATGTATTTCATGGGCAATCTATCAACAACAAAAACTAGATTCTATTTATTCTCTACTTCTTTACATCTACGATACCAACAATGTCTATAACTCCAACGTTTACTTTAATTAGACGATGAATGCAACGAACCACTTTTGGACAGAGCTCATTTGAGAGCCACATCGGAGTTGTCTGGAAGAGGTCCGTACAACGCGAGGCTAAATGGTAATATCATTTTTTCATTCTTTGTACGTTCTGAATTGCACATTTTTCTACAGATTTGTCCAATAAGATCTCCTATGTTACTTATTTTCACAAGAGTATAGAAATAGAAACATTTCACTATCGGTAGTTTTGTTGCTTGCCATATATATATATATTGTTATACCTTGAGAAAACTATATACACACGTATATCTGTTTGTTAAGAGTGCTTCCCTTTATCTGTACTTGAAATTGAATTTAATAACAAAAACAGGTAGTGTATTAAATATTATGTTGTATGTATCTGTGTTTCTACAACAAGAAATAATGTTTAGAAAAGCAGAGTGTGTTAAAGAGGCGTTGATCTTATAAACACCCACATGCCTGTCTCAATTAAAAGAACTTCAGATCTGAATTAGCTGAATTAAACTGACTGACTCATTGCCCAGTTATTCTGTACATCTGATTACATTTTCACGCGATGCCTACATTTCTGTTTTGTTCCGAACAATTAATATTCATTTCTTTTTCAATAAATTTTCTAAAATCATCAGTAATATTATCTTGTCTATTTGCTTCAGGTGGATGCTAAAGAGTAGCCCGGTTTTTTAGAGACAAGAACTTTTTTAAAAAAGCAGTGCTTTAAGAGCAGGAGGATACATATAAGAATTTGACATATATTCTACTAACAGAGTAATATTAAGTTATCGAATAAAGTTCATTATATCAAAATGTTTCAAAGTATTCGATGGGCATTTAAATGGTTCGAATGGAATCCGAGCGAGAAGGAATTCGCGCATGCAATTTCGTGCATACAGTTAGATGAAAAAGAAAGATTAGGAAGATATGTATTTCGTAAAGATGTTAGGGCTTCCCTCGTGGGTAGATTGTTGATGAGAAAATTTGTTAACGAGTATGGAAGTGTTGCTTACAACGAAATAGTATTTGCAAGGGACGAACATTATAAGCCCATCTTAAAAGGAGGCTGTTCGGATTTAAATTTTAGCGTGTCTCATCAAGGTGAATACACAATATTGGTGGGAGAAACGAGAAATGTGAAATTAGGCACAGACATAATGAAGCTGGAATATACCGGTGGCAAACAGTTGTCTGAATTCTTTCGAATAATGGATAGAAATTTCACATCCTCCGAATGGAATGAAATAAAACATCCGTCCATGAATGAAGTGGAACAAATTGGAATGTTTTGTAGACACTGGGCTTTAAAAGAAAGTTACGGGAAAGCCATAGGAATAGGTATCACCATGGATTTTCGAATGCTAGACTTTAAAACAAACTCAAGGCTTAAACATAATTTTATAACAACCGATACAGTTTTGAATATGAATGGTATAAAGCAGGAATGGTTGTTCGAAGAGACACTGTTAGATTCCCAGCACTGTATTGCTGTAGCACTGCAAGAAAATGGAAAAGCACCTCAGCCGCGAAATCCTCTCTTTGAAATAATAAGTAGCGACAAACTTCTTGCAAATAGTATTCCGTTGTTTCCTGAAGATGTAGAATATGTGGAGAAATATTTTAAGAAGCAGGAACGTCCATAATATTCCGAGATTTGATATAATAATTGTTTTATACATTGTTATATTTTCTTATGGGACAACAGTCTCCCTTTACTTATAACAAAGATGTACAGACATAACTATATAAATTTAGTCAGTGAGTATAATAAATCAATAAGAAACAATTGTACAAGTTTTATTTCACCTTTTTATATAATGTTTAACATAATTTCAATTATTATATTTTCTACATTAAACATGGATCCCCTTGCATATTTCAAGTGAACTCTTCGAAGAGTCACTTACGAAATATAAAATGTAAATTTTCATTTTACTTAGGTATGTTTATTTAATGTTTATTTACGATACACTTACCTGTGACAGTGGTACTTTCTCATTCTTGCTTGGGAGAAGGATTACTTTAAAAAATAACATGTAATCTTACAGCTTGTCTTTTCTTACTTCTTCTTTAAGAATTGTTGCTTTGATCTGTTACAATAAAATTCGGACAGTAAATCCAAAAGAACTGATTAATTCGATTGCTCAATGAATGTGACTATGTTTAATGTATTACAAGCTCTATGTAGAAACTTGATGTTCACGGCTCAAGATAAATTTCTTATAAATGATAATAGCGTTCCTATAAAGCTTATATCATGTTGTTTACATGACAAATACTGTAATACTTAATCCTCTGATAGATGTATCTTGTTAAGTACGGCTGCTTCCTTAAGTTCATTTTGAGTTGCATGCATGCGTATATGTTGTGGCGTAGGCGGAAACGCATGGACGGCTAGCAGTTCAGACTTTGGTCAGTACCTTATTGTCGACCTGGGTCAAATAATGAACATCACAGCTGTGGCGACCCAGGGGCGAGCAGTGCAAAAAGAGTATGTTATGGAGTATGGTATCAGTTATGGTACGAATGGCCTGGACTACGTCGATTACAAAGAAGAAGATGGTAACATTAAGGTAAACTGATCTTCTACATCTTTCCAATCACTGTCTGTGCTTAATGTAGCCATAATCCATCAGGGGATTTTAATTAGGAAGGTACATGTTACTTAATATCGTTACTTCGGTACTAATAAATCCATACTAGTTGCACTAAGGTATTGTAGCTGTAGTCATACCGGTTCGATGCTTGCTACTCGCTCGTCCGAGTGAAATATCTGATGAATTACTATTTCTAAAACCGTACACTGTTCTCTGGATTTTTAGGTAGGTATGAATCGCATGTTCTGCACAAAACTACACATTCGGAATGTTTCTTGTATTCATAGGAATGGCTGTATGGCAATTGAAATCCACATGTTGTGCACATTACAATCGCATAATTCTCGTAAATTCTTCCATTACCGTAAATATTTGTCTTTAAGTAAATAAACGATTTGATTCGGTAAATACGTAACCATCGTTGTATGTGCACCGCAAGTGTTTGAAACACGTTCACCAAAACAAGAAAGGGAGTCACTAAAATCATCTAATTACTTGCAACATTACTTTCTCCTTCTACTTATCCGCTTTGCTTGTACTCTTTTCTTTTACACATGGACATGGGGCTGGGCTTTGCAGGAGGTTCTACGTGGTCACCAGAGCTTAGCAGTTATGATCAACATCTTACTGTGGAACTGGGGGACAGATATGAGATACGCAGCATTGCCACACGAGGTCGTGCTCATACTAACGAGTATGTGACAGAGTACATTGTCCAATACTCTGACGATGGGCAAGCCTGGGCCAGTTATGAGAGCCAGGATGGTGTAGATGAGGTATTAATAGAGATACTGACTATAAGAAAACGTAGAACTTCTCTAAATCAAAACTTCTTCAGATATAATACGCGTACGATAAAATCTTGGGTGTGTAACACGTTTTATACAATGTACATACTGTACAAAATGGGACTATAATTTTGATCTGACCTTCTAGTATTCCCATCCTTTTAAACAATGGGAAAACATGGTTTTCATATTTATACGGTGGATGTCGTTTCTTTAATCGGTGAAGGTGCCTTCAAATTTTCATAGAATTTCTTTACTGACTCATTGTACAAAATATTCGTGTCACGATCGATCTGTTTTAAACGACAGAAACACAAGAGAAGTACTTTGCATACCATTTAAAGCGCGAATTTACTTGTTTCACTTCGAATGATATCTTTAACGAGACATTTTATACTTCTGCATCTATGCTTTGCACTTGTAATTAACAATGGTGTACTAACAAGCTCACAAGAAAATCATGCTGAGACTACATCTGTTCTATATTTTTTCGATTCACTTTCATTTACTCTGACTGAAAACAATTTCAAATACTATGTATGTACATGAAATTCGTTTTACTAACACAAATCCAGGCCTTTCTTGCTCAATACTTCGAGACAATTTCACACACAGATGATTTACAAATAATTATACGATACTCACGTTCATATAAGTGTAGAACTTCTGTTTTTGATTCCATTTCTTTTCTTTTTGCAATAGATGTTCAAGGGAAATGTGGACGGGGACACCATAAAACTTAATAAATTCGAGGTACCGATTATAGCGCAATGGCTTCGAATAAATCCAACCCGATGGAGGGATAGAATATCATTGAGACTAGAACTGTATGGTTGCAGTTATGGTAAGAATTAAAATGTGTGTTGTACAGAATGGAACATTCTAATGCTGTTTTATATTTTGCTTTTGTCTACTTATAGTGTCCGATGTTCTTTCCTTCAACGGTTCATCCTTACTGCGATACGATTTACTAAGAGAACCAATAGAAACTGATAGACATTTTATACGATTCCGATTCAAAACGAACAATGCCGATGGAGTATTAATGTACTCCCGTGGTACACAGGGAGATTACATAGCTCTGCAGCTAAAAGACAATAGGATGATATTAAATATCGATCTTGGATCTGGCATTATGACGAGCTTATCTGTTGGGAGTTTGTTGGACGACAATATGTGGCATGACGTTTTGATATCACGCAATAGAAAGAATATATCGTTCTCTGTAGATAGAGTATTAATTAAAGGAAGAGTCAAAGGCGAATTTTACAGACTGGATTTAAATAGAGCAGTAAGTAGTATGACAAAAGATACATTTAACGTTTCGTTTTGCTTACTCGAATTCGTCGTGATTGATGTTGAAAAATACTTTTCCAGCTTTACATTGGCGGCGTTCCTAACAAGCAAGATGGACTATTGGTCAATCAAAATTTCACAGGGTGTATAGAGAATTTTTACCTGAATGCCACTAGTATCATTCATGACTTAAGAGAGACTGAAATCACCGGAGAAAACTTGAGATACTACAAAGTGAATACGCTCTATAGCTGTCCAGAACCACCCGTAATTCCTGTTACATTTTTAACTCAGGGATCGTACGCAAGACTTAAAGGCTACGAGGGAATATCTTCCATGAATGTCTCCCTCACGTTTCGAACATACGAAGACAAGGGGATCATTTTATATCATCAGTTTACATCACCAGGTTTTGTAAAGGTTTGCGAATCGATCTCTTCTTTCACATTGTTTTACACACGTGTCTTCATATTCTAAAACCTTGCTATTCGTTTTTACTTGTTGCAGTTGTACTTGGAAGACGGAAAACTAAAGGTCGACATACAAACGAAAGACAGTCCACAAGTAGTTTTAGACAATTTCAACGAGAAGTTCAACGACGGCAAATGGCATCAAGTTACTTTAGCGATATCCAAGAATAGTCTGATTTTAAATGTCGACGGGACACCGATGAGAACTAAACGCATGTTAGAGATGACAACGGGACCAGTGTATTTAATAGGCGGCGTCACTGGAATAGAAAGCAACCGCGGGTTTGTTGGATGCATGCGAATGATAAGCATCGATGGCAATTATAAATTGCCGACTGACTGGAAGGAAGAAGAATACTGTTGCAAGAACGAAGTTGTCTTCGATGCTTGCCAGATGATGGACCGTTGCAATCCAAACCCATGCAAACATTCTGGCGTTTGTCGTCAAAATTCTGATGAATTCTTCTGCGATTGTGCCAATACGGGTTACACGGGAGCAGTGTGTCATACCTGTAAGCCAACCGATTGCATCACATTGCATTCACTTGTTAATACTTTGTCCTAATTATCGATCGTTTGCTTTCTTTCATAGCATTAAACCCACTCTCCTGCGAGGCATACAAGAATATCAATTCAGTAAATCAACGAGCAGATATTAAAATAGATGTGGACGGAAGCGGCCCACTGAATCCGTTCCGTGTGGTTTGTGAATTCTACACGGATGGCCGTGTGAGAACCATCGTAAGGCACAACAATGAACGCATCACGCCTGTAGATGGATTCCAAGAACCAGGCAGTTTCGTGCAAGACATCATCTACGACGCTGACATGGACCAGATCGAAGCGCTTCTGAACCGATCCACAAGTTGTAGTCAGAGAATCAGTTACGAGTGTGTACGTTCGAAGTTGTTCAATTCACCAGGTACTTATCTGAAATAAAACTTATCCAAGTGTGTACTTATCTCGACAAAATTCTACTAAAAATGATTGGTGATCCTTTCAAGTGCCGCAAGGAGACTATTTTAGGCCAAACTCGTGGTGGGTCAGCAGAAACAACCAGAAGATGGATTACTGGGGTGGAGCTCTACCAGGATCACGCAAATGCGAGTGCGGTATCCTTGGGAATTGTGCAGACCCTACGAAATGGTGCAATTGCGATTCCGATCTTGACGGTCCTCTCGAAGACAGTGGCGACATTACTGAGAAAGAGTATCTTCCTGTTAAACAATTACGATTCGGCGACACTGGCACCCCAGTCGATGAAAAAGAAGGACGTTACACGCTCGGACCTCTCGTCTGCGAGGGAGATGGTAGGTCCAACAAATTCTTGTCAACTTTGCGCATGTGAACAAGGAAACTTAATTTATTTGAAATTCTTTGGAAGGTTCTGAATTACCTTGGTTCACCACCAAGGTAAGATCAGGTAAGACATAGAATTTGATCATGTATGTATCCACGGATGCTGATGTGTAAATAATGCACATCACGTTTCGATACATTGTATTTATTAGTTGTATCATAATAGTACATAATTAGATTCGATCCCACAAATACGTAGCTACCTGAGTTCCTTGTACACTTTTTCCTTAAAATTAACACTAGGTTTATAGAGCACTGAAACTGGCTATTTATTTTTTAGAATATATTCTTAAAGAAATAAAGTTATTGAATAATTCCTCACTAATGCACCTTTACAATCTCGATAATCGTAAATTAAAAATACTAGAGTCTGTAAACCTAGTGTTCAATATACGTACTCATAATACGATATTATCCCGATTGCAATTGATGTAATCGAACTGTCTTGTTTTCTTGTAGATTTGTTCAAGAACGTAGTAACATTCCGTGTCGTTGACGCCACTATCAATCTCCCAACCTTTGATATCGGTCACAGCGGTGACATATTTTTCGAGTTTAAAACAACGATTGACAATTCAGTTATAATTCACAGCAAGGGGCCTACGGATTACATTAAAATTTCTATAAACAGCGGGAATCAGATTCAATTCCAGTACTTGGCAGGTGGTGGCCCGCTCACTGTCAGCGTTCAGACATCTTATAGATTAGCCGATAATCGGTGGCACTCCGTGTCTGTCGAAAGAAACCGTAAAGAAGCTAGAATAGTAGTGGACGGAGCATTGAAAAATGAAGTGCGAGAACCGCCGGGACCGGTACGAGCAGTTCATCTGACATCGGATCTTGTGGTCGGCGCTACAACGGATTACAGGGACGGCTATGTAGGATGTATTAGAGCGCTTCTATTAAACGGACAACTACAGGACCTCAGAAGTTATGCTCGGCAAGGGCTGTACGGTGTCTCCGAAGGTTGCATGGGTAAATGCGAAAGTAGTCCGTGTCTTAACAACGGAACATGCCACGAAAGATATGACGGATATTCGTGCGACTGCCGCTGGACCGCGTTCAAGGGCCCCATTTGCGCAGACGGTATATATTCTTTGTTTATCTTTATCCTTATCGTGGAGATACCAGTATTTTTCGGTTATATCTTCGTAACTAGACTGCGGATTTTATGCATTTATGACAAAAATGAGTAGGTGTAATTCAAAACAATAAAAAGATTAAAAGAGTTTAACAATGTCGATATACTATTTTGTTCATATCAAAATGATTAATGAGCAAAATAAATTTTCACTTAGCTTCTATAGATTGCAATTGATGTATAAAAATTTTATTTTGCACAAAGATCCGCTGTCTATTCATAACCTTTATAGAAACCGAAATACAGTAAAGTCGATGTAGTTCCCATCGCCAGTTCCGAGAAGGGACAGAGATTGTAGGAAAACTATTCTTTTTATGACTGCGTTGACCACGCCGGAAATATAAAAGATTCCGAACGTAGAAAAGAACAGCATGTAAACACGGACCGCGCAGCAGCTTGAGCATCTTGGCTCCTCGCGGGGATGCTCAGGGAGCTAGATCGCGACTTTACTGTACCGCTATGACATCAAATGAATTAAGTCCCTCATCTTTATCCTTATCGCGGCGTAGTCGTTAAGTAGCAATCCTGCGCTCACTCTATAAATACAATTTCAGAGATCGGTGTGAACATGCGTGCCAGTTCGATAATAAAGTACGACTTCATGGGCAGTTGGCGTTCGACGATATCCGAAAAGATTCGAGTCGGCTTCACCACGACGAATCCCAGAGGTTTCCTGCTTGGCCTATTTTCAAACATTTCCGGCGAGTACATGACAATCATGGTTTCGAACAGCGGACACTTGCGCGTGGTGTTTGACTTTGGCTTCGAACGGCAAGAAGTGATATTCCCTAACAAACACTTCGGTTTGGGACAGTATCATGACGTTCGAGTGGGCAGGAAGAACTCAGGATCCACTCTCGTTCTACAAGTCGACAATTACGAGCCGAAAGAATTCCATTTCAATATCAAAACGTCCGCGGATGCTCAGTTTAATAATATTCAGTACATGTACATCGGTAGGAACGAGTCGATGACGGAGGGATTTGCAGGATGCATATCCAGAGTCGAGTTCGATGATATATATCCTCTGAAGTTACTATTCCAAGAAGATGGACCTGCGAACGTCCGCACATTCGGCAGTCCTCTCACAGAAGACTTTTGCGGTGTCGAACCGATCACGCATCCCCCAGACGTCGTTGAAACGCGTCCGCCTCCGGAGGTGGACGAGGAAAAAGTTCGAGCTGCGTACAATGAAACTGACACCGCCATCCTGGGCAGCGTGTTGGCTATCATTATCATAGCTTTAGTAATCATGGCGGTACTTATAGGAAGATACATGTCGCGACACAAAGGCGAATATTTGACACAGGAGGACAAAGGTGCTGAAATAGCATTAGATCCGGACTCAGCTGTCGTCCACTCGACCACAGGCCATCAAGTTCAAAAGAAAAAGGAATGGTTCATCTAAATATAAAATTGTACTGCAACAGCGTATCGATTATAGAAATCATTGATAGGTAAAGGTATGCTTACGAGATAAGTGCACTTTGAAGTGTCATACGAAGAATTTCATAGAATTAATACGAAACCGCAATTTCTACTGTTTCATAATAAGTAGACAGCGGATCTTTATGGAAAATAAAAATTTCTTCCTGACTTGCAATTAACTCGACTCTTAATATGTTTAATAGGCTGAAAACGATGTAAAAGTATTTTTAAATTCGTTTAACGTTTCTAATGAAATTACACTTACTCGTTTTTGTCATAGATGAATAAAATCCGCTGTCTGATAATAAGGGAAAGAAGACGCTCTGCGAAAGAAGTTTGCGGAGGCAGAGAAACTTAACTGATTCGTAGAATATAAGAAGTTGCATTCAAATATCTTATAAATAAAAAGAAATCAGACTGGTACAAAACTGATAAAAGTTTTTCCTCGAAAGATGAAACATTGAATATATATATTTCGAAGGATAATGTATATCTGCTTAATATTGAATCGAATATCACCTTGAAAATATATATGAATCGAATTGTTACATGAAAATGCGCGACAGGATAATATCACATTTTGGAAAAATATTTTATCTTGTATGGATAGAAGTTGCCATTGTTGTATTATCTTGGAAAACAAAGTTTGTATTTCAATGCTTAGATCGAGGTAGTATATTACTTGTAAGTTACGAAACATTTAAGGGATAGTACGATAAAATTGTAATTGCAAAACCGTTGTTACTTTAGATTGAGAGGTGCGTAAGTATTTATTGTACTTTTGTAATTTAGACTGACCATCACTGGCAGAATAGCAACGTATGCGAGATATACATATATTTTCTGTATATCCTTATAGGAAGGCAGATTAGTTATTTCTTTTTTCTTTTGTACTCTACTGTATCAAATACCTTCGTTATTATTATTATTATTAGTTGCCAAATTATATTAGCAACTAATCCATCTGATAACATGTTTTCGTGAAATTCGAACGTCTATTTGCCATGTCAACACATCTCCAGCGCCTTTCTTACCAGAGATACAAATTTGTATATATAAAAATGTCAATGAAATCTCATCAATAGTTTCCTTATTACGTGTAAAATACTTAAGTTTTCCTTTTGCGAAAAATGTTCTCAGTATTATTTGTAATGCTTACCGTCCAAAGTGCATTTTATTTTTTTGTATTTATTTGTTTACTTCGTTTTATTATATGTTACAGATATTTTATTTTCATTTACCTGTAATAATGATCTGAAATCTCTACTGTAACTTAATTGTAATCTAACATGACTAATCGTATACTGTACGTGTGTAACAGTAAAAGTGTATATATATACATAAATATATATATATCATTTTTATACGAAGAAAAAGTTTTATTGTAACATGCCACACTGTATTCTTTATATACTCTACTCGGCAGAACGCATGTGCTGCTCAATAAAGGAAAATCAATAATACGATTATGTCATAATAATAATTTAAATTACCAATAGTGCGACACGCTAATTTTACATTTTCGCTGTAAGTCGAAGGAATGACGAGAATGACTGAAGCATGATTTATAAAAACCGAGAGAGATAACATTTATTTCCACAACAAATGTAAGAAGTTTTTTCTATTGAAGCTTCAAAGAATATGTACAATACATTTGAAACAGAACATACACGTTGATTACAAGATAAACATGTTGGTATAATTAGAATTTAACGAATAAATTTCGATTACAAATAACAAATAATAGTCGTGCCTAAACGATAGTGCATAATAATTTAAACATTATACAACAGAAATAAAATGATTATTTTTTATGCATAATTACTTGTGCATGAATTCGATCAATTCAATTAATCTCTAATTCTTCAGCTCTAACGATTGCTACATCTTATTCCTATAGAAATGTGTCAACTTCTGCAAGTCTAATAAGATTCCAGAAGATTCAAATATTTCAATCTAATCAGTATTATAAAACCTGATATCTACTGACCATTCTCATTAGTGCCTGAATTTCATTCGTATCTTATACGTAGAATACTTATACAATACACGGATAGATATAAACGTATTCCCTACGTTTCTTTTTTTTCTAACATAAACTTTAGTTAATCTGTCGTAATTGTATATAGAAATAGAATTTTGTCATTAAAAATATTTTTTCCTGGCAAATTAGATTGAAAGATTTATTCGTTAGTACCAGATGTAGTACTGCCACTCCTACTGGGATCGATCATTGAAGGTTGATTCAACGGTTCTGCCATATACTCGTTATCTACTGAAAGCAGAAATGTCGTTTAAATTACAGCAATTAGAATACAATTTGTAAAGGAATAGCAGGGTCGTGGAAGGAGGTGAAATTTCACGACACTAGAACTGTCTTCGTGTTTAACAACCAGAGTCAATGTTCACTTTATTAAAAACTTAAATAATAGAAGAAACCCGTCACCACTTGGAACTAACTTAGCGAAATAGAACGTAAAAGAAAACTATAATTAAGTAAAGAATAAAGCAGAATTAAAACTAGAGAAGGCCTCAGAAGTACAGAGGCCTGGTCTTGTTTTAGAAGCGAGGTTTTAGCTCAAGCAAAGACAAAGTTCGTAGCGCACTGTTTTAACAGCTCAAGCAGAGCTGTTAAGCAATTTTTAAGAAAGATAGATGGCCAGAGAAGTGAAGAGGGTCCTCTATGGTAGCGAGTCCTTATTGGGCAACCCCGTCACCTCGAATGCGTATTGAAGTTCCCTATTTTAATATATAAACGTCGGAACGTCAAATGACATTAATAGGAAAAACTGCATGTTAGGAAGGAATAAATTCAAGAGTGAAATTTCCACTTTGCAAACGGAGGATTAATTCGAACGAATTGCGCGTAACTATTGATTACCTGATTCAGTATCGCTAATTTGGTTCGGTGAACGCCTGCAACCTCTGGCCAGGTAATACTTTAATTCACCGATACTTGCTAAAATTAATCCTAAGAATGGAGGTGAAGGCCTCAAAGGCCTAGACAAGTATTCGGGATGAAATTGTGTGGCAACATAATAATTATGCCCTTCTAACTCCGCTATTTCCATACGTAGATTATCGTCGTCGTGACCTGGCGATAAAAAGATTTCGTTAGTTTAAAGAACGACCGTTCAAATAATTCCACGAAGACTTCGAAATTAATGCTACTTTATTCACCTACGAAATGGAGTCCACGCCCTTGTAAGACGTCGATATAATTTGGATTAATTTCATACCTATGCCTATGCCTTTCCTCTATGTAGTCTTTATTTCCATATAATTGTTCTAGACAGAAAATAATTAGCATAACCATGTATGGCAACACAAATACGATTTATATCGACGAAGTATTGCATTGTCTACTAACTTATGATGGAATTTTTATCTGTAAAACGCGTACGCCTTTTCCCAACTCTCATGGTTCCTCCCATCTGACCCGTATTATGTTCAGGCATGTCGATAACAAGAGGATAGTTTGTGTCCGGATCAATTTCTGTACTGTTTGCAGTTTCCATGTCCAAAACATTTCGAGCAAATTCAATGACAGCCACTTGTAGCCCCAGGCAAATACCAAGAAACGGCTTGTCATTCGTTCTACACCATTTACATGCCTCCATTTTACCTAGTATTCCCCTTTTACCAAAACCTCCTGGCACGATCACGCCACTGAAAATAATAGAAATCATTTCAGAGAAACCGTGAAGCGAAACTGTTTTCGTAAATGAAAATCTGCAACGATGTGAGTACTCACTCGCTTTTGCAAAGCTGTTGCCAGGCTTCGTGATAGAGTACAGGATCGGACAGCTTTTTGTTTTGTTCTAAATTATCAGCTTCTATGTACTAATTATAATAACGATATATAGTAACATAGAGTTATTACAGTTATAAAATAATGTATAGTAGCGTAAATAGTAATTTACCGTTAAATTCAGTTTGTAGTTAACCTCGACGCAAGCGTGTTGCAATGCTTTTTTCACGGACGTATAGGAATCTTCTAACTTAGTATACTTTCCCACTAGCGCAATGTTTACCTCCTTTCGTAAGTCATCTATTCGATCTGCCAACTCTCTCCATTTCCGCATGAAACATCGCGGACGTGGCACAGTTAATTGTAGTCTATCATTTAAAAATTCTATCACACCTTGACTTTCCATCAACAATGGTACACGGTATATTGATGATAAATCATGTATAGTTATGACCTAGGAAAAGCAATCGTTACATTAGCATTTTTAATTGACTTTCAAGTTTAAATAAAAACAGATAGAAAAAGGCAGATCTGTTTACCTGATCCGGAGCAACATGGCAGAAACTCGAAATCTTTTCTTTGACTGCGTCGCCTATAGGTTTCTCTGATCTACAAACTATAAGATCAGGAGATAAGCCCAATCCGCGTAATTCTCTCACGCTGGATTGCGTTGGCTTTGTTTTTGGTTCTCCTGTAGACCGTGGCTAAAAACAAAATACATATGTGACTATATATTTCTTTTAAATAGTATGTATAGAAAGGATGAAACTATGGTTATGATTCTATGATCTAAGAATAACCTAGCTTAGCAGTTGGCTCAAGTTGAAAGTCAAGATCTATAACAATGTGAAAGTCAAGATCTATAACAATGAATAAGGATTATTTAAAGAAATATAGCTTCGTACTTGTGGTACCAAGGACACATGAGCACAACAAAAATTCTCCTTTTGCACCCTAAACTGAAACTGTCTGAAAGCTTCGACAAAGGGCATTCCTTCGATATCTCCTATTGTGCCTCCTAGCTCAATAATACAAACCTGCAACAATCAAGATATTAATCTATATTAGAAAGTATTAGAAGTATAGAGTTTCACAATAAGCAACATGTAGATATATTACTTCGGGTTGAGCACCATCTTCCGTTACTGGTTGCTTCGCCACTTTTTCAACCCATTCTTGGATAGCGTTCGTTATATGAGGTATCACTAAACACAAAAGTAAATAACTGTTATTTTACCAATGTACGCTCTATAACAAAAGATTATGACCAGTTCTATTTTGTCTATACCTTGTACAGTTTTTCCCAAATATTCACCCTGCCTCTCCTTTGAGATCACTTCTTGATAAATTTTCCCGGTGGTTATATTGTTATCCCTGTGCAACGTTATGTCCAAGAAACGTTCGTAATTTCCCAGGTCCAGATCCACTTCGCCTCCATCCTCAAGAACATATACTTCGCCTGGAAAAAATATTTTTATAATTATATTCAAGGATTACAAGATCGAAACATTGAAGATTTATTAATTAATGAAATATATTGTTTGACGATAACTCATATAACATAAATAGATAAGTCATGTAACATAAAAGCTAAATAATCGCAATGTTATCGATATTTAAATCTTGCTGAAGTGAGAGTTGAGGGATAGGGAGAAGGCACGTGATCGCAAAAACAGCGCGGGAGTAATCAACATATAAAATGGTTCCTGACCGCATGGCTATAGAAAACATGTTGACATAGCGTTAAACATATCCGGAACGTTCAGTTCCATCGGGATAAAAGAGACAAAGATTAAAATTCAATGTCGTACCGTGTTCGTACGGGGAAAATGTACCGGCGTCTATATTTATGTAGGGATCGATCTTGATGGACGTCACGCGAATACCGCAATGTTTGAGCATCGTCCCAAACGAGCTGGCAATTACACCTTTGCCGACACCGCTAATTACACCACCGGTCACTAAAATGTATTTCATATTTTAATTTGCGACTTGCTAAATAATTACACACAGAGACGCCAGTTGCCAGACGCAGGGTAAACCAGGGTAAACGTCAGGAAATATGGTCTCACGGACAACGTGACGTAGTCATGGACATAGGAATAAGGGGACGGAACATAAACTCTTACTTTAGGCGAGGGGTGTGAAGCCATTTCCGGGGAGCGGGGAGCACGGTCACGTGGTACTCTGGTGCCCCACTAGTGATTGGTTCTAGCATATATGCGCGAAATCGAACGATGTCCCGTACGATTTTTACACGTTTTTACAATACACAGCGGCATTGTATAATTTTTAAAACTTATAATTCGATATAACGTTGCTAATCACAGTCGATTACACTTTTTCACCGTCACTCTAATCACTTCACGCTATCACGCGTCGGCGTGGCGTAGCGTAGCGTCTTCTAAAAGTACGAATGCGCTTGCGCGATCACAACCAATCGTCAATGGGGCACCAGCCCGCTACCCAAAAGTGGCTTCCCCCCTGCTTATCCCTTAGACGCTAGTCTAGTGTAATCGCTCCGACAAGGTTGGCAGAGCCGATCTCGGGCGAAGACGTCAGAAGACGTTGCGAGTTTTCCTATATAGTTGACAAATTATGAAAGTCGTCGAACGACTAAATACTTGTTGCCACTTGTTGCTGTAAAGAAGACAGCCGTAGCAAGAGAATAGCCTATCTTTTTAGTTGTTTCATCCGCAGACATTGTCTGTCGCTTCGACCAATAGCGCAGTGCCTTTTGGCTGCCTTCCTACGGTCCATAATTTCAATGAAACAAAAATGATACGTCAGTGTAACGTCTAGCGATTTTTACCTAGTCAATGCCAGAATTGATTTCCGCTAAAGAAGAACAAGACCGACCCTTGTTGTCGCTTATCCCAGCACCCGTAAACATGGCTGAGGTACGTGTGACAGATGTGTTGAAATCATCGAATAAAATCATTGCAATCTATCACGAAAACTACAAGCGATTGTATCAGTACGATTCATATGTTCCTCCCCCGACGATAGAATGCAATATTATTATTTACGATGAAGTTTCGTTTTCGTTTATGTACATAACCTATTACTCATTCTATCATGTATGAATTTCAGCAAGAAGAAACTCAGAAGAAGAAGAGGACTTTCCGAAAGTTCACCTTTCGGGGAGTTGACCTCGATCAACTTCTGGATATGCCAAAGTGAGTACTGTGCTCCACAGAAATTCGAATTTACTTATGTTCTTGATTGGATGTTAACTACAAAACATATTTATTGTTCATACTGTAAACAAACATATTTATTTACAGTGAGCAGCTGATGGTTTTGATGCATGCTCGTGCCCGAAGACGATTTTCCCATGGTCTGAAACGCAAATCTATGGCTCTCGTGAAAAAGCTGCGTAAGGCAAAGAAGGAGACACCGCCAAACGAGAAACCAGAAATCGTCAAGACCCATTTGCGTAACATGATCATTGTACCAGAAATGGTTGGCTCTATCGTTGGTGTTTATAACGGGAAAACCTTTAACCAGGTGGAAATCAAACCAGAAATGATTGGCCATTACTTGGGAGAGTTCTCTGTTACCTACAAACCTGTAAAACATGGTAGACCCGGTATCGGTGCTACTCATTCCTCACGATTTATTCCACTTAAGTAATTTGTATTCTTACAAATATATAATATTTAAAAGTTACTGCTGTCTTACATTCTTTAGTATCCTCTGCGTGTCTTTTTGAACAAATTTTGGATGTACAATGGTTGCAATAGATATCCATGATCTCTTTTGAAAAGCTGCTTTGCTTGTTTGCATTATTATTACTATTTCTTTCGATTATTTATTTGATGCCATTTTTTATCGTGTTACAATGCATTAGAATACGTATGTAGATCTTATATGAAGATTTATAATCTATATATCTATATATATAATTTATAATCTATATATGTAGATCTTTAATTTGAATGGCCCGCCAAATACAACGTTGTTCTTAATCCATTGAAATCACGATTGGGAATAGTTTTAGGCTGCAATTATATTATTCTCCGATAATAGTCTTTCGTACAATACTAACAATACTGAAACAGGAGTCGATTATTCTCATATCATGATTCACTGTTGGTTCACGTGTTCGTTTGCCGGTTGCGTTTGATACGCGGTAGTCTGTTTCAAATAATGGCGAAACAACTGAGCGATCAAATTTTAGACTACTTGGCCGAACATGGGGAAATTAATTCTTTGGCGCTCGCGGATGTTTTTAAAGAAAATCATCAGAAAATAATAGGAGCAATCAAAAGTCTGGAAGCAGTCGGTGATGTAAGTGTGACAGATTGTGTGTCTTCGGAATTTATTCAAACTGTATTCATTTATAAACAAGTAAATCTTTATGGAATATTATTATTTCGAGTGCAAATAGATCCATTAACGATTTGTATATTACCGATGTACAAAGACGAATGTACATTCGTATCATAACCCTAAAAACTCACTGTCAATATACAGCTTCAGTTGAAAAGCTGTTGGCAAGTTGATTTCGTTAATTCAGAATGTATTTTTCAGTTGATTACAACGCAACAAATACAGGAGAAAAAGTGGGAATTAACGTCTGAGGGTCAACACGTTGTAAGCTATGGAAGTCATGAAGCAGCAGTGTATAATGCCGTTACCAACGATGGAGTACCCCAGTCTGAAATCATGCAAAAAGTGCCGTTTGCGAAAATTGGATTTTCAAAAGCGTTGCAGGCGGGTTGGATACAAATTGACAAGAGCACAGAAACACCTATTATAAAAAAGAAAGTACAATCCATTGAGGATGTAACGCAGAATCATCTAAAAGATCTAGCGGACTTGACCGATCGTCTTAGAAGCGATTATAAGAAAAGGAAACTCATTCAAGAAGTGTACGTGTATTATTGAATCGGACCTACATCATCGGCAACTCTGCCATTGAATCTATTTTTTAATTAATATGAAGCAGTAAGTTTATACACAAATCATTTTATTACAGCATCATAAAGTCGGTTCTATTGGGAAAAGGTCCAAATTTTACAACAAAAGTTGAAAAATTAGAAACAGAATTGACAACGGACTTGATAATGAACGGCGCTTGGAAAACGAAAAAGTTCAAACCGTATAATTTCTTGGCAATGGGTTCTGCTCTGGACATAGGCCATTTACATCCCCTGTTGAAAGTCAGGAGCGAATTTAGGAAAATCTTCCTTGAAATGGGGTACAAGTTATCAGAAAATAAATCAAAGCCTTTCGATCTATTCTCCTTAATAACATTTTACTTTTCACTCTTTTAGATTCACGGAAATGCCGACGAACAATTTCGTAGAGAGTTCTTTCTGGAACTTCGACGCTCTGTTTCAACCTCAGCAACATCCTGCTAGAGACGCTCACGATACCTTTTTTATATCTGGTATTTCAAATCTAATCATCCTTTTACCCGACGTTTTGAAGTCACTTGAAAATATTTCATTTTAGAACCGTGTCGCACTACAAATTTTCCAAAGGATTATCTAGAAAAAGTGAGGCGAGTGCATAGCGAAGGGGGATACGGGTCTCTCGGCTATCGTTACGACTGGAAAATAGAGGAAGCCCAGAAGAATCTTCTTCGCACTCACACAACTGCTGTCAGTGCTAAGATGCTCTACAAGCTGATGGAAACGGTAATCGAAACTGTAGCCCACATAATACGAATACATTTTTCCAGAATATTTCGATAGAACATTATCGAGAGAGTGTACAAATGAAATGAATTTCAGGGCGAGTTTAAACCGGTGAAATATTTCAGTATCGATAGAGTATTTCGCAATGAAACATTGGATGCTACGCATCTTGCGGAATTTCACCAAATTGAAGGTGTAGTCGCTGATTATAATCTTACGCTGGGCGATTTGATAGGGATATTGTACGAATTTTTCAAGAAACTCGGAATCACACAACTCGAGTTTAAACCTGCGTACAATCCATACACCGAGCCGAGCATGGAAATCTTCTGTTACCATAATGGCTTGCAGAAATGGATCGAAATTGGTAACAGTGGAATGTTCAGACCAGAAATGTTGTTACCAATGGGTCTACCAAGCAACGTTAACGTAATTGCTTGGGGATTATCATTGGAAAGGTAAAGATTCGTTAACAATTATATTTTATGTTTCCCAAAGAAAAGATACAGATAAATCCGGTACTTTTTCCAGGCCAACTATGATTAAGTATGGAATAAATAATATACGAGATTTAGTTGGGTCGAAAGTGGATATGGAAATGGTTTATAACAATCCTATTTGTCGTTTAAACAAGTAAATATCTTTCTAAACATTACTAAGGTATTTATATCAATAAGATGCTTATTTCAGTTAAACGTTTGTAGTGTCCGTTTAGAAATTCTTTGTACAAGTTACGAATATCCATTTCGAACAATTTCAACAAAATTTTGTTTATAGGGTCAGTAGTGTTTCTTCGCCAAAGAAGAGATCCAATGACAAGAAAGAAAAATCCACTCCGCAATCGCAAATGCATGAAAGCGAGTTTTGTGCATTCGAGTGTACAGGGAAATTCGAAAAACAAAAGCTTGTGGTCTTTTGCGATCCGGAACATCCAATGAAGTTCCTGGAATCATTGCTCCGTATCGTGAAATCCCATATTAAAATATTTATAGAAACGTACGTGCACTCGACTGTTCAAGATTATCCAAAGAATCTATTTACTTTTTGCTCGGAATACCAAGATACAGATAATACCGAGAACGTCGACATGCATTTAACAATAATTTGGAAGAACATCGGAGTCGATCCAATAATGCAGTTACCGGGGATGCAACGAATAATGGGCGAAGTGAACGTAGCGAGATACTTGAATCGCGTGATCGAAAGTTACAAGCCACAATTGTTGCGTTACGAGAGCAACGGTGTGTTGTATGCAAATCGAGTAGACTGTTATCTAGACAAGGTGCACAGTATTTTACATTCGAATGTGTATCAGGGTATTCACAGAAAATCACGCTACGTAATGGGCGAGCACATGTCTATCGTGGATATCTTTTTGGATACCCTTGAGAAGTTGAAATAACCGGAACGGAAACAATTTTTCCAAGATGTTACCAGCTAGCACTTCAATCTAATACGTAAGATGTTCGATACTGTTGATTTTAATTTAAAATTGAAGAAAAAGAAAATATAAAAAGTGATCTGGAATCCACAGATCACTTATGGTCCAAATATTTTGTGTACATTCTCTTTTTGTACATACTTGTATCAACGATTGTGTCTGATATAGCAGACTTCCTTATCCCCTCTGCAACTCGCGCAAGTCACTCGGGAGTCTGTACCTGCGTAGCGTTTGGAGAGTATGCGTGAATGTGTGCACGAATGCAGTCGTTGCGTGTCCACGTACGACGGGTTGCGTGCCTCGAGGCGCTCAGCATTCGAGCTTTCTCAATTATTGCTACTTTACACAATACTTGGTCAATACCAAGGAAAACTGGATGCTCTTCTTCTTAACACATTTTCAAAATCTACTCGCAGCCAAGTACTTATTTCTTTCGGGATTATTTCGGCAGGTAAAGCGCTAAGAAACGTGCAACGCAAACTTATTCACACAATTTAATGCTTCCAGCTCGGAAATTTACACGGACATAAATATTTTTGTAGACGTTGTGATAAAAAAAAAACAAACATAATAAATACTAGATAAATTAATTTTTCTTTCTCTATTCTTTTTTATTACAGCGCGCTCGTGATCTCTCATTTCCGCAGGAAACCGGCGTTGTGTAGGACGTTGTAGATCTTGTCGCGTGGAATTTTATCCGACTCGCGATCGATCACCTGTAACATGGACAAAGCGCTGATTACATTGTCGAAACGTGCAGAATGTTCGGCACAGTCTTTGGTCGAACGCTTACCTGCATCTCTTTGTTGAGGAACCAGGATTCTTGAGCGAGCCGCGACGCGATTCTCGGATTCTTGTAGAAGTCGTTTCGGAGTTCATTCGGTAGCGTGTCCTCTATCGCCGAAGTCAACAGATTGGTAGGGTGCGGGTACACCCCGGAAGGGAAATAATACTGAGGAGCAGCCGCGCAGATTCCCGCGAAAACGACGAGCGCTATGATCGCGTTCATCCTGCGAAATCCGACCTCGAGACCACTCTGGAAGGACACACTGCGTCATATTCAACCTCGCTGTTGTACGATTATTTATCGATGTCGCCAGGGTAGAGATATTCGGTGGGATTTCACGGAGAGAGACACATGGTTCGAGAAACCGCAGAAAGCCGTCACGTCACGGTTTGATATTTCATCGGGATCTCGGCCAACGATAGCCATCTCGAGCATATTCTCTCTGCGAATCGTGTTTATACTCCTTTCTTTATTCCAAAACGAATCCTAAACTACATCGCTCTAACTATTTGTTCCGCTTTACAGAGACGAGAGAGAACACACCGGAGATTTTAACGCATGGCATAGAAAGATCTGTAAGAAAATTCGACGTTCCGAGCGCCTTGCTTTCGGCACCACGAGGTCTGACAGGCACCGACAGCGAAAGAAGACGTCGATAGTTGAACAGGGTGTCAGCTTATAGCCAATGCCTCCGAAACAGCTTTAGAAGCCGCGTCCTATACGCCATACGGGGATTGTGCAACTATCCTTTCCTTCGTTTGTTTTGTTCGTGGTCCGAAAAGAACCGAAGCGAAACATAATCTCTGCTCGCTCTCCATTTCTCTCTGTCTAACGATTTTGTCGTTCGCGAAGGCAACTGACGCGTGAACCGGTTTATCTCAATGATAGAAGTACCAAATTCGGAGAACGTAGATGCGGATCTTTATGCAAAATAAAAATTGTCTGTATCGATTGCAAGAAATAGAAACCAAATTGAATGTTATTATATTTCTTCCCTTAATGAAGATAAAATTAAAATTTCCCAACAATTTTGAATTTCATCTACTTAATTTTGCTATAAATGCGTAAAGATCTGTAGTCTAATGATAACACTCCGTTCGTGAGTCGTAAAATCATAAATCAGAAATGATCGTTTCGACCCCGTACGTAGCTCTAGCATAGGGGACAGGAGAAAACAGGTTGGCCGCGGACCGATTTGAATAGAAAAGAGAAGGAAAGTGTTGAACCGAAAGCAAAAGGTGACTTTCTCGCACACATACGTGCGATGCGACGATTGATCCCTTTGGGGTGTTCGAATGTTGAAAAATTCGATCCTGTCGCTCGTTGCTGTGGATCATCCGGATGGGATGAGGGCGATTCTCGCGGAACTTCCGTTCGGATCCTGAATCGATGGGATCACGTGAAACTTGTCGTCTTCACTGTGCATTCGGCACTCGGCACTCGGCTCAACGAACACTCGATAAACCACCCGACTCGAACGGATCTAGTTATTGCTCTTGCGCGTGTCTAACTGAATTCAAGATCCGTTACAGTGTTACTTATATAGCTAGCTGGCGACTGTGCACGATACTCTGAGCCGCCTCTGAGGTTACATTCGACGTTTCTTGGCCATTGCCTAGCTTGTGGTCCTTCTGTCGGCCTTAGAGCTCGTGATCGAGGCCACTCTTAAACCCACCTTCGTTGAACCGTTTCAAGGGTGAGGATTCCTGCGTCGACGATCATTCATGCTTTTTTCTCTGTTTCTTTTCCTTCTCTTTTCTTCTCTGTTCGCAAACAGCGTCTTGCTAGCTACAAAAATATATTATTAAATATTTTATTCGAGCTGCATCGTAATTGGACTACAGATTTTTATACTAAATAAAAAATTGTCTGTTCAAGGCTGTCCGACGAATTTTAAAACGACTCGAATTTCTCAGAGACGATGCTTCGGGCGAGCAGACAATATTTAATTGCGCAGTTGTCGTTAGTTTTTGCACGAGGAATCGCTTGGTGTCTGTAATCGATGCAACTGCGACTCAACCCGAGCGTTATGGTTACACGAGAGTAGATTTAGCTACTCGAGTTTGGGGTCACGCATATTTGATAGTTCGAACTAGAATTACCGAGGGAAACGATTAGCACGGGCTGTTTCTTGCGCAACGAACGCCGTTGACAGATTAAGTATTAAGTCGTCGCTCGTCGGGGCGTCAAGCTGTCAACGTTAACTGGAAATTTAACGTAACAACGTTAAAGTTTCGAGTTGGGAGCATTATAGACCGATAAAGAGTACAGTGACCGGGACACGTTTCACTTTTCACGTTCAAAGAGAATAACTCTTTACGAGCCGAGAATCGGTTAAAAGTCGCGTAACGTAAAATTTGGTAGGTGTAAACCGAGTACGTGTTCTCGTGGGAACGTGTTTCGCTTTGCAAGCGGAATTTCGTGCATCCTGTCTGTGTCTTTGTGCGACCGTTTCTCCAAAACCGAGTCTCTACACTTACACTCTTCGCAAACTTCAAACCAGCAAGGAATCTCTGGAATTTCTCTTTACACCAGCCTCGACGATGTTTCACGCGCGTCGGTCTTTCGTGAAATATTTCGAAATACAACCCTGTACGATCGTCGAAGTCCTTTAAACGGCCCACAGACGATACGATTTGTCGTACGACCAAGGTGTACGCCAAATTACACAGACAATTTGAAAGACCAGTCGTATTCTATACTTGTGCCCACAAACCAGCGCCCAATCGTACAGCGAATCGTGCGAAATCGTATTGCAGTACGTTTTTGCGTTGGAACATAATTATGAAAGTGGTCTAAGTTATATATTTCTTGTTTCGAGATATTTTAAATGAAACCGTATAATGTTGAAATAACAAGCAACTATCTAATGGTTCATTTTTGGCAGTATCGTAAAAATTACATTAATTAGTTTAAGATAATGTGAAATATTTTTTTAAAATTTTCACTTAGATTTTCATAATTATGGGCACATTTATTTAAGAACACGGCGGGCGCAGTACGATTTCTATTTTCTCGAGCGGAACACTATTTGTATGTATAATACGTATTGCGAATCGGTGGGTTCGAAACCGCCCACGCGAGTTCTCGCGTCGAATATTTCTTTCGTTCAGCGGTTTTCCGGTTTGCGCGTCATACGTGATACGTGTAGTCATATGTTCCTCGCGAGCGAGCGAGAGTTGGGCCACGTTACGCACACTGTATTTGCATTTACGTGTATAACAGTACGCTGCTGCGAGGACCGCTCTTGTTTCACGGAGCCGAGTTCGACGGAGAGCGCAGCGAAGCTTAGCTTCGAGTACTCGAACAAGTTTAATCAGATTTTGATCTTCCTCGACGATATGAAAGCGGTAGAACCCTTAATAGGGGATAGAACCCTTAAAAAAGATCTTCACACAGTTTAGTAGTTTCTTTATTGTTTAAAGTTGAGGGAGGTTTAATGCCTTTACGCACTCCCTACGACTCCCCAGGGTCATCGCAATCCATAAGAGAATTTTAATTAAATTTATAAAAGGCTTAGAATTAGAGACACCGGTTTGCGAGAAAATCAGTGATGTTAAGTGAATTGTTGGTTTTTGCTGCAGGGAGTGAATAAGGGAGGATCAATCCTGCTCTCCTCCCAGCTCCTAATCCGTACGATTCGTTTTAAACCTCGGTTGGAACGCGTTAGAGGGGATCGTGAAGCGAACTCGGTTAGAGAAAATTTACTTAGAAGTAGAATAATAGTGTATAGAACAGGCTTTTTTTTGTTTATCCATAGTTTTAGGTTGTATAGCATACTAGTTTTAGTCGTAGGTGCGTTTTAAGATAGTTTGAAGCAATTTCCAATGTCTGAATGGGCTGTACCATATGAAATTGGATTTCGCTCGGTTTAGGGTAATTTCGGGATTAAGATAATTTTAGGCAAATTCCATTTTCATGTGCAACGAACCGTAACGGATCGTTGCATATGAATCTGGACTCGTGAGACTCGGGAAATTAGGTTAAATAGTGTGTGTGAGTGTGTCCGCGGTAGGAAAACGTGAATTAGATTAGATTAGAGATAGTTTGAGTTTAGGGCGCAATATTAATTAATTTTAGTACACTAGGATGCGGCGGTATTACTTTGAAAGCGGAATGATTATTGACAAGATATTGTATATTACAGTACATCGGACAAATAAAATAGGAAAATTGTTTTAAAAAAGGGACATCGCAACCCCGAGGTGTGGAACTCATCGCTGTTCGTCCAAAATTTAATTTGGTTAATCTAATTACGTTTGGTCAGTCCGAAACCATCCGAGGACTTTACTTCGGACTGATCTGTTCAACGTCTTTTCAGCTATCTATCTTATCGTCACAGTCTAGTAGTTGGATTATAGAAAATTGCGGATTGTATTCGAATGCATGAAAATTCACCCAACGCGGTAGATGTAAGCTCAGAATTCGAATTAGTCGGCTGCGTTCCGATTAATATTTGGTCGCTTTGTTCCGAGACGCTCGAAGGAGAGAAGAGAGCGGACATACGAGTATACCACCCGACAATTCTACCCGGTATTTGGGTCAATGTTACGTCCTTATAGGCGATATATCCAGAGGCAGCGGTTACCCTTGTCGGAATTAACTCGCCCGTATCAGGAAGTCGTTACTCTCTCGGCGTCGCGTCGCGATTAACTCGTGCACACGAGAAAGGGAGGCTGAGGCGCGTCGACGAAAAAAGAAAGACGCAAGACAAAAAAGGCGAGGATCGCACTGATCTTTATTGACGGATACATCCTGTTCGCGTAACCGGTTACGCGAAGATCGACTCGTAAAGATCTTTATGCATTCATGGCTCCTAAAAATGTTCAAAGAATGCTAGATTATAAAATTCCACAGAATCCAATACGATTTTTATATTTATCTCAGATCTGTAAAAAGGCTGTACTATCACTGAAGATAAGATTTAATTTGTTCCCACTTTCTTGGCCTGCAAAAATTCAAAATTGCATGGACATCCGCTGTCTAGTTCCCGCGTAACGATCATTTTACTAAGGAACAGGATACTAGAGTATTTTCTTCTCCGCTTAGAAGTAGGTGCTTTCTCGATACGTTTACGTTGCTCTGTTCCGGATGAATTTTTATTTATTGTCTTATTTGTATCCGGCTCGACTCGTTAACCGTGTATTTATGTTCTCAGATGTTTCCGAGTGTTCGAGGACGTCGAAACGAGGTCTCCTGTCACATTCTGGGAAGCCGGAGTTCTCCATTATCTTCGAAATTCCATCTATATACAAACGTTCACTTTCGTTCTTGTGTAAGAACGACAGCTTTTCAAAAACTGAAAGAAAATTGTGTTTCAGTTTGCGAGGGACGCGTGCAAACCTGATCCGCCAACATTGAAACCGTTGCGAATTTGCGTGTGCCCGTAATTCCAAGGAATCGTCCTGCGGCGCCAATTCTCGGTGATGCAACTCGAGCAATCGCATTACAATATACATACACATTGCGGTCAGGCCCCGAAATGAATGGCTGTCCGCAACGATTGCCGTTCTTATACCGGTATGAACGACGCCACTTCGCCAGCAGCGATATACGAGGGACGCTTGAAATTATAGGATGAAGAAATCAATCAACAGGTTTCATTTCATCTCTTTATGTATAAACACCTTGTACAGTACAAAACGTAGACGGGAGTCGCTGTACGCTGGCAAACGAGCTTTACGATCGTTTAATTACAGGTAATTACAGTTACGTTGCACCAACGACGTCCGATTCGAATATAAAATCGTGAACGTCGGCCGTAGTGTTACAGATCAATTTGTGTCGTGAAAGCTGCTCTCAGCGGGATGACATACGAACAGCACGTTCTCAAACTTAACAGGAAGAATCCGATCGGCACGGTGAAATTTCAAATTATTTACGAAACGTTTGTAGAAAGGTTCTCCATCTTGAACTACTCTAATCTTACAGGAGAACGTGATACGCCAACACTAGAACCACCAGCTACTTCTTATCAGTTCTTATATCACTCTTCGCCGTTTCGGATCGAGTTGCAGCGTACAGAGACCTCCAGGGGATCGCAAAGATCGATTGGTTGGTTATTGGTAGTATTGATAAGCCGGCGAGATGGTTTTCTGATAGACGGGAACGGCCGCGTGGGCCACGGCTGGAGCCAGAGCTTTTCCGATCACAGGGACGGAGCTGTGGACCTGGACATGGTCGAGGCGCGCGGTTTTGATGAGAGTCGGTTGCTGGACCGAGACCCTTTCGATCTTGGTCGCTGGTTCCACGACGTTCACTTCTTGGAGGGTTTCGATAGGCCTGGTGAGCACCACGCGTCTTGTCGACACTCGCTCGTCAGCTGGATCCGCGTTGTCCGGAGCTGGAGTCGCGGACAGAACGCGACCCCTCACGCGACCGATCTCTTCCAGTGCGGATTTCGCGAGTCCCAATCGATTCCCGAAGCCAACCTGAACAGATCATCGTTTCCGTTAGTGAAATGCTCAGTTCTCCTGCGATTCGAAGGTTCGACAATTTGTACTAGACTGCGGATTTTTATGCGTTTATGAAGAAATTGGCTAGGTGAAACATGTTTTCAGTGTGGAAAGAAGTATTAGTTCAACTCCAGTTTCCCACAATCGCTGCTGAACATTTTTATTTTGTATAAAGATCCGCAGTCTAATTTGTAATGTGTGTACTCTACCTCAGCCACGTTGCCGCGCGCGGTCAGCAGCTCGAGCAGCCTGTTCTGATTGTTCTTGTCCTCCTCAGGGCTGGAGTTGGGGCTGATGATCACGTTGGGCGAGGGATCATGAGCCACGAAGGGCTCGTTAGAGGCACCGTTCGAGCTGGTTCTCACCTGTGTGCTCTGCGTGCCAGCCTAACGACCAATAAACATTTACAGCTCTCCGTTATGGTTAATATAATCTACTCGCGCGTATCGCTAGATTCAAACCTGCTGTTGTTGTAGCTGCTGTTGTAACTGTTGTTGTTGGTCCTGCTGCACGTTACGGAAGTCAGGGTTGTCGATGACAACGCTCTCCTCGTTGGAGCTAGAAGCAGGGGCGGGAGTGGGGGCGGAAGGAACTGCGGGGGCAGCGAAGGATGGAGCGAAGGGTTGAGCGATCACCGAGGGAGCAAAGTTGTAAATACCCTGGATCTGTTGCGGATAGTACGATTGGATCAGAGCTGGGCCCTTCTGGATCTTGGAGGTCGGTTGGTCCAGCTCGACCACCGCTGACCCAGCTGGCCGCACCACCACGCGTTCCTCGATGTCGTAGAATTGTTTCTGGAGCGCTGGGCGACGGACCTATCGATAAATCGACTTTCTTAGTAGTCTAGAAAGTTACCCCTTTCTCCGTGGACTCTTCTTCGTATAGTCTTCGTGAATAGTAAAGCAAGGAAATTGGAACTAAGTAAGAATTTTAAATAATTATATACACGTGCAAAGTTTCATTGAAATCAGTTGACGTATAAAACAAGCTATGGACATTGTCAGATGTGGAAATCTTTGAATTTAGGATATGCGATTCATTGAAATCACAGATTCTTACAATTTTTTTTCAAAGCAAAGAATTTGAAACGGGTGGCGATTCGTAATGGCCACTCACCTCGAATTTACGGGTCTGAACGGCCGGTTTCACCACGTCCAATTGTTTTTCCAGAAGCGCCGGCTGAGCCTCGATTTTCGTCACCGGGACATGGGACACCGTAGGCACGTGTTTCACAAACGGCACCGCTGCGACTGTCGGTACCTGGGCGGCGGCGTACCCGACATGATGAGCCTCGATGTTCGCGGGATACGCGTATGTAAGACCTTGAGGTTCTACGTTGTTGATGTAAGTGACACCTGCCGGGCTGAGGTACGGCATCCTGACGGACACCGTGCTACCGTAGCTACCTTGCAGCAGCGCTGCCGCTATCGTCACGAATACTATCCCTGTCTGCATCCTGCAATGAGGCGCGACAATAATCGTGTTTTAGTACACGGGCCCCTAATGGTAAATAGATTAAAGTGTTTGCTTGCGTTCCCTTAGAATTTAGAGTTGAATTTCCCTTTCAAATGAGTACAACGCATGTGGTATGTACAAAGCAAAAAAAAGTATTAACCGTTTGCACTCAAGCGGTGACTCGGAGGCGCCATTAATAACTCTTATATCATTATCCAAAATATTTGTTGCATTATTAAATTTGTATTCAATAAATTGCTGAACGCATTTAATAAATCGCTATTTTAATAAATTAAGAAAATCATATGAAATGGAAATACTTCAGAGCCGAAAGAAAAATTCGGTTTTCGAATTAGAATAGCTCCGTGTGCAAAGAGTTTCAGCGCTGGCGCACAGGCACTATTCGACTTACGCGGAAAGCGCTGCAACGAATTAACCGCGTAAGTCGAGGGCTTACTGTATATTTATGCCTACGAGTATGTCTATGATAATGAGCGTATTGATACGATTCTAGGTTTCGGGCAGGTCCGAGTTAGATCTGGATAAAATGTTCAAACGCTGTTGTCGCGACGTTGAATCTTCGATTACCTTGCTCGTCGAGAACCCGTATCAACGAAGGGGTGCAAGCCTCTGTCCTGGCAGTGGCAGCGAACGTTGCTTATATGGTGATGCGGTACCAATGGTGACCCCTTCTCACAAAACAGTCTCGTTCCGGTACCCCTCCCATCATTGACAAAGACTTAACGCCGACCAAAACTGGGTCGATCTACGCCTCATCCTACCAGGTGTTCAATCTTCGAAAAACCTGCTCCCTACTTCGTCGTGGTAGCTGACAGGCTATGATCTCCATCGGCATCGACCAATCATCGAATCTATATCTTTCGCAACGATTAGATCGGACACATTAGCGGTTCACGATCGTGTCCGCTTCGAGATCGAAGCCAGGACGTTTCCGTCTCGGGTTAAAATCGAAATCAAACTCGAAGAGAAAGCTATTCGACCGGCCAAACGGTTCGTCAATGATAAGTCAAATTTTCTTGTTCTTTGACTGTCTACCGTCTATGCTTCTTATGCGAGGATCATTATATATAGACAGTGAATTTGTGGGAAAAATTAGTAGGTGTAATTTAAAACAGTAAGAACATTGGAAAAATTTAAAGATACTGTTCTATTATTTTCAACCTATTAAATGTATTAACCCTTTGCAGTCGGGACTATTTTAACTAGAAAATGAAACATTTCTTCTGACCTAGGATAATTCCGTTGTATATTTTTTTTCATTTTATTGATATGAGATTGATGTAACACCTCCTTCAATACTTAAATGTTTAGTAATTGATTAGATACCAACGTATTCAATAATGCTAAGGGTTAAGAAATTAAATAAATTTCTATTTCACTCCAGTTTGTTGTAATTCGCGTAAAAATATTTTATTCTACACAAAGATCCGCTGTCTCTACTAATAACATACATGTTTAATAAATTCTGAAATATTCATCACGAGTCTGACTCGATATTATAGCGTAATTATCGTTCGAAATGAAATTTGAAGTTTCCCACCATCAACGTACAATCAATTACGGAAAGACTGTGAAAAACGTTGCTCGACAGAGCCGCCCCTTCTCTTCTCCCCGCGGCGTGTTTATGAACACGTTTCGATAGGGTAATTACGAAAATCATACATGAAATTAATTATTGTCGATGACGGTATTACGCGGCAATGAAGGAGTATGGGGCACGCAGAGAGGTAGAGGTCGATTACTGGTTTAGGGCACTCGGGCCGATGAAGGTTGTGCAACATTCTCATCTGGATCGTTCGAACGAGTAAAATCTGATCGTCGCTCCCCCTTGGGCACATCTGACCTTGTAACACAGGCGGGTTGGGCAAGATTCGATAGTGGAGAGCATCGAGAGTATCGAGAACGTCGAGGGCAGATAAGATTACTTATTATGCCTTATACTAATTTAAAAAGACTATATGAAACCGCGACACCCACCAACGCCTGGAAGGAATGGAAATATTTTGTTGGTTCGCATATCATGTTCGTGACGACCTTGATCCGATCCGGCTCGGAGCTAGTTTGCGAAAAATCTAGAACGACCGCTTTGTTGTGAGTGACACCAATGTTTTCGAGCCGTGGAAACATTAATATTCGATCGATTGATCCTCGGACAGCGGACCATTCTTACAACCAGAGTTGGGCAAAAATTTAATCAACGATTGACGAATAAATTTCTACTTCAATCGTTAGTTTACGATCTCCTAGTTTAGTCGTTAATTGCGGCTAACGATTAAATACTTATTAATCGTTAATTGGGAATAACGGTTAAAGTTCTACTTTAGTCGTTAATTGCGATTAACGATTACATATTTCTTTCATTTTTTTTCTTTCCTTTTCACAATGTTACTAACGTTCTCGTTATTCACTATATTCTGTAATACTCTGTAATGTATATATTTTATGTTGTAATAAATCTCATAAGAGATTTCCTAAACAAAAAGAATCTATTGAAAATAAACATGTTTTCGTTGAAATATCTGAGAGTAATCGAATTCTAGGTCAAAATACCCTGGGAGTGCTTTGATCGAAGAAATCGCTCCGCTTTCTTTTCGAAGAAACTTCGAGCTTCAATAGGAGAAAATGACCAAGTTCAGGAAACGATACTTTTCTCTTATTTTACATGGACCGGCGTGATTCGACGCGGGGAATCGGTGAGTGTTGAACTTCACAAGGTGCACACGGAACGCGCGGACCCTGTCCCGCGACACATGGGGAATAACAAACAAATCCGAAAAGCGCATCGACCCAGTTCGCTTCGCTGTTTTCACTTTCGAGCAAGCATAATCGACCTCCATTCACGCCCGTACAACATTCGTCAATCCATTGACGATCAGCATTACTAATTGTGAGAAACTCTTCGAGCGGATTCGTCCCTTGCGAAACGATTACGATTACGATGATACAATAGGTGGTAATACAGGTATGTCATTCAGCCCCTCATCTACTTATTCCATTTATATCTCTTCAACAAACGTACACTATTTTAACTATGGGTAATGAGTTTAGATAAGGAAGCGTTTGATTTTTGCTAGGCTGTCCGTGTGCCTTTACCGTGGGTACCTCAGATAGTACAGGAGAAAATACGGACAATGGGTCCCTGTACTTCTCTCTCCCCGGATAGATGGAAGAGGGAAAAGGATTTTCTCAACCCTTGGGCGGTGGGGTTTTAGTGGGTAGGTTTTAATGGGTAGGGATATAGTCCCATTTTCCCTAAATTGCATCTAGGGGGAGCCGAGTCCCACACTACCCGCCAAATTTCATCATAGGGGGTGTGCGTAACAGCATTTCCCCACCGCCCTGAAACAAAAAGAAAAGGCTGTCCGTGTGCCAACTCTGCTCCACCGTCGTCCATTGGATTCGATAGAACATCCGAAGTGATCCTCCCGTCCATGGTCAAACTGGATCAACGATGGTGATCGCAATGATTTGTCTAATCGTTAAGGGGGTTTCCAGGATTGCAACGATGCGGGATACGCCTTCTCATTTCTCGATAATGCAAAGTTTGATTTTTTCCGTAGTCAAAGGCGCTAGATAAAAGATCAATCTAGGCCACGATCGCCCTCAAAAGTCCTACTTTCACGTTTACGAGGCGTAATTTGCATTATTCGGCAGCACGCAGCTGTCGCAGCTTTATGAAAATACAGTGTTTTATCGATATAAGTCCCCAGCACGGGTCTACCGAGGGACATTTATGCGCCAGGGATAGTATTCTTTGACTTTTGCCGAACGTAGATAAGGACAGCCGAGCTCGAGAAGC
>CM052245.1:14971559-14982976 GCA_028455795.1 Lasioglossum marginatum | reverse complement strand
TACAATTGTGAGAAAAATATATGAAATGCAATAGGTAAGTTCGAATATCTTGGTTAACAAACGAGAAAAAAAATGATAGAGTTTAGGGTGTTTACCCTCGTATTACTGAAAAAGGTTGGGCGATTATCTTTCAACCTAAAAGCATTGTTTTGCACACAATATCGATCAAAAATGTCGTGGGACCACTGGACCATGCTTACCCTGCTAGACTCTTTGTTGGGAAACACAGCAAACGTTTTATTTCATTTGGTACTCGACCAGACTCTAAATAAAAGTTTGTAGTTTCGCGCGCGGTTCTTTCTACTTTCTTTTTCTTTCGGTTATGCGTGTTGCGTTCTGGTAACGAACAGAATGAAAAGAAAAGGAGTGCCGTCGCATCGGTTAAAGTGGGAAGATCCCTCCAATGATTTGCTTTTTCCGGTACTTCGAACGATCGATTTGCGCAAATTGACGCGATCCCACAGCTTCGTCGCTCAGACAAAAATTCTCGAGTTCATCGATCTTTCGGTCGGTTTGACACTTTTATTGTGTTCACGTCCTTACAAGCTACGTCGACCGTTCGTCGACGGGTTTCACGTTCCGTTCAATTGTTTCCGGTTTCTCCTGATGAGAAAGACTAGAATTATCAACGCTGAAGACTACGGACCATCGCGGATCAATGGGAGACTATACGTGTATGTACATTTCTAATGAACACTTTGCCAGCTACTCAATTGTCCATGATCGCTTCGTTGACCCTTTGGCCGCGACTACTTATCGAAACGTTACACGACGCTCCTCAACATAAAGAAATACAATAATCCCGCGATCTAAGCCGATTAACATCTTGAAAATATGTTCTCAAAGAACTCGACTAGAATTTTGCAAATTAACGGAGCTACAGCCCGTTGAACAAATATCTTGAGAAAGGTTGTATAAGAAGAAAATTGAAAACAAAAAAAGTTAGTATCGCATTGGTATTTTAAACAATACAATAAGCTTCCAATTTTTTCTGTTTCTCCTTCTTCTTCACTCGCTTTTATGTCCCAAAGTTGCTCCATGCCGTCAATTAAACCACTAAATACAGTCGAAATTATATCGTGTTTAGTGTCATTTTAATCGGAAAAATGCCACAAACAAGTTGATGAAAGTCCCATCGAAAAGTAATGAAAAATAAAGAAGTTTTGCAATTGGATTAGTAGCGGTTCACACCGATATACCCGACCCAGTGGAAGGGGTAGGCGAACCGACTTGGATCGCAAAGCTCCGTTGCGCTTAGATCGCGTGATTACTGTATTGTTTAAACGCTGCTTCTTTTTATGTTTCTTTGTTTTTCTTTACCAAAGGCGAATCGCGATACGCTACTTATCGAAATATGAAAACCGTCGAGAAATACTGCTACGTTATCTAGCAGCCTAGGGGTCGAACAAGCAAGACGATGTTAATCAAGAGTCCACAAAATGTCAATTTTCCTCGGAAAGGGACTCCCATAGCTCGGAACGAATTCTGAATTGAAATCAAATACTCCTTTGAATGATCGTTATCCGAATATTGCGAGCGCTGGTTTAATATTTATGTGTATAGATGTATGTATATATATACAATGTTCCGTTCTCCGTGTAATTCTGCAGCTCCGCTGATCGAAAGCGTGTCGCGCGAGTCGGTTCCTCTTTTTGTCGAATGAGTTGTGGCAGTATATAAGGCATACGAAGTTGTCCCTGTTCCTTTTTCGAAAGCCTCGAACGCGAGAGAGGCTCGCCTCGATCCTGACAATGTTGCTAACGCCGATCCTGATAGTTGTTTACGTGCTACGCGATGAGGAACCGATCGACTGGACACGTTTTCCTCCGTAACGTCTCGCTGGATAGGAGGACGCGCACCGAAAGTTTCTCTGGGCCCCGATTGGGCCTGATCGTTCGCTGCGCGCTCCCCCCACTCGCGACCTTACGGAATAGACGATCATTTTTCCTTCTTTCGATCGCGCTGTCGCGGAGAAGAGTGTCCGAGCTGAAACGCGTAAGCAGAACCACTTACAAAGGCTTACGAATGAATAATAACAATGAGATAAAACGCCTTCTCTTTTTTCCTCCCGCGCTAAATGCTAACGCGTTCCGACGCTGCTACATCCAAACTTTAACACCGCTTGCGTGTGACTGTACGCGATTATCTCTGTCTGTCTGTACGTGTGTGTGTGTGTGTATGTTTGCGTGTACGCGTGAGTGTGTGATATTAAAAACTCGTTAGACATCGACATGCACCTAACACTGAGAGGGGATTGCTTATTGTTTCCTTAGGCTACAGTAAATTTGTTACAATTGTCGTCATCGTTAGAATCGTTACAATTATCCGTTATATATATAATATGTATATATATATATGTTTATGTCTATTATGTACAATCGTTTTGTTTTAAGTATATAAACTTTATCGAGTACGGTGCCTCGTCTCGCTGTCCATGAACCGCTTTTCTCCCCTCGCGACGATTTCCTCTCCTCCGTGGTGTGTCTAGATCGTTTTTCGAAAACCGGTTCATGGGACTCGGTACGCTCAACGAAACTATAAATACCGTAAGAAAGAGAACCGATCGATCTCGATCTCTTTTGGATTAATAAATAACTATACACGCGCCAGTGGAAGCCGTCGCCCCCACTGTCTATCTCTCTCGTCGAATCTCTCGCTCTATCGTTCTATCGCTTTCATGCACGCTCGTTTCCTCTCGCTCCTCCGTTCTGTAAAGCGTAAAGCGACCACGATTGGATCCTGCCCAATCCAATAAATTTACATCGCACGACCAGTTGCCTCTAAGCGGTCGTAACCCGTTAACCGATCGCGAATCCAACGCATAAAAGACTGCAATTTCCTCCATAAAGTCGCGAGATGTTCCACAGCAGAGAAAACTATCTTTCGACTCAATGGCGGGTTTAACGGTAAGCGGACTAAGCGGCCGTGCGGACCTCAAATTTCGCAGCGTTCATTCTTTTTTACTAAAAAGTTCTATTTATTTACAAAAGATTGTACAACGTTTTCAATTTTCACTTGTGAATTATGCTTATTTTTAATACCACGGACGTTATAGGCTACTATAACAAAAGATATTAATAATAAAAGACCAAAATTTTTATCGTTTGGAGCCTCCACTCCGCAATCGGTCGCGATGGAATAGATAGCGCGACGCTACGGAGGAAATGCCGGTGTTTGCCTTGGTGTTTCCGGTTAACAAGTTCGTCCACCGTTTGATCGCTTCCGTTGGTCTCTCTCGCTGGGTAACTTGTCTTCTTTCCTCGAATTTCGCGACGTTTCTCGCATTGTAGTTGTCCCTCACATCCGTGCCAGGTGGACACGATTTCCACGAAAGAGAGCGACTATCGATGTTCTCTCTCTACAAATACATTCTCCGTCGTTCGTCGTTCGAGACATTGCATTTAAATCGTGCACACATCGGCTGTAATAATATATTAAACACGTAAGGTGTACTATCGGTAACTTTACAAGAAATTGTGCTTCCAGCTGCGAGTTCTTCTATGCTATATATGTGTAATCTATGCACCGCTGTTACGAGAATTTCGAATACGATCTAGAACCACGACGAAGGCGTACAAAGAAATTTCTACGATACACTGCGCGGTCGAATAATACGCTCGTAAAGTTCGCGTGTATGTACATGTTCTTCTCGAATGTCGGGACTCGATTAAATCGCGGTCGAATTCAATCTCGCGGGTACAGACAGGTATTTTCGTGGACACGTTTTGTCGTTCCCGTCGAACCTCCGCGATCGAATGAATTTTCATCGAAACTCGTAATCGTAATCTTTGACTCGGACACGAGAAGAATTTTCAAGATCGCGCTCGTGTCGCGTCGAACTCAAAAAATCGCTAGATCGTTTCTCGCTTCGTCCGCGTCACTTTTTCCTCTGACTAGTACATTCTCGAAGCGTTTAGTACGTTATTACATACAGTGTGCACTGCGTACAGTGTGGAAAATCTGCGAGGGGATCATCGAACGTACTAGAAGGGAATCGAATGTACGCCGTCGTAACAGAGAGAGATCCATTCGTCTAGAAACCATCGGAGAGACAGATTATACTTCCGTGGTGCGACTGTAGGGTCCGGAATCATCCGATTGCGATAGCTTTCGCTCCCGTTTCGCGAACAGACCCCCTAAAAACGATGGTTGCTGCGCCAATCCCTTAGCACCGCCAGGTATAGTGGATCCCGGATGTATAGGATGAACTTGTCCAGGATGCTTAATACCCTGGCTCATCGAGCTGGCAGATGTGGATTGAAATGAAATCGACATACCGCTGTCCAACGAGCCGACGCTCCCACGGCGTTGCGGTTTTTCACCGGCGACTGTGAACAGACCAATGCAAACATTGCTTAACCAACGACAAATCGAGACACGCTGAAGAGTTACTGCTAGTAACCGCTCCGAATGTCAATGGAAAGGCGGAGCCGCTACTTCCGGGAGAAAGCACTCGACCCGGATCTTGCTACCGCAAGAAAGTATTCTTCGGGAGAAGTTTGCGCAAGATCGAACACGTTCCGGAACGCTAGAACCGTTCTATGTTGACACAAGGACAATTGCAAAGGTTTCAAAAATTGTTCGAGTTCCTCTCAACTTCCCCTAACTTAAAACGGGCCGGTAAATAGCTGCTTGAAACTGGCACGATTCGGGCTTGATTGAAACAGTTATGAAGGACCGAAATTTTGGTTGATATCAGTTTTGATTACAGTCTTTCATATATTGGATATCGATCTTTATGTCGATTCTCGGACGGACGATATCAACCAAAATTTCATAACTTGTTTTAAGGACCGAAACCGATATCACAACTGTTTTCAAACCCTTCTAGCGTTAAGGGGGTATACTCGTTTCTAGGATTGCAAGGGTGCGGGATGCGTCTTCTCATTTTTCAATAATGTAAATATGGTTTTTCAATAGTCAAAAGCGCTAGATAAAAGATCAATCTAGGGCGCTGTTTCCCTCAAATGTCCTATTTTTAACGTCACCGTAAAAATTGGAATTATGAGGGCGATTGCGGGCTAGATTGTTCTTTTATCTAGCGCTTTTGACTACTGAAAACCCCCCATCTTTGCATTCTCGAGAAATGAGAAGGCGCATCCTGCACCCTTGCAATCCTGGAAACAAGAGTCTACCACCTTAACGGAGATTCTTTCTGCCGAACGCAGGGCTCCCGCCGAGGTAGCAAATAGAACTGACTGTGATAACTGAGTGAATAAGTTTACACACATTGTTCGTGTATGTCAAGAAGTGAATTGCTAAGCGCGGAGCGTTTCAACTGCGAGTCCATGTCGATGGTTTCGGATCTGTCCGAGCAAGGCCCCGGGCAAGGACAAATCTCTACGTCCGCCACGCCGGAGTCTCTGTTCTCAGCACCGCCCCTGGCGCTTCTGCTGCTCTTCTGTCGTTCCAGTTCCGTCTCGATCCGTAACGTCTCCATCTCATCCATTTCGCTGATGGATTCTCTGAGGTCCTCGACGAACTTGCACCTGTCGTGCTCGTTCCTCGCGTTGAACGTGACCAGTACTTTGCCATCCACGCGTTGGGTGAGTCTAATCCCGTACGGATAATCTGTTGGCGAACAACGAGCGTTAGTCGATCGAAGAAGAGGAAGAAGAAGAAAAGGGGACTGTTTCAACTCACGAGGAACTTCGAAGAGCGTGACCACCATTCCGCAAAGGGGGAAGCTCTGTCTAAAGGTGTACGTGACGCTGTTCTTCTTCTTGCTGAGTATCTTGGTGACGACCAGCAGGTCGTTGAAGAGGAACACCTCTCGTTGGTGGACGCCCGGCCTTTCTTTCTTATGAATGTCAGGGATCTCGTATAGCCTGCAGTAGCATACTAATCGCCTGTGGGGCAAAGCCATGTTGGGCTTCTTGCCTACGATCGTCGCCTGGACCTTCATCACCTGGGACACGTGGTCCGAGCCTGGCTTGAACTCGTTCTCCTTGACCCGCTCGTAAATCCCCACCAAGATGTCCTTGTCGATGTCCCCGCAGTCGTCGATGCCTCTCAAGTTCTTCACGAAATCCTCCAGCCTCATTCTACGCTCCGGCTTCAAGTTAGGCGTGTGCAGGTCGGTGTTCAACATGATAATGGCGAACGCCAGAACGAACACGGTGTCCGGCGATCGAAGTCTCGTCACCACGTCGTGATTGCATTGACAGTACCGCTGACTGAACACCTCCATCAGCCGCTCGATCTTCTGAGCCTCGCCGGGCATCCTGAAGTACGCCTGGAACTTCCTCAGGGCGACGTCCACCTGCATTCCGGAGAGGTCCAGCTCCTGCGAGAAACACCTGCGAGCGACAAGACGATTTAGCACCCGGTCGACGTCAACGATTTGCATCGGTTATCGGTAGACAGCGGATTTTATGCATTTATGACAAAAATGAGTTGGTGTAATTAATACACATTAGAAGAAGAAGAATATCGTTATATTATTTTCAACGTAGTAAACGTATTAATCCTTATTAACACTTTAAACATCTCTTCCGACCTAAAATACTTCCATTCTTCATGATTTTCTAAATTCGGTGGAGATGAAATTGATATAATACCTCGTGCAATGCTTAAAGGTTTAGTAATAATGTTTAACAATAATTAATAATGTAGCGCTAAGGGTTAACAAAGAAAATCAATTTCTATTTCATTCCAGTTTGTCGCGATTCAGCTTGAAAATCTTTATTCTGCATAAAGATCCGCTGTCCAGTTATCAGTATAACCAGACAGGGGAAATTGAGGGGTATACCCACCTCTCTCTCTCTCCCTTTTTCGAAGGAGTAAGGTAGAGTGGGAGAAAAGTCTTGATCTGGCTTCACTGCCGGCTACCGGAAATTGTACTTACTCTAGCACAGCCATGTTGAAGGTGTTCTGCAGATTGCCGAGGTACTCCCCGATCATCTGCTTGGACAATCCCTTCCTGCTGATCAGGAATCTGGCGACGCCCTGGGGACTGTTCTCCAGGAAGCCTCTCCTGATCAGGTAACTGATGCCCCTCTCCGGTTTCTTGTTGAACAGATTTAGGCCGACTCTGTACTGACGCTTCCTGACCGTCTCGGAAACCTTGTAGCTGGTCTGCGGCATGTTCTCCGAGTGGTCCATCATCGGAAGCTGATAGCCGGAACTCGCGTGCGAGTGACCGAGGTCCTTGACGCTGTTCATCATGGCGGTCGAGTCTGTCGCATGGTTAGCGCAGTCTTGGTGTTCCGGAGAACTCGACTGAAACGGAAAAAGAACGCGTTAGTTGATCGTATCGCAAAGGAAGGATCTCGCGGCGTTTCTCCATGGCAAGGTTTCCCAAACTTTGTCTCTGATGGAGCACTTTAAGGGTCTTCGAATTTTGACGGAGCTCCTTGTGTAATTTGAAGGGTAGGCAATTACGGATCTTTACGCATTTACAGCAAAATTGAGTAGACGAAATTCAAAATTGTTGGAAAATTCTAAAAATTGAAAACGCCAATATATGAATTCTCTACTAAAATCATTAAAGGAAGAAATAACATTCAATTCGGTTTCTATTTCTTGCAATCGATGCAGACAATTTTTATTTTGCACGAGGATCCGCACTCTAGTAACGACACATAATCAATAAACTCTTAAAAAATAAAAAATATTTGTTTCTTGTTGCGCGACGTTTTGTTGCGCCAACGTGACTGTCGTGAATTATTTGTACGTAAAATTAATATAGTCAAAATGTAGAAAAAAAGCTTTGTTATTAATATTTTTCGCGGAACATAGTTTGGGAAACCCTGTTCTATTGAAAAGAGAGACTCACTATGCCTTTGTGCTTCCAGACCGGCGATCCTCTCTGGGCGTCGCCCTCGGAGCTCTCGCAGTTGGTGGAATCACTGCCGGAGCTCTGCACCGAGCTCAAGCTCCCGTTCTCGACGCTTTTGCTGAGACCGTTGTGACGAGGTTCCATAGACCTGGAGGTGATGGAAGACGTTCTCTTCGGCACTTCCGGTGGCACCTTCTTCGCCGAGCCTCTCGACCTGCCGGTGGAGCCCAGGTGCGAGGATGAGCTCCAGTTCTGCGGCCCCGGTGTCTGAAGGTTGTGCGGCGTCGATGGAGACGTGCACGGCGTTCGCAGCAGGTCTCGCGGGGGTGTCTCCTGCCTGAGACCGCAGAGCGCTTCCTGTCGATCGCGGAACGGATTCTATTAATTATCATAGTTTTCATTTTCCCAGACTCTGGGAAAATACTGCAGAACAATAATAATTTGAAGTTATACTAAATATTTTAATATAAAATCAGCATTTATTGTACTATGAATACATTTATAAATATACCCTAGAGTTAAACCAGTTATTATCCATTTTAATAAGATTTATAGTAATCATAATTACTTATAAATATACATACAAATATAAACATATAAATCTATTTATATATAAATTATTTATTATATATATATTTATAAATATATCATATATTTTATATATATATATATTTAATTATTATACATCTATAATAATATATATAATATAATTATATATAAATATTTATCGATATATACGATTGGAAACATTCTCGAGTAAATACCCTCTCTCAGGGCCGTGCGGTAGATTTTTTCAGTATGATGCAAGTCTCCTGATTTTAGCAAGTTAAGTGATTTTTCTTTAAAATAAAATCTGTACAAAATGTACGAACACTATTTTTATTTTGAAAGTAATGTCCAGAATATACTTGGAAAAGTATATTTTATATTTGTTTTGTCATCGATATCCTTGAGTTTCAAAATGTCATATAAAAACTGAAAATTTTGATATAGATTTCCAGAAAAGCGTGAGTGAATCGTTCGTTCAGAGAATTAAGAGTAATGTCCAGAATATATACTTGAAGAAGTTTATTTTAAATTTGTTCTCCTCTTGCATCATCTTGCGTAAAGATTTTTAATTACTGAATGGTTCAAATTGTATTCTGCTGCCCTCTCCGAAAGGGTTCCACTGTACTCGCAAAAGTCTGTTTGTTCGGTCAATTCGCAGTGGCGAGTTTAACGGTAAGCGGACTAAGTTTTGTTAATAAGTTTATGAGTGTTTTCTTGCAACTTTTATTTCTAACTTGAGTTTGAGGGCCCCAAAATTTTTACCGCTTGGGACCTCCACTGGCAATTCGGCAGCCAGAAATGTCTAAACAACCAGCAGCGCGGTTTATCGAAGCCGATGACCGGGTGGAGGAAAGCTTAATCACCTGGGGATTATAGTAGTGGATGCTGGAGCCGCTTTCCTGCGAGCTAGACTCCCAGCAAGGGCTCGGAGGCAACTGCTGATGTCTGTTGCAGGGGCTGGGCGCGAGAGAAGGCGTGTGCCTGCCGGTCTGATGGATATTATGGTTCGCGTGCTGATGACCGGCACCTGTAATCTGTACCTCGCACCTGCCGCTCTGGCTCCTCGGCATGGGCGACTGCGAGTTCTCCACGTGCCTCCTCTCCCTAAGGGACATGCTTCTGATCGGCATCGGCCTGTTGGCCGTTTGAGGCAGCTGTATGTAGATCTGACTGTGATGTACCATCCTCTCGTGCTCGTGCCCGTGCTCGTGCTGGAGCTGGTTCACCACCGAACCACGTTCCGTAGACTCCTGCAGCTTCCGACTGAGCCTCTTCTCCGCCTTAGCCATCGCCGTGATCGCCGCGAACTTCTTCAACAACGTGTACCTGCGGAACGCCCGCTGGATCGTCAGCGCCGCGTTACGCGCCTTCACGCCGCCGTACTTCCGCTCCAGCATCTCGATCTGCTTGTCCAGCAGGTCCTGCGACAACTCGTACCTGCTCAAAGCACAAAAAATGAGTTTTACAAACCGCCGTGTACCCACGTATCGCAAACATTCTATTGGGTTGTTTGTTAAACGGCCCACAGACGGTGCAATTCATTGTACAACAAATCGTACAAATTAAGTTGCTTCAACCGTTTGAAACACAATCGCAACGTGTGGTGCCGGTTGTACAACTTGTAGAACGACGCGGTTGGACACGTGCAACAGATTTCACAGTTTGTGAACGAGCACAAAAGAAATAGTAGTTAAGACATTCCCTCGCTAAAATTAAAAGAAATACCCGAAATCAACTCTAGAGTTGTCGAAAAAGAAAATTGAAGATCTTTGTAGGAACTTTTCAGTGGCCTAATAAGTTCCTCTCGTATTTGTGATTTGTTCTGTAATTTTGACAGCGAACTAATTCTATGATCGAACTAGATTCTTGAAATCTGCCGGTTCATTGGTCCGTAGTTCTTGTAATAAGTTCATGTTAGAAATAAGTTCTTCGTTATCTTGAAGTAATGTTATCACAAGTGCGGCTGGTGTCCTTTTTGACACGATCTGCTGTTCTGACATATCTGCGCTCGTTTGTGGGCACAAGTGAATACGACTGGTTTCCCAAACTCTCTGTGCAACTTGTCGTCTGTGGGCTGTTTTCGCAACAACCACGATAGAAGACAGAAAGAGACAAGCACGGTAACGATAAGAATCTTCTCGATGAACTTACGCAGTCTGCAGCCGGCATCTCTTCAGCACATCCCCGTTCCTCGCGGGTCCTTTCTTCAGGTGATTCTGTTGGTAGGATGGGGCCGGCTGAGGCTGGCCACCGTATCCCTGGACCATCGTCCCGTAGCTTTGAGGCTGGTTGTAACCCCCGTGCGAGTACACCCGCACGTTCGAGGACGACGAGTACGGACCATGGCCCCCGTGTCCATGCCCATGCCCGTGTCCATGCCCGTGCCCGTAATTCTGACTCTGTATGTACGACTGGCCCGTGATGTAGGACGCCGTCAGGGATGTTTGGCTGCCGGACGAGTACACACCGTGCATCCCACCGCTGTGCACCTGGCTCGCGTTCGAGCTGTGCTGCGACGGCCTCTCCATCTTCGACGGGAAACTACGGACAGACAAAACGCACCTTTTCACTCGGATATCGATCAACCGAACCAGCATTAACGTACGTTCACATACGTTAAGGTAAAAGCACCAATAGTTGAGCAGTTAGGAAAATTTCTCTGCCTGAATAATAGTAAATGCCTTTTATCCTTTGTCAATCCCTTCCCCTACGATTCATTTTACGGTTTCAATGATTAGAACTTTTGAAGTGAAACTTCTTTGCTGACGGGGCTACAATTTTCGAGCGTTACGAAAATTCCGGTCGCATGAGGGGAATATAGTTACGAAAACTCCAATCGCATGAGGAGAATATACAGTGTTTTATCGATATAAATCCCCAGCACGGGTCTGCCGAGGGACATTTATGCGCCAGGGATAGTATTCTTTGACTTCTGCCGAACGTAGATAAGGACAGCCGAGCTCGAGAAGCTCGGTCGCCGAGAAGTGTAAACATAACTAATCTGAATTTCTAACTTGTTTATTTTTCATTATTTTTTTATGGGACTTCGAAAAACGTATTCGTGGCATTTTTCTAATGCAAAATCATA
>CM052245.1:14949282-14966830 GCA_028455795.1 Lasioglossum marginatum | reverse complement strand
AATGCAAAATCATACCAAATATGATATAATTCCGATGATATTTACTTGTAATAATTACTTGTAAGTAAATATCATTTACAAGTAAATATCGTCGGAATTATATCATATTTGGTATGATTTTGCATTAGAAAAATGCCACGAATACGTTTTTCGAAGTCCCATAAAAAAATAATGAAAAATAAAGAAGTTAGAAATTCGGATTAGTGTGATCTCACCGATATACTTGAGCCGCATGATATCATACTTCTCGTCGACCGAGGCCTCTCGAGTTTCACGGCCCCTCAAGGGGGTGTACCCCGCAGTAGTGGGGATAGATATGGGACATTTACAGGCCAGACTTTTGGGACATTTATGGATAAAATACTGTATTTCACTCATATTGCAATTCTATTTCATTCCAGTTTGCTGCATTTCTTTCAACAACTTGTTAATGTTCTTCTCAAAATAGTACATTTCTCTGAATGTCCATTTTTTGCTTGCCAACATATTAATTTATAATCTTAAGGCGGTAGACTCGTTTCTAGGATTGCAAGGGTGCGGTATTCGCGTTCTCATTTCTCGATAATACAAACACGAGGTTCTACAGTAATCAAAAACGCTGGATAAAAGTCCAATCTATTTTACGAGGCGTAATTTGCATTATTCGGCAGCATGTAGCTATAAAAATATGCAAATTAGCTATAAAAGCTTATAAGAAAATCCCATTTTTGTATTATCGAGGATTAAGGGTGCGAATACCGCACCTTTGCAATCCTGGGAAAATGACCTACCCCCTTAATCCCTTGCCGTAACATTTTTATCCCTGAAAATGTCGTAGACTACTATGGCAACATTTATTTGAATGCTTATATATTGATTACAAACTAATCAAATTTCATTTCATTTAGAAAGAAAGGCGTAACGTTCATATGTATTAGACTTTGTGAAAAATCTTCATCACGAGCGTGACTCGTTAAAATACTTAAATTATAATTAAGAAATGAGAATTTGTGCAGATATGTTAAATACAAAAGTTTTGGAATAATCTATACAATTTGTTTGGCTACATAAGGGTTAAGCATGACTCGCGACTAGTGGATCGAGTGTCCCGAGACACCTTGATTCCCGAATGGCGTGGCTCGGCGTGGGTGCAGGAAGGGTGGTTCACCCTCGAGCCGCGTGCACCAACAGCAGCGCGTATCGGTTTTCACGCGTGTGTCAGCAGGTACGCGGCAGAATGCAAGAATGCCAGGATGGCAGGGTCGACGGTGGCGATGGCGATATACGCTGCGTCGTCGACCGTGACACTCAACCTTCCACGCCTTATGCAATCCTCGTCAATTAGGCTCGTTGCGTAACGAGTCGAGATGCGCCTTCGGATAAGCGAAATGCGTTTACAGTTTACAGGCTGCGACGGGAGCCCGGAAAAGTTAGCCGGTGATTGGATTCCGTCGCGTCGAGAGCTGAGCCGACAAACTCCCCGCCTCTCACACCCGCGAGTTATGAACGTCAAATGTATTCGGTTCGTCATAAAAATATTGGTTTGGCAAGAAAGTAATCTCGGTATTCTGAAGTGAAAATACCCCACTTTTTTATTCAAGCAACGAACTTTAATCAATATTATGATTAAAGTATTCATGGCAAAATATATTCCATTTCGTTCCATGATTTTCTGCCAGCTTCGTAATTCCGTGCTCGTAAGACTTCTGGTCCTCATCGGCAAAAAACTGCTCCAAGTTTTACCATTCAAAGAGTTTTGTAAACTTCGAAATAAATCGGATGGTAATCTGATGCTGCAACGTCCGGGAATAACATTCAATTTGGTTTCTATTTCTTGCGATCGATGCAGAAGATTTTGACTTTTTTCCGGAACGCCCATATACTCGACACACTGTGGAACGGTAGAAGGGAGGGTTAATTTTTCGAAGACCGACGGGCGGAGGAGAGTCGAATGTCTGGCGGAGCCGCGGGAACTTTCTTCTTTCATCCTTCTCCGGAGGGGTTTGAGCTTTCCCAGGGACAACGAGCCGGCTTTATAACACTTTCGCACGATTCTCCCGGCGGAACGGTTCTTCTTAAACGAAACGTAATTGCAGGAACAAGTCGCAGCCGGCGAACGGAATTGTATTTAAAGCGAGCGCGTTAACGATTTAACTGTACACCGGCGTGGATCGCGCGAGTTCACGAGAGAATCGCGTTACCTACCAGAGGATCAGCTCGGCTCGAAGAACAAGAACTCTATTCTCAATTTGTAAATATAAATATTGTAAGGAAAAGCCGAGCCGTTGTAAGGAGAAGTCGTATTTATTTGTATTAAGAACGCACGGATAACCAATCGTTGACAGACGTGTTTGTCGCGGTTGCTCGTTTCGATCTGATCTTCTTTTTGCGATTCGTTGGCGATCGTAACTCTACTGTTAATTACGATTCTTTGTTATTACGAATTCAGTCATATATAGGGCTGCCTATTAACACGCACACATACAATATACATCATCCGTACTTTAACCCTATAATATTTTCTTTGGAGCATGAACGGCGGCTGCGTTTGATTCCGAAAAATTGCGGTTCCGAAGCGAACGGGAACGTTGCGCCGTTTCACCGTGCACGCCGAGCGCGCAGACGAATGCAATCGGCTGCAGCTAACCGGGCCCCGGTACAGTGTGCAGTGTGCACGCGGCGCCATTTAATTACGTGACGTTGATCCCGCGATGCGCGTAACGAGCCGCGATATCGCGAAAAATACCCGGTCTCTCTGGTACCGCGGCGGGTAAACGACTGGAAGCGACCCCCCGGCTCTTCGATCCCCGGTCTCGATGGAACTGCGTCCCGCGAACGTCTAGCGGAAAAATAATCGAGAAAGAACTATAGGAGCGAGACGATCCAGTAAACATAGCCAGTCGAAGTCCGATTCCAAACGATTTCAAATCCTTGATATTTGCACACGCGATCTTTTTGTCTGAATCTCCTCGACATCGCACAACAGGGAAAAAATTCTAAACGCTACTAATAACCGATAATTCTGTGTTACATATGTTACATATAATGAAGAAGGCTAATAGAGTTCCGTAAGTTTATTGAAATATTTTGTTTGTATAAAATAGCGCAGAGAAAGCAACGTATTCCAATTTAGAATGCCAGTTTTCATTTACAATGACAGGAAAGAGAAACGCGATTACCAGACTGCGGATCTTTATGCAAAATAAAAATTGTCTGCATCGATTGCAAGGAATAGAAACTAGATTGAATGTTATATTCTTCCCTTAATGGCTTTAATACAGGAGAAATAACATCTTCAATTTGATAAATTTTCCAACAATTTTGCTATAAATGCATAAAGATCCGCAGTCTAGTGATTTAATAGAATAAAAATGATCTGGGTTGAAAGAAATCCCTTGATCTAATTAAAATTGCTTCGAGTCCAAAGGGTTAAATGCATGTTTAATTTTTTTTAAATTTTGCACTCTTAAATCGACTGTTCTTCCCCACTGCGCGTCGGCGGTTATTTTTGCCGTGAAGAACGCGGAACCAGAAAAATTCGTGGAACCCGGAGGAGGTCAGCCCTCGTTAGCGGGAAGAATAAACGAATGCGACTGGAAATCTCGTTGTCCACGCTGGTAATAAAAATGGCGCGTCGTAACTCGAAACAACGTTGCCCTCGTAATCAACGGAAGATCGTAAAGAATAATTGTGGAGGACCGGCGGCGCGAGTCTATTCCACTCGAGAGAGCCCGCTAGAGGGGGACAGAGAAAAATGAAAAAAAAAGAAAGAAAGATTGGGAGGGGAAAGATGGCAGGAAGGAGGAAGGAAAGGCAGGGAGAAAGGAAAAAGTCTGGAGGACGGAAACACAGCGGAGGTTTCTATGGCGCGTGTCCAAGTGGCAGCTGATGCGCTTCACCTGAAACCCGCGGTGCTGCTACCAGCTCGCGTCTGAGGGTTTTGTCTTGGTCGGAACGAACGAGTGGCTCCTCCCCCCGCCCTCTCGCGCCCTAGACTATCTCTTTCAACCCTTCGGGCGTCTCAAGCTCTGCCTGAGCGCGGGCGTCGCGTCCGAGTCAAACGCCGCTTGTCGCCATGGCACAATAGAAGTCGCCGGGCACGGCACCGTGCAGCGCGAGGATTTATCGAGAGCACAGGCTCGACGAGACCGGGTCGGCCCCCGCCTTTTTGTTTCAGCCCGACAATTTTCCGTCGAGACGGAAAACCGGCGATGATGATCGCCCGCGCCGCTCACTTTCGCCTCTCGCCACTTTTCGTTTCGATACCCCTCGGGGATCCTCCTCGGAAACTTTTCCTCGACCTCTCTATCTAGGTACCCACGTCGCGACGATAGCACAGACGCGGCGTTCGGAGCTGGATCTTCAAAGGTTCGGATACAACGCTCCCTTCAGCAACGTTTCGATTGTACGCGGACTTTCTGTCCGATAAATTTCATTTCTTTTTACATTGATTTCTGATCAATTTAGCACCTGGTTCTTAACCGGTGTTCCGCGAGCTTTCTGCAAGTGTTCCGCGAAATGTATTAAATATATTCAATAATGTATTTTCTAGAAAACACCGTAATAAAAAGTAGGTCCCGCTGAAACTAGGCGATAGTGAGAGTGGAAGAGGGGGAGAAGTGGTAAATGGATTTGGAACCCTGAGGGGACCAAATATATCATTACATACATACTAATATATTTTCTAAAACATATTTATTTCTACGCGAGATGTCTTTGTTCATTTTGGGATCATTAATTTTGGTGTTCCGCAAATTTTTCATATAATCAGAAGTGTTCTCTGACTTCAAAAAGGTTAAGGACCACTGATTTGATATTGTAACTTCAATCAAGAGGCAGCATTGTACAGCTCTAGCACACACGTTGCGAGAGTATATAAAAGTGTGTGTACATATTTTGTGGGCAGGAGGGGAGGGAGCGCGGTGGCACACTTTCAGGATCGAAGGTTCGTTTCTGTTGTCCCGGGGTCAATCCGGAGATTGTTGCTGGTTGTCCGCGTCCGCTGCGAAAGTACGACGGCGGTGTTCCATCTGCGAGGAGGGTAGGTCTTACAGGAAACCGAACTACTTGCCGGCGAAGGAACGGTTCCGAGATCCTTCTCCGACGTAACAATGCGAGCTACCTATGGAACCCCGAACCGGATGAGCCTCTATCCGAGAAAAGAGGAGCAAACCATGCGAGGAACGCGAGCGAGACGAGGCAGAAGGGACGTTATGTTTCTCGATACGGATGGTACGCGCTTTTCGAGGGCGGTCATTGTCTCTCCTCGTTTCTCTCTCTCTCTCTCTCTCTCGCTCTTCATCGTAGGAAAATAAATAAATTGGAGTCGGGGTGGCATCAAAGCCTCGCAAGAGCCTGAACATCTGCCTGTCGGGTGTTTCGGGACTCGTGCCGCTGCGTAGTATGGTGCACGCGTGCTCGACGCACACGACACACATGAAAACCGACGCACACGTGCGAACTCTTGCCGTAAAGTGCCTCGGAACATGCACCTGGCTTCGTGTTTTTTCCACCGCGGCTGGTCGAACCCACCGCCCCTCTCTCTCTTTCTTTCTTTCTTTCTTTCTCGCTGCGCGTCATCAATGGAACACTTTGCGAGAATACTGCTCTGGGAAACATTTATGCCACCTCCCTAGCAATTGCCGTTGTCCTTAACCCTTAGACCGCCGGCATTTTTCCACTAAAAACGTAATATTTCTTCCGGAATATTTGTACATAAATCAACTCGTTATATCGCGTGGAGTACTCCAGATTTTAACTGGCTCCGATCGGCGACAGGCCGGCAGGCATGCGAAAATTTGCAAATTTTCAAATTTCGAGATATTTTGCTATATGGCTATGCAAATTATATTAGTAACTCCATATAGAGTCACACCGACTAAAGGTTAAGAAAGAAAATAAATTTCTATTTCGCTCTAGTTTGTTGCAATTCGGGTAAAAAATGTTTGCTCTCTATTTATAAGGCAACTTTTAAAGCTCGGTTTAGAGCGTTGGAGAACTACTACTGAATAAATTTCATAGAAGCTTACCCCGTTGCCCCAGAATTTCTTTACTGAATACCGATAACGGAGAAGCGGAAAGCATATATGCTCGAATGTACATTCGATGGATCGCGATTATGAATGCTGACGCGTCGTTATCGTGACAGTTAACAGCAAATATTCGACGAGAGAGCAGACAGTTCCGTCTCAATTCCGCAGACTTGTCTCTGTTCCGTGAACGAAGCTGTCCCTTTATCGATCGAGTTTGTTGTACGCCGGAGTGGTAGGTGTGCGTTTCCAGAGACTGATAAAAGAAAATAGGGACGACTCGATAGCGGATCGTGTGGCGAGGCGACGAGACACGAGGCGATTGTTCGCGATCGAACCGAGCGTCGACACTCGTTAGGTTTTACTGGTGCGAGCGAAACGAGAATCTTGCTCGAGATTTTCGACTTGTTTCTGGCCGCGGAATTGCCGGCCGCTTCAGAGGATTCGGCTCGAGACGGGAGTCTCGTTATTTCTTTCTTATTACGAGGTCTCCCCCGGTTTCTCGACTTTCTGCTCTATGCGCGACGTCTTTCGCAGAGCGAAAGGGTTGAATCGGAGTTTCCACCGGTCGGAGACACGCGTCCCTTGAAAAAACGGAGCGCGGACGTCGAGTAAAAAGGAAATAGAAAATAAATCTACTATTCGTAGCGAGGCCCGGTGCAAAGGAACGGTGTGCGGGGCTGATTCGAGCTGAAAAAACCCGGCAGACCGAACGTCTGCATTATTCATGCTCTCGTTTTGGCATAACTCGCGCGAAAAGCCTCGCAGAGATCCACGGATTTATGGAGAACACGAACGAGGAGAGCGGGAAACGCGTCGGGTATTCCGGTTTAATCAAATTTCCCGCGATTTTCCTCGTGTTCTGGCGCTGGTACTGGTTCGGTCGCAGCCTCGTGTTCGCCGTGGCGGTGTCGGTCGCGGTCGCGTTCCTCGCCCGAGCAAATTATTTCACGGAGGTGGAATCGTGTCGGATCCGAGGCACACTCTCCGCACACTCTCCGCGCACCGTTAATGGCAATCAACGGTTGTTAATTGCTCGATGATAATTAGTCGAGACCCGCCGCGGATAGAGAACCGGTAGCACAGCACGCTTTAATAATTCCTTTAATGAATTCGAGACGGTGCGCGTGGTTCTTCCGGCCGACGGAAGCCAACGAACCACTCTTCCTCTCTCTCTCCCTCTCTCGCCGCTTCTCTCGCTTCCTCTCCTCGGAAGTCGATACCGATCCGACGCATGCCGATTGCCAAATAGACCGACGTTCTCGAAACGTTCGCCTCTTCCCCGCTGAAATCGGGAGCAACCAAGCCACGCCTACTCGGGGCAAAGAAACCACGCCTCCGGGGGCAATGTGGACGGTCTTCGATAAATTTTCGATTGATTGACACACTCCCACGTGAGCAGTTTTTGCGCGATAATTAAACAAACTCATGTGCTTTGTTTTATACTGCATTTTTAATATGTAATGCCTCTTTTGGTGGAAATATATTCTACAGTGTTAAACTTGTTATATATGTTTCTAGCGCATTAAATAAATATGTCAGCGTGTACTATCGTGCATGTGGCACGGAACGTGCTAATGAAAGGTCAGACAACGCATTATAATTTAAATAAGTACGTTTGCAGTAGAGTCGAAGAGAGGGAAAAAGAAAATTGTTGGCGTCGTTACAGTGAGTAGCAACACTCAACGCTAGGTGTTCCGGGTTTAGCAATAAGACTCTGATCCCTCTCTGGTCTTTGTTCGCGTATCGGCGACAAAGTTTCCCGACCAGACTCGGCTCAAGGATTAGCAGGGAAGATTCGCGAAGAGGCCGGCTCGGATCGACTCGGGTCGTCGCGTGGGAACGCGATCCACGAGCGAGAGATCCTACGCCCGGCTCCCTTTTATGCATCTAATTAACCGTGAATAAGTTATAGCGGAGAGCCGACTATGAAAAGGATTCCTCCCGGATGAAAAATTTCCATAAAATAGCCGGAAGCTGTTCCCGTAACTCGAGTTCGGGGGGAGCTATCTTCCGGAAGATGCGGGGAACTGGGACAGGCACTGGTTGCGCGACCACGTAGCAAATTTGAAAAATTTCTGAATGTTTAACAGGCTAATCCAATTGAGCTTCCTTCCGTGGGTGGAGGAGAAGTTGAGAGGAAGTATTAAAAATGGAGTTCGCTTGAGGATATCGAGGAAAAAGCCATTCTTATCGCTGGAAAAAAAAGGCCACCGAACGCTCTTCCGAATTCCCAACGATACACCGTTGCGATCAATGTTGATTAGCTGGACAAAACTCATAACGTAATTTCGTAAAAAATAGATGCTAATGAAGTAATGTCTAGACAGTAAGAATATTAACACTTCTCTATCTGTAAAACTCCTAAAGTCTTTTTTGTCGACAGAACTGGGTAAGCATTTTGAATTCTTTTTTTCCTACATTTTGTAAGGAGGTCCATAGAAGCTCTTATATCTAATTAATACCAGTCGATATTTTTAAAATACGTTTTGCACTTACTTTTCTATATTCTAAAATAAATTTTTATAATGGAAACTAACGGCGAAAGTACGTTTTATTGTCTTAATTAATTCCGTTAATTCTATATATTACGAAGGTTGTGTATTCAATATTCAACAAGCTCAACGTAAGCAATAAACGCCAATAGACGGAAAATTTTTGTCGGTAACATTCGAGCAGACTTGAAACTTTCTTTTCAAGTAAAAATTCTAAAATGCAGAGATTAACAATATTTATATTTTTAGTGACAGTGATCGCTATTTCACGGATTGAATTTTTGGAAGTTTGGAGGAATGTTCGGAAAGACAATCGTCTTAATGGATTGTACAAATATGTTTTTAAGAAATCGTGTATAGATACGTTATGTGAAGAAGCGGAAAAATCTATACGGATTAATATTCCCAATATCTGCACACATTGTATTAATAATCATAAAGAAGGTTCTGTCCAGCTAGCACCTCGAATCGCATCACTGTGCTCTGGTGTCGTTTGTTATTGAGCAAAGAGTCAATGGCCGCTAAACCGTATATCGGATCGAGCGATCCCGCCCCGAAGGCGTGTCCTTCCGACAAACCCCGGAATCGATTTCGATCGGAGATAAATACCGATTGATGAAGTTGGTGGGCGTCGAGTATCCCAACTGCAGTCTAGACCTGATGACCTTCTCCTGAACGGTGACCATCCTGGAGCTCCTTGAACTCTGGTGCACCCTCGTGGTCCTTATCACTTGATAGCAGTGGTGCTTGCTCTGGCCAGCCGGCACCCTATCGCTCCTGGGCTCGATCATCGTGAGCTTCGTCGTTTTCACTGTTCGCCGAAGCGATCGCAATCGCCGGACACGATCTCACTGCGTTCACTCGCGATCACGCGGTTCATTTTCCTGACGAACAGCCGCCTCCGCGTCGGTACTCTTTGTAAAGTTTCCACACCGATGTCCGATGCGTCCGATTATCCGAGGTACGTTTCGGTACCCAACGGACCTGTTTCCAAGGGACAAAGCAGGTTTAGATCCCCCACTGCTAGATCGTCGACGTTCGTTCCGATCGATCTTCGCACAACAGCTTTAACCCCTTGCCGTACTTTAACGAATCAAACTCGTGACGAAGATTTGAACAAAGGCTAACAAGTACGAATGTTACGCCTTTCTTCTTGCAATCAATAGACTCAATTTGATCTACGACAGAAATGGGTGGTCGTAATTTAAGAATGTCCACAAGTCTTCAATTTATTAAAATTGATCAAGATAGAAAGAAATTTTTCTATGATCTCAACGTCTTGTAATTGACGAAAATGTTCATCTTGCATAGAGATCCGCAGTCTAGTAATGAATATTTAAGCATTAGTATCAATGTAGCTATTCAAGAAATATAAATTTTACGTAAAGACGTTTTAATCGCTGTAAAGAAAATGTTACGGCGAAGGGTTAAATGCAATCGAGATATCCGACAATTTTGTAAAATCCTGCAGTCAAGAGAAAATCGATAAACGCAGCGCAAGCTCGAAGACTCTCTGTCGAAGAGTGTGAAGAGTCAACGTGTACGAATAAGCTGGTACCGATTAGCGATTAAATCGTCGAGATAACGGAGTGGATCAGGTGAGAGTGACCGTTCGATTCGGCCCGAAGCCCGACGCGCGCCGACTCGCGGGGTCGTTTTCACTCGGCCCTCTTTTCCGGTTAATTGAGAACCGATCGCCAACTTTCTAACGACGCCCGATTAATATGCGCGGGCACGCGATCCAGCGAAGCGCACGCGACAGCCGCGGAAGCGGTCGGCCGCCATTCGACCGAACGAAACAGAACGGAAAATCCAACTTCCATTCCGCCATAGTTTTTCCCCCCCGAGGCTCGGGCATCAACAACGCCAGGATAGATTTGAATAGCAGCGAGTTTTCCTTCGAAAACAAACGGAGAAAGGTTTTGCGCAAGATGATCCTCATTCGCGGCGGAGCGAGCCGCGCAGCGAATTAAAATCTTTCGCGCTCGAGCAGCGCCGCGGCAGCATTGTGAAAACGTTTCCGCGGGTAATTAGCCCACCGGTTACGATGCTTAATTGTGCTCGCCGTCTCGATCGTTACCGCGATACATAGAAAAGTTTCGTAACGTCGAGGAAGTTTACGTTCGACTCGGTGTGCTCGACGCCGCAACTTTTGCGCGAAACAAATCCGGAGCCGTGCCCGTCGTCTTCGCCACTGTTCGCTCGTCTTCGGGGCCGTGAAAATCGGTGGATGAACGCTCCGCAGTCTGATAATTTCGCGAGGCGTTTCCGACCGGTGATTATCTCCGCGTGTCCGGCGTTCGATCGAGCTGCGGCCTCTCGCGAGAGGCGAAAATCGCAATTAGTTCGTGTAACTAGAACGCGTCAACGTGTACCGTTCGTTCCTGTTCGCCGCGGTATCGGGGACTCACGTATACGAAAAAGCTCCAGAATAACGATGAGCCTCGACGCGATCGGCGATTCTCGTTCCACGTCGTGCCGCCAGAAAAGAAACGAAAAGAGACGCCGCGAAACACGATCCCAAAGCGTAAAAGGGTAATAGCGAGACCGGTCGTATCTGAAATTCGTTTTCTAATTTCTCTGCCCCGCCGGGATTCGAGTATTATCTGAACCCGTTTTCCTCGATGCTCGTTATCGCGCCTGTTTTTCGCGTCGGATGCGAGAGAACTATCGCTCGCTGGAAATAATTATCGCCCGAGGTCTCCCGCCGAACTACGGCCGATTTCATTATTTTTTTCTTCCGGGAATCCAACGGTACTTCTCTACTAATTTTGTCGTCGACCCGGCACAGGACCGGAAACGTTTGCTACGATAATTACGAATATCACCGAGTATGATAGTTCACCGATAAAATTAGGCTACACGGAGTCGTCGGGACGGCGACGTATTCCGCCAATTAAGCGAACTCGCGTCGAAAGGCGTCGAGCAAAACAAAGTGAACGGAGTAAACGAAGTCGGCAGCTCCTAGACGCTCTCATTGCTTGAGCACTCGAACGATTCTATCGACTCGGCCGTCGTTTCTCGAGCTTTATTTCCCGCGGAACATCGTCTGGCCCGCTGGGATCGAGATGAAAACGTCGGCGCGACACAATTCCACGATATCTCGGTTCGATAACGCAATGTCTCGACGATATCCGTCTCGACGATATCCGTCGCGAATCGCGAACCAAACAACCGCGATCGGTCGAGTACCTCGAGACATGCCGGCGTGAACGTAAAGCGTGTATCGTAGAGCGTGCAACTCGATTTACTGTGAACGCCGCTGTCGGCCACCGTACTGTTTGCCGTTAGCTTCGATACCATAATGGAACTGTCAAAGTCAAACGAAAGGTGGCGCAGAGGCCTCCCACCGGTGATTTGAACGCGCGCGTATGGCCGAGCACCGCGTCCACGCTCCGCTCGCTATTTCGCCGAGCCGACTTCGAATAGAGGTCAATTTACACAACAGGAATTCCGATCCGATCCGCTCTTTTTCGTTGCTCCTCGGTCGCACGCTCCACGTCACTCTCGATCATTCAATCAATCCCGAAACGATTCCGGGAACCTTCTGATTTTTTCTGGGAAATTTCGGAGCCTCCTCATTCCTTACGGGGACAGTCTCGTTTTCCAGGATTGGAAATAACTGCTCGAAAGATGTTTCTCTGAATTTATGCCGTGATTCTAAACTTTTGGCCAGTTGTGTACGGATCACCGTACCCTAAGACACTTATTCACGATCATTCAATCGACCCGAAACGGTTCGGGGAACCGGCTGATTTTTGTCTGGGAAATTTCGGAGATCCTCCTCATGCTTTTTAACCCATTGCCGTATGTTAACGAGTCAGACTCGTCATGAAGATTTTAAACAAGGTCTAACGAATATGAATGTTACGCCTTTCTTTTTAAACGAAATAACATTTGATTAGTTCGTAATCAACGTTTAAGCATTAATAATATATAAATATATAAATATATAATAAATATATAAATATATAATATATAAATGTAACTTATTTTTAATTTCCTGAAAAATTGTAAACTACGAATTTAATTTGATTTAAAGTCGACTAGGTATATATGAATACGTATTTACTGTAATTTATCTTAGTGCAGCAGAAATAGATCTCAGTTGAGATCTGAAATGCTTAATAAAAATGTAACCATACAAAAAATATAAATTTTCTTTTCTCTTCTACGACAGTTTTGTGGATAAAGACGCTTTGATCGCTGTAATTGTCAAGAAAATGGTACGGCAAGGGGTTAACGGGGCAGTCTCGTTTTCAGAATTGGAAATACCGCGAGTAAAATGTTTCTCTGAATTTACCGTGATTCCAAACTTTTGGCCGGTTGTGAACGGATCACCATACCCTAAGACACTTATATATTCTATGATGAACTCGCGGAACGAATGCCGAGAACAGAAATAATGCCAAAGAGGAAATAGGTGACTGGACACGTTCCGAACGGTTTTTTCCAGAGAGACCGTGCCTCTGGCTGACCACTGAACTCTGCGGATGGAAAAATTATCGCGTTCCACTAACCGGGTGGTGCACTTTCACACATGTTAATTCCCGCCGCGATAACGAATTCGCGTTTACGCGAAATGCCACTTCGACAGATTGTCTCTCCTCCTGACGCTGATACCGGTTCCACGAAATTCCTAGAGCCCGCAATCTTTCTTCAGACCTTCCGAGTTTTCTAACGGTTTGTCCCGGTGTCCCTCAAAGTCAACTGTTCTTCCGGTTCGGTTATATGCGATCGCTACAGAGCATAGTACAAGGAGTAAGGCATAAGCGGTTGTTAGCCGACTGTTAGGCCCCTCGAGGTCTCCGATGTGCCCGTGGCAAAAGTAAAAGTCAGTCATCGGGAGAAAGCTCGGCGCTCGTCTCTCCGCGCGAGCACGAGCACGACATCCGCGGCGGTGAGATTACCGTCGATTCGCCAAAGGTTAACCCATTCCCGGCTACACCTGCGGCGATTCCGTCTCTTCCAAGATTCGATGGGAAACGAGATTAACCGGTGCTAACAACCGCCCATCTCCGGATCAGTCTGTCCGCCGCGCAGTCGCGAGTTTCACCGAAATCCTGGCCGAAAGTCATATTTTTATAGCCGAGTAAAATATTTGATTAAATTGCATTGTTGCGAATCCACTGCGGATTTTATGCATTTACGACAGAAATGGGTAACTGTGATTAAAAACAATAATCCAGCCTAAAAGAATTCCAATTTCCTTAAATTTTTGAAGACCATTTGATTAAATGGCATTATTGTGACCCCACTGCGGATTTTATTCATTTAAGAACAATAATCCAGTCTAAAAGAATTCCAATTTCTTAAAATTTTTGGAGACTAATTGATTAAATGATATTATTGCGACTCCACTGTGGATTTTATTTTAAAAAATCATCAAGACTACAAGAAATCGAATTTCTTCAAATTTCTGAAGACACATACAAATTTTCAAATGGTTACTATTGCTTGTAATGACTAAAATCCATCGTACAGGAGGAAGTGGAACTCTTCAGGAAATTGGGTACTGTTCAACACGTGCAGCTTCGAGGACAAGCCTCTCGCATCCGGAGCGTTCGGTGGAGCAAAGCGAACTCGTTACACCTGTCCGGTGTTGTCCGGTCTAGTCTGGTCCGTACGAGCCCGTCGAAAACCGAGTGAACTCGCGCGACGATTTACGAGTGGATTCGCGAGACGTTTGCGCGACTCGCACGACGAATTAATCGAGCGGACGTGGTCGTATAAATAGAAAACAGGTTCTGGTTGGTCGCGAGCCTACGCGCACGGTCGAAAAATAAGGGAAAAGACCGAAAAGGTCTTGGAGAATCCATGAGACGTGAGACACCACGGTCGTTCAATCGACTCGATGATCGAACGAATCGACGCGACGGGTCGTCGCCGATCTTTGCGAATTAATTTGCGACAACGAACGCGTCGAGGACGTTGCTCGAGGGTCTGACAATGAGAGCTGGGCCTCGGGACCGGCCCGTTCCCACGGACGACATTCGTCGGTTCGATTAACCTTTAATTGCGCGTGTCGTCCACCTTTATTCGCTTAATTTGCGGCCCCATTGTGCTACCTAGACGAGACGCGTCGGCGAAAATTGGACAGTTGATTTTGTTGACAGTGGAATTTTCTGCACGCTCGTTTATCCAGGTGGGAAAGCCTTTCTCTGTGAGAATCGGCGACTTGTCAACTGGAAGTGAGTATCTGCATAGACACGGAAGATATCCGACCAGACAAATATTCTCCAATGCATTTTAAAAAAGAAGTGTCGGTACGTGTCTGTGCGGTTCCACTACAGTAGGTATAAACACTTCCATTCAAATGGATTGCAGAATATTTGTCTGGTCGGATACGGTCCGTGCGGATAGTATAAATTATAAATCGACCTTTAAGCAGGTAGACTCGTCTCCAGGATTGCAAGGGTTGGGGATGTGCCTTCTCATTTCTCGATAATGCAGAGATGGGGTTCTTCAGTGCTCAAAAGCGCTAGATAAAAGCTTAATCTAGGCCGCAATCGCCCTCGAAAGTCGTACTTTTACGTTTACCAAGCGTAATTTGCATTATTCGGAAGCATACAGCTGCGCATGCAGCTATTTTCATAAAGCTGCGACAGCTACATGCTGCCGAATAATGCAAATTACGCCTCGTAACCGTAAAAATAGGATTTTTGAGGACGATCGCGGCCTAGATTGATTTTTTATCTAGTGCTTTTGACTACTGAAAAACCCCATCTTTGCATTATCGGGCTTTGAAAGTTGGTTCGACGCGCATGCTATGGACTGGCGTGTCTGATCGTCGCTGGCCGTTTCTACTTTTCTCGAGGACCGATCCGATCCGATCCGCGAACGTTCGAAGCGAACCGTTTCGTACATCTTCGAATTAGAAAAACTCTGCTACCACTGAATTCGTGCCGCTGTAAGATCAACGCAAAACGATTAGGCCGCTTCTACGCGTGTTAATTCACGATGGAAAGTTACAGATAATCGAGTTTGGTAAACCTCCGAGATGTTGCGCAGTTAGATCGTCGAGGACCGCGAGCGACGAAGAGAGTATCGCGGAACGTTCGCGGAATTCGCGAGCGGAACAGAGTTTCTGGGTTTCCCTGGATCCAGGACGCGGCCGCCGCGATGGATTTACCATCGTTCAAGTTCACTTGGACGATACGCGTCACACTCTAATAAGAAGTCGAAGACGCCGCGCCGCAGCCGGATCGATGTAGGCTAATAAGAAACGGGCACGCGATCCAAGAAAGCCGAGAGCCGGCTTCTTCACCGGTTCTGCTCGGGCTTTTGCTCCTTTTAACGGGCCGGCCGGCCCGTAACGAGCAACGACACCACCCACGAGTCGATTTCTAACCGGACTGAGGCGAGGCGAGGCAGCGCGACAGCCAATCGGGTTCGTTTCGCGCCAAACAATCGCCGTAAACACGGATCACCGAGCTGCCAATACTGCCATTCGCCTTCCCAGTACAGAAATTATTGCTTCGAGGCGTCCTCTCGTGCACGACCGTTTTAAATCATTGTTCTCCCCGGGTATTTCCCTCCGTTTTCTCCTCCCCGATTCCTTTCTCGCGCACGATCCCGGAAAACTCCTGTGAAAACCTGGTCTCGCTCGGAATCGACAAAAGCAGAAAAATATTTCACCCCCGTTATCGCGACTGGAACAGGTCCGACGCGTGCCTGCGAACGTCCGCTGAACAACTGAACCGTCCTTGGATCGCATTATTTAGGTGACGGCCCCCGTTTTCAAGGTAGAACGATCCCCTCCCCCCGAGTTTACCGGGTTGCTGTCGATTCTCGACGCGCTTCTTCCACGCTCTGTCTGCCACGAAAAAACGCGTTGTTACCCCGCAACGTCGCGCGTTACGTGTTCTTCCCCGTAATAGTTCGGCGCTGGAAGAAGAGGAATCAAAAAGAGAGGGTGGCGACGCGTTCCCGACAGGGTGGGGAACCCGAAGAGTCTGCATTTCTGCGGACGTGCTCGCTTCTCGACGCATGGAGAGCGAGCCGCGGAAAAAGGAAAAGGAAAACGCGAGAACGGTGTTCCGCGCCGTCGAGACCAGGAACGCGTGTGTCGAGAGTGCCGGGCCAGCCAGTGCTTAGCGGACCGCCTAAAAAGGACCGTCTAAATTGTGTCTCTCTCTCATCGTGTGTGTCCGCATCATCCGATGCCGCCGTGATTACGTTTCGCCAAGAACGGCGATCAAACGGCGAATATGGTCGCGACGAAGCGTTTGCCATTCTTTTGGCGGATTTTTCCGCGCGCGGAACAAAGGTATATGTTTCATAATGCGAATTCGACCCGGTTCGAGGAACGAGGAACGAGCAATGAGGGCAACGGGCAACAACGAGCAACGAACAATGACAACAAAGATTAACTACGAGAGACAGAAAGAGAGGGCAACAAGCTACAAGAGCACCGAGCAAAGACTGCAATGAGCAACGAGAGCAACAAACAACAACGAGCATCGAGCCACATCGAGCTAGAAGCAACAATGAGCATCGAGCCACATCGAGCAGTAGGCAAGAACAAGCAACGGGCAACAAAGAGAAACGAGCAACGGGCAACAAAGAGAAACGAGCAACGATCAATGAGAATAACGATTAACTACGATTAACTACAAGAGGGAGCAACGACTGCAATGAGCAACGAGAGCAATAAACAACAACGAGCATCGAGCCACATCAAGCTAGAAGCAACAATGAGTATCGAGCCACATCAAACAGTGGGCAAGAACGAGCAATGGGCAACAAAGAGAAACGAGCAACGATGAGAACAACGATTAACTACAAGAGAGAGCAACGACTGCAATGAGCAACAAGAGCAACGTACAATGAACAACGACTGCAATAACGACGGCCAGCGACGATTATCCAGGACGCGGGCCGGAGTTTTCCGCGGTGGGAACTCTGCCAAAAACATCTCGCCGCGAAACGAGGGCCACTCGAGCGCGGCAAACATTATGCCGAGCTCGATTACCGGCCGAGAAACAACCGCGACCGATCCGGCTGGATCGCCAACGATCTCCGCACACCCGATCTTTTTTCTCC
>CM052245.1:14938854-14949182 GCA_028455795.1 Lasioglossum marginatum | reverse complement strand
CCCCCCCCCCCCCCCCCCCCCTCGAAAGCTCCGGAGAGATTTGTCTCGGCGCGTGTAAATACGTGAAACACGCGGGAATGGGGAAAGCGGGCGATTCCGCGTGAAAAGCGAGTCGAAAGTATCTCGGGCCGGATCGGGAGTCCGATCGATGGAACGATGACCGAGATCGCGAGTATTTCGAAAACGCGATTGAGTAGTCTCCGAGAGGCTCGAGCCTCGCGAGGACGATGAGTCATCGGCTCATTTGTCTAAGCGCTTCTGCGACGCGGCTCGAAGCCGATCGAACCCGAGATTCTTCTCGCGGTTATTTATGTTCTCCTCCGTCACGGTGAACGATGCACGAGGCACTCCTCCGAGGAGATGTCGCGGCCGTTTTCCAGTTAACGTGTTCAATGCCGCGCGATTTCGGAGCACCGCACACGAGTTTTATTGATTTTGTTGGCGGAAGTGGTCGGGGCGTTCTTAAGATACAATTCGTAATTATTTTTAAACGATAAAATAGTCGTTCAACGTGCTAATTGTCCTGAAACGATTCACGTCGAGGCTCCTACAATATACAAAGCAAGTTTTCTTTACAATTTCGTTCGTAGAAGTGGTCTGAGTTGTTAGTTACTGGATAGCGAAGTTCGCAACTTAACACTAAACCTACCGAGCCTCAAAAGTAACTGGAACATGCTCCCTTATAAAAATGACAAGATTAATTTGATTTAGACTTTGTGCGGCTCCTATTGTAATACGTGCTCTATTAAAGACATCTATACAATAATTTCTTATCAAATAATTGTTATTATTTCAATAAGTGTAAAATGAAAGATCTGCAACCGGTCGTTTTGATCGGTGGTGGTAGGTTTAGTGTTAATCTAGTTAATTCCGGCAATAATAAATTGAGGTTGAATCCCATTAATTTTATGATAATCATTCTTCAACAATAAAATGGTAGTTCAACGTGTTAATTGTCGCTCAGAGGATTCCCGTCGAGGTTCCTACAAAATGCAAAGCTCGGTCAAAAATTTCAGTCAATTTCAGGAGCTGTTCAAGAGAAGCGCAGGCTATTCTCGCTGCTGCCCCGCGATTGGTCGCGCCGCGAAACGGTAGAGACAGAGGCGGAGCCACGAAACCTCCGGGCTAAGTTGGTTGCGCTTCCACAAGAAAAATTGACGAAAAGATGAAACTTCACCGGTGGCAAGCTCTCGGAATTGAATTCGAAGTTAAACCGACCTGCCCCGGAGCTCGAAGCCTCTCGGTTTAGGCCCGAGAAACCGGTATTCGAAAGTCGAGGCAAATATACGGGCCGACCTACAATAATAATGGAAATGGCTGGCAGGAAGCTATGCGTTTCAGCGGTAAACGATCGCGCGCAATAACGCTCAAAACGAAAGTACGAGAGCCCGATTGTTCTCTCCGCCATTGTGTCCGAGACCGTTTTCCCAGGGAAAACTAGGAAGATGGCGTCACCGGGACCGACGCAATTTCTCGTTGCCGTGTAACGTTTGCGGCCGCGTTTCGAGTTGACATTTTTTGGGGACTGTCCGTCTCGAGGTCGAGGTCGAGATTGTTCTAGAATCGACTAGACCCTAGTCACTAGAGCAGAGGTCGGTAAGGACAAGTTCGGCCGATTTTCACGTGTCTCGCGAAAAACTTCTTCGTGGACACGTTTAGAAGTGCTTGGTAAATCAGAAATGTCGAATGAAAGGTTGTAAAGCTTCTCTATCGTTGGAGCAGCGGCGTCCAACTTTTGCAAAGTTGGACAAAATTGGAGCAGGTACGTCTGAATTTATCTTATGAGTTTATTTTGAAAAAAAACGCATTGACAATAGACATTAAACAATTGACATTATCTCCGCGGTAATGTTGAAGCCTATTGATACGGGTATCGCCCTAACGGCACGCGCCTGAGTTGGCTCGAGAACTACGGCAGTCACGGGGAGCAAGACGCGCGTCCTGAAAAAGGAAGCGCAGTCCTCGAAAATCGGCCGAAGTATGCAGCTCCTTGCCGACCTCTGCATTAGAACAACGAAACCACGACTGCACATTCGGAGCTCAAGGAATTCCCCGGTGGAGCGTCGCAGACGTTCCGCCCACTCGGGGAGCAGTGTTCGACTCCGTTCAACGTAGTTTGCTCCGGAACTTTGCTCCTGGGGGCAATGCGGAGCGGAGAGCGGTCGAAATCGTTGCGAACGAGTTCAATCGACGAAAACGGAGGTGCATCGCGGGGAACGCATCGCGAACGGTACTGCACGGTTAACGGTACCGTCGACGCTATCCGTACTACTGCGTCGCTCGGTTGTTCGGTTGCTATGTATTCGCTACCGTGTATAGACCGGCTGTTAACACAGTTATCGCATTCGGCTATCGATAATGCGTCGTCGTTGTGCGCTGCCTTTTAGCGTGTACACCGCGCGTCTAAGCCAACCTACAGGCCAAGATAACGCGACGATTCGTCTGGTTTTATCGGTCGTACGCTGTCCGCTGTTTTGAACGTCGTACTCATTACCGTAAAGAAGCCAGCCGGGGCGAGAGAAGATCCTTCCCGTTCATAATTTAATTCGCCGACCAATAGCAACATTATGCGTACCCGATCACCGATCAGACCCGCATCGCTTCCGGCTGCCATCTGTACAGCAATGGCCAGCAAAGCGTTCGGAGAACGTGCACCGGGCTACCTTTTAATTCTACCGTGGCGAGTCAAGGTCTGCTCGTGGCACGTCATCACTAGACTGCGGTTCTTTGTGCGAAATAAAAAATGTTCGTATCGATTGCAGGACACAGGAGCCAAATAAAAATTGTATTCTTCTTTTAATCGTCCTTTAAGCTTAAACTAATACATCGATGTGGTTAAATATTTTTAACGTGCCCATATTTGTCATTAATGCATAAGATCCGCAGTCTAGTCATCAGATCATCACTAGACTGCGGATCTTCATGCAAAATAAAGAAATGTTCGCATCGATTGCAGTACATAGGAGACAAATAAAAATTGTATTCTGCTTTTAATTATCCCATCAAGCTGAAACTATTACATTGATGTCCTTAAATATTTTCAACACGCCCAATGCTCTAAATTTTTGTCATAAATGCATATAAAACCCGCAGTCTAGTGATCGCGAAGAAGATTTCCTTAGCGACCGAGGAATTACTGCTCCGACCGATACGAAGGACACGATCGAGGTTCTCCGCGTGAAATTGAATCGATTCGAGCGCGCGCGGGCTAATTAAAAAGCGGATTCGAAAGTCGCGGAAACTTTCGTGTGTTTTTTCTCGACCGATCGGAATTTCGTCGAGCGCGCTATTCTTTTCTCGCGACGAACCAAGCAACGGAACGTGACTCGGCGCTCACCGATTGCGAAACGACGCGCGCCCGACCGAGAGGTTTATTTGCGACAGAGAGAAACGCCTGTGTTGACGATTTCGGCACGCGGCACGCGCGGCTCGCTGGAATTCACCGGATTCTAAACAAACGTACGCGTTCCCCGACGTCGAGCGTGATACCCGTCGACAAAAATAGCCCCCCGGCGCTCGATACCGTGCAATTACCGCGCTAATTACACGTCCCGTCGATGACGACGCGGAACGTCCGAGGAACATGCAATTCTCCCGAAAAAAAGAACGGTCACGCATCGTGACAACGGGAACGATTCAAAAATAGGAATCTGCGCTGCTTCTCCTTTCCCATCAACCTAAAAGCCTCGGACATTTCAAACTCCACGATCGAAACTCCCCAGAAAATATTCAATCTCGAATTTTCAATTGACGGCTCTCGGATACTTTTTACCTGATTCGCGTGGCAAAAAAATCCGTAGGTACGGGCAAAATAATTCTGCGAGCCCCGTTCAAAATCGTCGGATATTTCAATTGTATACAGGGTGAATCACGAATCGTGATCAGTAGAAATTATTAGCAGTCCGATCGAAAATGTTTTTATCAGGTATAGCATGGTTTCAAGAGAGCTTTCACGTGATTATAGCAAATTTTTCGTGAACTCGTTTTTTTTTAATGATTTTTCAAGCTCACCTTCAATTTCTTCCAAATACACCTACAATCTTTTTACGCTTATTTGTCAGAGGATTTCAAGGCGAATTCGGAAAAAACAACGTTAAAAAAATTGCTTTTTTAATTTTTTGCAAAAAATTTGCTATGATTACGTGAAAGTTCTTTTGAAACATGTGATAACATTTTCGATCTCTACTGATTACGATTCGCGATTCATCCTGTATTTTAATCGTCTCCATATAGATAACTAGACAGCGGATCTTAACGCAAACAAACATTTTCTACCTGTTTGATAGATAGAAAATAACATATAACAGTATTTTCAAATTCTTCGAATGTTTTCACTCTTTCAAATTACACCTACTCATTGTTGTGAATGCATAAACGTCCGCTGTCTATAGATGACACATTGTAGATAAACCGAACAATGTATAAATATTGTATCCACTCGTTCGAAGTGGATACAATATTCTAAACACTCGTGAGTCATCCGGCGCGAATAAGTAGATTCTCCGTTTACCTTTCTATGTATCGCGCGTTCGGAAAATTCCCAGGAGGTTCTAGAAAATCCTCCGAACGCGTTTTCGACCCTCCCGAAAAGTCACGTCGATCCCTTTGTCGGGTCGGACGATTACCGATCCGCGCAGAGTTTTGTTCGAAAAATCCTCGATCGCTTCGCGCACCATGGGATCACTGGAAGCTTGTTCGCGTGGATCACCGATCACAAATCGTGGACACTGAACGACGCAGCTGCTCGACGTCGTTGCGAGGAGGAATTTCGCGTGGTTTGACCGTCGTGTCGACTAATTAGATTTGCCCGTGTCGGATCGGGTCGGACGGCCTCTGAATCGACGCGAGCCGTGCGCCGACACAGCAACGAATCCCGATGACGCACGAGCCGCGAATATAATAAGCGGAATTATCATATCGATATAGACGTCGAACGACGATCGCGATCCTTGGACTATTTTCCACGGCGAAACGGCCGCTTCCGGTCGTTGATTCCCTTCGATTCCTTTCTTCTTTCTCTTCTACGAACGTGTTCAACGTTTCTATCGTCCGCCGTGTCTCCAAGTGGTCGCGTCAGGCACTACGTCCGATAATCGATAACAAACGCTCCGGCTTCCGTCAGGCTTAATTTCTCGAGTTTGTTGTGCCTGGTCGAGCGTGCTTCAAAATTCAAGCCCGGTTTCCTAGAAGCGAGTCAAGTCACGGCTCCGTGGAATAATTGTCCGAGCGAGAAGAAGCGGGCCGTGTCGGACCGAGGCGAATCAACTTTGTCGCGGGCCAGCGCGTCGCGATTTCTCCCGAAAAATGTAGCCCTCGTTTATCAGCGGGCCCCGCTGGCTGGCCCGAGCCGGAACGACTCGCTGGCATGTCTGACCTCGACACTGGAACCCCTAGATCCTTCTAGGAACTTTCGCGCACTTGTCAACAGACTCTCGATCACTTCAACTCACCGAACCATGGTGTCGAACCATTCGCGAACGACTGCGATCGTTCGTCGCGGAAAATCGTCCGGGGACGCAAGGATCGAGGAATACCGTTTCGCCGAGCGTTTCACGGAACACAGTACACGGTAAACAGTACACAGAGGAACACAGAGCGGCGCGCGAACGTAGCGGCTCGAGGCACGACGGTCGCGCAACGGGCCACGATTATGCTCGTAACGCGATCGAGCAGAAACAGCGACGGCGTGAAAGTCGCGACGACCACCTCTGTCCTTCCCTTCCCTCACTTTGACTTTCCACGGGTGTAACGCGAGAGCAAAACGCTCGATAGAGAGACCAGTCGGCCAGCCTGCCAGCGAGCCGTGGCTAGCAAACGTCGGGCTTGTCTTTCCTATCCTTTGAACTGCGAATCGAGCTTTCGCCGCATCTTCGATTTCACCGGTGCACCGAGCAGAGCCGGACCACCGCTCGTTCCGACGTCGCGGTTACGATATTAAAACTAGCCTCGCCTCTCTCGCTTTCCATCCGATACGCGAGGCAGTTTTCACGGCTCGCCAGGAGTCTCCGGTGTCTCCGCTTTTCCGCGAGAACACAATTCTCGGAGATGTTCTCTCGGTGCGGATTGTTCTAATACTACTTTATATACCGAATAGTTGTCGCATGTTAATCGTTGCTTGCTTCGACTCGGGACGAGATCCTCTGGGAATCAGCAGGTTCCTTTAGAATACTTTCGAAAATCATCCGTTCCTTTGAGCTCCGTTTCTCGCACTGTGGCGGATCTCGGAACCAAGGACTCTTCCAACGTGTCTCCGCATTTCTGCGAGAACACAATTCTCGAAGATGTTCTCTCGGTACGAATCAGCGCCAAACTGTGTAGAATTGTTCTAATACTACTTTATATACAGAATAGTTGTCGCATGTTAATCGTTGCTTGCTTCGACTCGGGACGAGATCCTCTGGGAATCAGCAGGTTCCTTTCGAATACTTTCGAAAATCCTCCGTGGCGAAACTCGGAACCAAGGAGGACTCTTTCGATGTATCTCCGCTTATCCGCGAGAACACAATTCTCAAAGATGTTCTCTCGGTGCGAACCAGCGCCAAACTGTGTAGAATTGTTCTAATACTACTTTATATACAGAATAGTTGTCGCATGTTAATCGTTGCTTGCTTCGACTCGGGACGAGATCCTCTGGGAATCAGCAGGTTCCTTTAGAATACTTTCGAAAATCATCCGTGGCGGACCTCGAAACCAAGGAGGACTCTTCCAACGTTTCTCAATAATCGCTTTGTCCTTGAGACCTGAAGAACGGTTTTCGAGAATTTGAAAATCTGAGGACGCGCCGTGGTATATAAACAGCGATTTTTGTCTGGCTTTCGGAGCTAGGAGATATCGCGCGCGGATCGACGCACGGCGTTGCCTCGCGGTTGCCCGCGGTTTCAGGTTGACTGGCTGACTCGCTCGGATGTTCGCGACGAAACGAACGAACGAATGGCAACACCCCACCTATTTACCTCTCAATGGACACCTAGCGACGTGGGCTACGCGGACCGAGTCAAGCGAGAACGATCCGTTCTACGCGAGGAGGATGTCGCGGAGGAGACTGGCTATCTCGCGGGGGCGGAACCACCGTGAGTTTCGGAATCTTTCGAAACACCGCGTCATTTCGATGGCCGTGCTCGACGATTAACCTATTCTCTCGCGGCCGATGAGTCAGTCGCGTTTACCTCGTTGGGACGTCGGATTCGTCCGAAACCGAGGAACCCGTTTCTTTGTTCTTTTATTTATCGAGTTCCTCAAACGTCTATTTAGCTCTACAAGTATGTGGTAACAATGTTACATAAGATATTGTCGGATGCAAGTCTCGAGACGAGCATTCAAACGAAATGTCTGATTTTTAACGTTAAACAACCGCAACTATTTCTTATTGATCAAAGAATGCGAAATAGAAATTGCTTGCACCAATTGCAAGCGACTGAAGCCACATAAATAGTTTGTTCATACTTTAATCGTTCTAACAAGCTGAGAAAAATACATAGGTTAGCGCTCTCAAATCATTGTAACGTTTCTACTGTTTTAAATTGCACCACTCATTTTTGCCATAAATGCATAAAATCCGCGGTCTATTGATTAGTCACCACATTCTCACCAAATATTACATAGTGCTATATCATTAATCATATATCAAATATGTTGTGTTTTTGGATTGATGTTGAAATTAAATCTATTGAAAAGGAAATTTCTGTGTAAATTAAAATTGAAGATAGGATCGTAAGCTTTGTACCTCAAAGCGACTTACAATGAACTTGTCAACTGTAATAGTATTTCTTGATCAAAACGCGTTGCAACATTTGCATTCCAAAATTGGACATTTCATATGCAACAACCTAATAATTGAACGTTCACTCTCGATTTCCACTCCTCGAACATTCGCACACGATATCGTCGCGAGAGCCGCGGCTGTTCCGGAAGCAGACGGCAATAGGAAAAGCACGAAGATCGCAGATACCAGCGCAAAACGTTCACCGTTCGAACGACAAGATGCATAGACATACCGACGACACCGTTTGCCTCGCGTTTGCTTTCGCCCGCTCGCTCGCCCGCGACTTTCACTCATTGTTGCCGACTTCACGCTCGAATTCACCTGTGTGGACACCCGCTCGATCTACGCTCGATCCGATTCAACGATCCCCATTGCCGCGCCACGGGAAAACAACCCGTTTCGCAACGCGGGGAGCGTCGGATCATTTCCGCGCCGCTGCTCCCGGAACAGAAGTCTTCCCAATTCGTTCGCCTTTCCACGATTTTTGAGTTCGTCGTGCATCATTGATCCTGGATCTATGCTCACCTACGACGAACCGTATTCGCTCGTTGTCTCGCTAGAGTTCTTTGGTACGAGCTGGAGAGTACAATTGTTGACGCTCTCGGGAAATATTTTTTCGGGATCCAAGATGTATTTGAATACGGATTACCCGATTCCCGAAAAATTGCCTGAATTTGAGCTGTGATAATTTTAGATTCAGAAGATCACTTTAACACTGAACGTACCACCGCAGATCAAATGACTTCTCGTTTCTTATTTTGCAGTTATTGAAATTATAATTAGTCTTTCACTGGAAATATTATAATCAAAATATCATAGAAAACTTGATTCTTCTATGATGCAGCGCGCAGGAGGGTAAATTGTTTATTCAGGCTCATGTGGCCCTGTCGTTGGATTTTGAGAAGACGAGAGAAAGACAGGTTATGCATTCTGGTACGCGGCGAGTTTACGCGATTTCGAATCGGTTCACGGACGGTCGTCGATCTTTCGGTAACTGGACCATGGACGCGCGCGGATCGATCCGACCGCGTTGCCAAACCGATCGACGAGACCGTCGAGATCGACGAGATCTTCGATCGTCCCCGAAACCGCGTTTCAAGAGTCTCTCTTGCGCGCCGCCGAGTGGAAAATCAACTTCTCCGCGTGTCTTTTACGTAACGAGTTCTGATTAGCTCGTACCAGGCGGAGACGGTCGGCCGTGTTCACGGCAGAAGAAACGCGAACACACGAACACGAACGCGTGCGCGAGCGCTCGCTCGTCGCAGAAAAACGCTGCGCCCCGCCAGCGAAATGGCAACCAGACTCGCGGCATAATAAATAAAAACGGACTCGACGTCAGAACAGCCGACAGCCCTTTATGTAACGAAAATTTTCCATACAAACACCGACCAGCCAATTAAACAAACTACGGACCGTGTGCAAATTTATGCAAATTCGTCCGACATACACCCGTAAAATGCGCCGCCACGAAAATTCAAATAACCGTCGAACCGCGTGCACGCGATAAAGTCAAATAGAACGGCGCTCTACGGATCGTCTGTGTGTTTTCGACTTTCTACATTTTTTCGGACTTTATCTCGTTCTAAATTGTGACTCTCGGCGAGGAAATTTGGTGTGCCAAATTTGGAAGCGATTGGACAGCGTTTGTGTCAAAGTTCGACAGATTTTATGATTTCCCCTTTGGACCACAGTTGTATTTTGAATAAATGTCTTGGATGAATGAGACTATGCATTACTTCGGGAAATATATACAAAATCTTCAAATTAGTTTTATTTTGATCAAAAATTTACGTGCTGTTTTCATCGGTCGGCGTCCATGTTGAAAGGGTGAAAACAGCCCTTGAAATGGTTGATTTTGCCCAACTTTCGAACCGTCGAGATCGAGCAGAAACGGAAGGAAAGAAAGGAAGGAAGGAAGAAAGAAAGAAAGAAAGAGACGGGAGAGACTTTCGCTTTGGATTAGAATGGCAAGGAGAGCCTTGCCTTTGCTCGGCGACCATTTGCATTCGTCGAGGTTAATGGATATCGAGGCAGAAAAAGGAACTCGATCCGATCCGATCCGAACCGATCAGCTCCGATCCGAATGACAGAACGGCCTCCGAATGTCTGACTTTATAACTTCTTGATTCCGCGCAGCTCTAACGATGCTTCATCCTTCATCCGACGTTATTCTCGATTCAGACAGGATTCTATACAATTATAACTAAACTGCGAATCTTTATGCATTTCTGAAGAAATTAGTTGGAATGTAAAACAGTAATAGATCAGAAAAATTCAAGAATATCTTCCCGCAATACAGAAAATAGTTTTATTTCGCATAGAAATCCGCAGTCTAATGATAGCTTTCGACCGAGAGAGGATAATTGCATTTCAAAGAAACGAGTAACATAAATAGTAGATTCTGTTCGAGATCTTGACCACGAGATCCAGACTTAAGAGTCTGGCTCGATATTACGAGGCGGGGGGGGGGGGGGGGGGGGGGAAAGGGGAGGGGAGGGGGGGGGGGTGCCTACCGGGCGGGGGGGGATGGAAACGGCGGGGGGCGGCACCCCCGCCGCCGGGCGGG